>CM050431.1:21898939-22273939 GCA_027564155.1 Gymnocypris eckloni scoliostomus
AAATGTATTAGCTTTAAAGTACCTCAAGAAAATGAACTAGAAACACTTACCTCATGTTTTAAGGTGCCAATAAGTTCTCTTGATTCTGGAGAGTTCATATTTTCATACTCGGTACGATAGTCTATCATAATTCTGAGAGAGATGCTTGCATTCCTTGTCGGTGTGCTTTCAGCTACAAATAAATAATAGATTTAAATAGATTTCAACATAAGTGTGCTGCAAAAAAACAACAACTTCTTCACAAGTATATTGGGTGCTGATTTACTATTGATTCAATACCCACAGCACAGTGAAACATTTAAACAAAGTGTAATGATGATAATTTAGGGAAAGTATGATAAATACTCACACCAAATAACTGGGGATAAGTCATTTGCAAAATTGCAATACTCTCCAAAAGTGAAAGAATTGCATTGACACTGACATTTCCCAGATGTTACATTGAAGATGCATGGGGACCCATTACACTGGCAATTCTCCAGACAGTTTTGAGTTGTTGAAAGTGAGTTGAGAGTTGTTGCAGATGAATGAGGTTCTAATGTTTGGGCTGTAACAGCTGGGGTTATTGTTTGAGGATTGGGGGAAGTTTGTCCTTCTGTTGTAGTAAATAGTGAAGATGAAGTTGAACCTATTGTGGGTAATGTTGTTTCCAGTGTGGATTGACTTTCAAGTGTAGAAGAGTTGGTCGTGGTCATAGGGGACATAGCTGTTGTAAATACTGATTGACCAGTTATTGTAGATTCTGATTCTGTGGAAGAAGTAAATTGAGTGGTTCGTGTCTGCGGGCTTGTTGACTGTTCTACACTAGATGAAGATTTTTCTGATATAGATGAGGTAAATTTTGAAGTGATTTGTCCTTCTGTCGTAGACAATGAAGCTAAAGAGGTACTTTTAGATAATATAGTTTCCAGTGTTGAACTACTTTCAAATGCAGATGATTCTAATGTGGATGTGCTCGTAGGGACATAGCTGTTGTATGTGTTGATTGAGCTGCCGTTGTAGGTTCTGTTTCTGTAGTAGAACTAAACTGAGTGGGTTGTGTCTGCTGGCTTGTTGTTTGCTCTGCACCAGATGTAGGTAATTCTGTTGTTGATGAAGTGAATTCTGATGCAATTTGTCCTCCTGTTGTAGGAAACAGTGTAGATGGAGACTGATCTTTTGTGAATGATGTAGTTTCCAGTGTTGAACCACTTTCGATTGTAGATGATTCTAATGTGGTCTTGCTTATAGGGGTAATAACTGTTGTAAATGTTGATTGAGCTGTCTTTGTAGGTTCTGTTTCTGTTGTAGACCTAAACTGAGTGGTTTTGTTGCTGGCTTGTTGTTTGCTCTACACTGGATGTAGGTATATTCTGTTGTTGATGAAAGTGAATTCTGATGTACTTTGTCCTTCTGTTGTAGTAGACGGTGAAGATGGAGATGTAGCTGTTGTAGACAATGTAGTTTCCAGTGTTGAACCACTTTCAAGTGTAGATGATTCTAATGTGGATGTGCTCGTAGGGGTAATAACTGTTGTAAATGTTGATTGAGCTGTCGTTGTAGGTTCTGTTTCTGTGGCAGAAGTAAACTGAGTGGTTTGTGTCTGCTGGCTTGTTGTTTGCTCTGCACCAGATGTAGGTATTTCTGTTGTTGATGAAGTGAATTCTGATGTACTTTGTCCTTCTGTTGTAGTAGACGGTGAAGATGGAGATGTAGCTGTTGTAGACAATGTAGTTTCCAGTGTTGAACCACTTTCAAGTGTAGATGATTCTAATGTTGACTTGCTCGTAGGGGTCATAACTGTTGTAAATGTTGATTGAGCTGCCGTTGTAGGTTCAGTTTCTGTGGTAGAACTAAACTGAGTGGTTTGTGTCTGCTGGCTTGTTGTTTGCTCTGCACCAGATGTAGGTATTTCTGTTTTTGATGAAGTGAATTCTGATGTACTTTGTCCTTCTGTTGTAGTAGACGGTGAAGATGGAGATGTAGCTGTTGTAGACAATGTAGTTTCCAGTGTTGAACCACTTTCAAATGTAGATGATTCTAATGTGGATGTGCTCGTAGGGGTCATAACTGTTGTAAATGTTGATTGAGCTGTCGTTGTAGGTTCAGTTTCTATGGTAGAACTAAACTGAGTGGGTTGTGTCTGCTGGCTTGTTGTTTGCTCTGCACCAGATGTAGGTATTTCTGTTTTTGATGAAGTGAATTCTGATGTACTTTGTCCTTCTGTTGTAGTAGACAGTGAAGATGGAGATGTAGCTGTTGTAGACAATGTAGTTTCCAGTGTTGAACCACTTTCAAATGTAGATGATTCTAATGTGGACGATGTCAAAGAGGGGTCATAACTGTTGTAAATGTTGTTTGAGCTGTCGTTATAGGTTCTGTTTCTGTTGTAGGCCTAAACTGAGTGGTTTGTGTCTGCTGGCTTGTTGTTTGCTCTGCACCAGATGTAGGTAATTCTGTTGTTGATGAAGTGAATTCTGATGTACTTTGTCCTTCTGTTGTAGTAGACGGTGAAGATGGAGATGTAGCTGTTGCAGACAATGTAGTTTCCAGTGTTGAACCACTTTCAAGTGTAGATGATTCTAATGTGGATGTGCTCGTAGGGGTCATAACTGTTGTAAATGTTGATTGAGCTGTCGTTGTAGGTTCTGTTTCTGTGGTAGAACTAAACTGAGTGGTTTGTGTCTGCTGGCTTGTTGTTTGCTCTGCACCAGATGTAGGTAATTCTGTTGTTGATGAAGTGAATTCTGATGTACTTTGTCCTTCTGTTGTAGTAGACAGTGAAGATGGAGATGTAGCTGTTGTAGACAATGTAGTTTCCAGTGTTGAACCACTTTCAAATGTAGATGATTCTAATGTGGATGTGCTCGTAGAGGTCATAACTGTTGTAAATGTTGATTGAGCTGTCGTTATAGGTTCTGTTTCTGTTGTAGACCTAAACTGAGTGGTTTGTGTCTGCTGGCTTGTTGTTTGCTCTGCACCAGATGTAGGTAATTCTGTTGTTGATGAAGTGAATTCTGATGTACTTTGTCCTTCTGTTGTAGTAGACGGTGAAGATGGAGATGTAGCTGTTGTAGACAATGTAGTTTCCAGTGTTGAACCACTTTCAAGTGTAGATGATTCTAATGTTGACTTGCTCGTAGGGGTCATAACTGTTGTAAATATTGATTGAGCTGTCGTTATAGGTTCTGTTTCTGTTGTAGACCTAAACGGAGTGGTTTGTGTCTGCTGGCTTGTTGTTTGCTCTGCACCAGATGTAGGTAATTCTGTTGTTGATGAAGTGAATTCTGATGTACTTTGTCCTTCTGTTGTAGTAGATGGTGAAGATGGAGATGTAGCTGTTGTAGACAATGTAGTTTCCAGTGTTGAACCACTTTCAAGTGTAGATGATTCTAATGTGGATGTGCTCGTAGGGGTCATAACTGTTGTAAATGTTGATTGAGCTGTCGTTGTAGGTTCTGTTTCTGTGGCAGAAGTAAACTGAGTGGTTTGTATTTGCTGGCTTGTTGTTTGCTCTGCACTGGATGTAGGTAATTCTGTTGTTGATGAAGTGAATTCTGATGTACTTTGTCCTTCTGTTGTAGTAGACGGTGAAGATGGAGATGTAGCTGTTGTAGACAATGTAGTTTCCAGTGTTGAACCACTTTCAAATGTAGATGATTCTAATGTGGATGTGCTCGTAGGGGTCATAACTGTTGTAAATGTTGTTTGAGCTGTCGTTATAGGTTCTGTTTCTGTTGTAGGCCTAAACTGAGTGGTTTGTGTCTGCTGGCTTGTTGTTTGCTCTGCACCAGATGTAGGTAATTCTGTTGTTGATGAAGTGAATTCTGATGTACTTTGTCCTTCTGTTGTAGTAGACGGTGAAGATGGAGATGTAGCTGTTGTAGACAATGTAGTTTCCAGTGTTGAACCACTTTCAAATGTAGATGATTCTAATGTGGACGATGTCAAAGAGGACATAGCTGTTGTATATGTTGATTGAGCTGTCGTTGTAGGTTCAGTTTCTTTTGTAGAACTAAACTGAGTGGGTTGTGTCTGCTGGCTTGTTGTTTGCTCTGCACCAGATGTAGGTATTTCTGTTTTTGATGAAGTGAATTCTGATGTACTTTGTCCTTCTGTTGTAGTAGACGGTGAAGATGGAGATGTAGCTGTGTAGACAATGTAGTTTCAGTGTTGAACCACTTTCAAGTGTAGATGATTCTAATGTGGATGTGCTCGTAGGGGTCATAACTGTTGTAAATGTTGATTGAGCTGTCGTTATAGGTTCTGTTTCTGTTGTAGACCTAAACTGAGTGGTTTGTGTCTGCTGGCTTGTTGTTTGCTCTGCACTGGATGTAGGTAATTCTGTTGTTGATGAAGTGAATTCTGATGTACTTTGTCCTTCTGTTGTAGTAGACGGTGAAGATGGAGATGTAGCTGTTGTAGACAATGTAGTTTCCAGTGTTGAACCACTTTCAAGTGTAGATGATTCTAATGTGGATGTGCTCGTAGGGGTCATAACTGTTGTAAATGTTGATTGAGCTGTCGTTATAGGTTCTGTTTCTGTTGTAGAACTAAACTGAGTGGTTTGTGTCTGCTGGCTTGTTGTTTGCTCTGCACCAGATGTAGGTATTTCTGTTGTTGATGAAGTGAATTCTGATGTACTTTGTCCTTCTGTTGTAATAGACGGTGAAGATGGAGATGTAGCTGTTGTAGACAATGTAGTTTCAAGTGTTGAACCACTTTCAAGTGTAGATGATTCTAATGTGGATGTGCTCGTAGGGGTCATAAATGTTGTAAATATTGATTGAGCTGTCATTATAGGTTCAGTTTCTATAGTAGAACTAAACTGAGTGGGTTGTGTCTGCTGGCTTGTTGTTTGCTCTGCACCAGATGTAGGTATTTCTGTTTTTGATGAAGTGAATTCTGATGTACTTTGTCCTTCTGTTGTAGTAGACGGTGAAGATGGAGATGTAGCTGTTGTAGACAATGTAGTTTCCAGTGTTGAACCACTTTCAAGTGTAGATGATTCTAATGTGAATGTGCTCGTAGGGGTCATAACTGTTGTAAATGTTGATTGAGCTGCCGTTGTAGGTTCAGTTTCTATGGTAGAACTAAACTGAGTGGGTTGTGTCTGCTGGCTTGTTGTTTGCTCTGCACCAGATGTAGGTAATTCTGTTGTTGATGAAGTGAATTCTGATGTACTTTGTCCTTCTGTTGTAGTAGACGGTGAAGATGGAGATGTAGCTGTTGTAGACAATGTAGTTTCCAGTGTTGAACCACTTTCAAGTGTAGATTCTAATGTGGATGTGCTCGTAGGGGTCATAACTGTTGTAAATGTTGATTGAGCTGCCGTTGTAGGTTCAGTTTCTATGGTAGAACTAAACTGAGGGGTTTGTGTTTGCTGGCTTGTTGTTTGCTCTGCACTGGATGTAGGTAATTCTGTTGTTGATGAAGTGAATTCTGATGTACTTTGTCCTTCTGTTGTAGTAGACGGTGAAGATGGAGATGTAGCTGTTGTAGACAATGTAGTTTCCAGTGTTGAACCACTTTCAAATGTAGATGATTCTAATGTGGACGATGTCATAGAGGACATAGCTGTTGTATATGTTGTTTGAGCTGTCGTTATAGGTTCTGTTTCTGTTGTAGACCTAAACTGAGTGGTTTGTGTCTGCTGGCTTGTTGTTTGCTCTGCGCCAGATGTAGGTAATTCTGTTGTTGATGAAGTGAATTCTGATGTACTTTGTCCTTCTGTTGTAGTAGACGGTGAAGATGGAGATGTAGCTGTTGTAGACAATGTAGTTTCCAGTGTTGAACCACTTTCAAGTGTAGATGATTCTAATGTGGATGTGCTCGTAGGGGTCATAACTGTTGTAAATGTTGATTGAGCTGCCGTTGTAGGTTCTGTTTCTGTGGTAGAACTAAACTGAGTGGGTTGTGTCTGCTGGCTTGTTGTTTGCTCTGCACCAGATGTAGGTAATTCTGTTGTTGATGAAGTGAATTCTGATGTACTTTGTCCTTCTGTTGTAGTAGACGGTGAAGATGGAGATGTAGCTGTTGTAGACAATGTAGTTTCCAGTGTTGAACCACTTTCAAGTGTAGATTCTAATGTGGATGTGCTCGTAGGGGTCATAACTGTTGTAAATGTTGATTGAGCTGCCGTTGTAGGTTCAGTTTCTATGGTAGAACTAAACTGAGTGGTTTGTGTCTGCTGGCTTGTTGTTTGCTCTGCACCAGATGTAGGTAATTCTGTTGTTGATGAAGTGAATTCTGATGTACTTTGTCCTTCTGTTGTAGTAGACGGTGAAGATGGAGATGTAGCTGTTGTAGACAATGTAGTTTCCAGTGTTGAACCACTTTCAAGTGTAGATGATTCTAATGTGGATGTGCTCAAAGAGGGTCATAACTGTTGTAAATATGATTGAGCTGTCGTTATAGGTTCTGTTTCTGTTGGTAGAACTAAACTGAGTGGGTTGTGTCTGCTGGCTTGTTGTTTGCTCTGCACCAGATGTAGGTATTTCTGTTTTTGATGAAGTGAATTCTGATGTACTTTGTCCTTCTGTTGTAGTAGACGGTGAAGATGGAGATGTAGCTGTTGTAGACAATGTAGTTTCCAGTGTTGAACCACTTTCAAGTGTAGATGATTCTAATGTGGATGTGCTCGTAGAGGTCATAACTGTTGTAAATGTTGATTGAGCTGCCGTTGTAGGTTCAGTTTCTATGGTAGAACTAAACTGAGTGGGTTGTGTCTGCTGGCTTGTTGTTTGCTCTGCACCAGATGTAGGTAATTCTGTTGTTGATGAAGTGAATTCTGATGTACTTTGTCCTTCTGTTGTAGTAGACGGTGAAGATGGAGATGTAGCTGTTGCAGACAATGTAGTTTCCAGTGTTGAACCACTTTCAAGTGTAGATGATTCTAATGTGGATGTGCTCGTAGGGGTCATAACTGTTGTAAATGTTGATTGAGCTGCCGTTGTAGGTTCAGTTTCTATGGTAGAACTAAACTGAGTGGTTTGTGTTTGCTGGCTTGTTGTTTGCTCTGCACTGGATGTAGGTATTTCTGTTGTTGATGAAGTGAATTCTGATGTACTTTGTCCTTCTGTTGTAGTAGACGGTGAAGATGGAGATGTAGCTGTTGTAGACAATGTAGTTTCCAGTGTTGAACCACTTTCAAGTGTAGATGATTCTAATGTGGATGTGCTCGTAGGGGTCATAACTGTTGTAAATGTTGATTGAGCTGCCGTTGTAGGTTCTGTTTCTATGGTAGAACTAAACTGAGGGGTTTGTGTTTGCTGGCTTGTTGTTTGCTCTGCACCAGATGTAGGTAATTCTGTTGTTGATGAAGTGAATTCTGATGTACTTTGTCCTTCTGTTGTAGTTGACGGTAAAGATGGAGAAGTACCTGTTGTGGACAAAGCTGTTTCCAGTGTTGAACTACTTTCAAGTGTAGATGATTCTAATGTTGACATGGTCGTAGGGGTCATAACTGTTGTAAATGTTGATTTAGCTGCCGTTGTAGGTTCAGTTTCTTTGGCAGAAGTAAACTGAGTGGTTTGTATCTGCTGGCTTGTTGTTTGCTCTGCACCAGATGTAGGTAATTCTGTTGTTGATGAAGTGAATTCTGATGTACTTTGTTGTGTCGTAGTAGAAGGTGAAAATGGAGAGGTACCTGTTGTGGACAATGTAGTTTCCAGTGTTGAACCACTTTCAAGTGTAGATGATTCTAATGTGGATGTGCCGATGTCATAACTATTGTAAATGTTGATTGAGCTGTCGTTGTAGGTTCTGTTTCTGTGGCAGAACTAAACTGAGTGGGTTGTGTCTGCTGGCTTGTTGTTTGCTCTGCGCCAGATGTAGGTAATTCTGTTGTTGATGAAGTGAATTCTGATGTACTTTGTCCTTTTGTTGTAGTAGACGGTGAAGATGGAGATGTAGCTGTTGTAGACAATGTAGTTTCCAGTGTTGAACCACTTTCAAGTGTAGATGATTCTAATGTGGATGTGCTCGTAGGGGTCATAACTGTTGTAAATGTTGATTGAGCTGACGTTGTAGGTTCTGTTTCTATGGTAGAACTAAACTGAGTGGTTTGTATTTGCTGGCTTGTTGTTTGCTCTGCACTGGATGTAGGTAATTCTGTTTTTGATGAAGTGAATTCTGATGTACTTTGTCCTTCTGTTGTAGTAGACGGTGAAGATGGAGATGTAGCTGTTGTAGACAATGTAGTTTCCAGTGTTGAACCACTTTCAAGTGTAGATGATTCTAATGTGGATGTGCTCGTAGGGGTCATAACTGTTGTAAATGTTGATTGAGCTGCCGTTGTAGGTTCAGTTTCTATGGTAGAACTAAACTGAGTGGGTTGTGTCTGCTGGCTTGTTGTTTGCTCTCCAGATGTAGGTAATTCTGTTGTTGATGAAGTGAATTCTGATGTACTTTGTCCTTCTGTTGTAGTAGATGGTGAAGATGGAGATGTAGCTGTTGTAGACAATGTAGTTTCAGTGTTGAACCACTTTCAAGTGTAGATGATTCTAATGTGGATGTGCCGTAGGGTCATAACTGTTGTAAATGTTGATTGAGCTGCCGTTGTAGGTTCTGTTTCTATGGTAGAACTAAACTGAGTGGGTTGTGTCTGCTGGCTTGTTGTTTGCTCTGCACCAGATGTAGGTATTTCTGTTTTTGATGAAGTGAATTCTGATGTACTTTGTCCTTCTGTTGTAGTAGACGGTGAAGATGGAGATGTAGCTGTTGTAGACAATGTAGTTTCCAGTGTTGAACCACTTTCAAATGTAGATGATTCTAATGTGGATGTGCTCGTAGGGGTCATAACTGTTGTAAATGTTGATTGAGCTGCCGTTGTAGGTTCTGTTTCTGTGGTAGAACTAAACTGAGTGGTTTGTGTTTGCTGGCTTGTTGTTTGCTCTGCACTGGATGTAGGTAATTCTGTTGTTGATGAAGTGAATTCTGATGTACTTTGTCCTTCTGTTGTAGTAGACAGTGAAGATGGAGATGTAGCTGTTGCAAACAATGTAGTTTCCAGTGTTGAACCACTTTCAAGTGTAGATGATTCTAATGTGGATGTGCTCGTAGGGGTCATAACTGTTGTAAATGTTGATTGAGCTGCCGTTGTAGGTTCAGTTTCTATGGTAGAACTAAACTGAGTGGTTTGTGTTTGCTGGCTTGTTGTTTGCTCTGCACTGGATGTAGGTAATTCTGTTGTTGATGAAGTGAATTCTGATGTACTTTGTTGTGTCGTAGTAGAGGGTGAAAATGGAGAGGTACCTATTGTGTATAAAGTAGTTTCCAGTGTTGAACCACTTTCAAGTGTAGATGATTCTAATGTGGAAGATGTCGTAGGGGTCATAACTGTTGTAAATGTTGATTGAGCTGTCGTTATAGGTTCTGTTTCTGTTGTAGGCTAAACTGAGTGGTTTGTGTCTGCTGGCTTGTTGTTTGCTCTGCACTGGATGTAGGTAATTCTGTTGTTGATGAAGTGAATTCTGATGCAATTTGTCCTTCTGTCGTAGTAGATGGAGAAGTACCTGTTGTGGACAATGTTGTTTCCAGTGTTGAACTACTTTCAAGTGTAGAGGATTCTAATGTTGACTTGCTCGTAGGGGTCATAACTGTTGTAAATGTTGATTGAGCTGCCGTTGTAGGTTCAGTTTCTATGGTAGAACTAAACTGAGTGGGTTGTGTCTGCTGGCTTGTTGTTTGCTCTGCACCAGATGTAGGTATTTCTGTTTTTGATGAAGTTAATTCTGATGTACTTTGTCCTTCTGTTGTAGTAGACGGTGAAGATGGAAATGTAGCTGTTGTAGACAATGTAGTTTCCAGTGTTGAACCACTTTTAAGTGTAGATTCTAATGTGGATGTGCTGGTAGGGGTCATAACTGTTGTAAATGTTGATTGAGCTGTCGTTGTAGGTTCAGTTTCTATGGTAGAACTAAACTGAGTGGGTTGTGTCTGCTGGCTTGTTGTTTGCTCTTCACCAGATGTAGGTAATTCTGTTGTTGATGAAGTGAATTCTGATGTACTTTGTCCTTCTGTTGTAGTTGACGGTAAAGATGGAGATGTAGCTGTTGCAAACAATGTAGTTTCCAGTGTTGAACCACTTTCAAGTGTAGATGATTCTAATGTGGATGTGCTCGTAGGGGTCATAACTGTTGTAAATGTTGATTGAGCTGTCATTGTAGGATCAGTTGTAGAACTAAACTGAGTGGGTTGTGTCTGCTGACTTGTTGTTTGCTCTGTACTGGATGTAGGTAATTCTGTTGTTGATGAAGTGAATTCTGATGTACTTTGTACTTCTGTTGTAGTAGATGGAGAAGTACCTGTTGTGGACAAAGCTGTTTCCAGTGTTGAACTACTTTCAAGTGTAGATGATTCTAATGTGGATGTGCCCGTAGCGGTCATAACTGTTGTAAATGATGATTGAGCTGCTGTTGTAGGTTCAGTTTCTATGGTAGAACTAAACTGAGTGGGTTGTGTCTGGTGGCTTGTTGTTTGCTCTGCACCAGATGTAGGTAATTCTGTTGTTGATGAAGTGAATTTTGATGTACTTTGTCCTTCTGTTGTAGTAGACGGTAATGATGAAGAGGTACCTAATGTGGATAATGTAGTTTCCAGTGTTGATCCACTTTCAAGTGTAGATGATTCTAATGTGGATGTGCTCGTAGGGCTCATAACTGTTGTAAATGTTGATTGAGCTGTCATTGTAGGATCAGTTGTAGAACTAAACTGAGTGGTTTTTGTTTGCTGACTTGTTTTTTGCTCTATGCTGGATGTAGATATTTCTGCTGTTGATGAAGTGAATTCTGACTTCGTCTGTCCTTTCGCTGTAGACAATGGAGAAGATGAAATTATGAGTAAATAGAAATTTTGGAAAATGTTTTTCTACTTTATTTGAAAGTATTTTTGTTAGTGTATGAAATAAAGTCTGACATTCTCTTACTTTGGCTGAAGTTATTTTAAGCATCTGCCCATTATGTTATATACAAAAGACAAAGTGGTTTATAATCACATTTTACGGGGGTGGTTGCCCTCCTAAAAATATCATTATAAACCACTCTTTGTTATAAACTCTCATATGGGGGTCATCTCTGCAATTTACGCCGCTGGGCCTTTACATACAATATATTTCACTTAAATCTTTGAGAGAAAAAAAAAAAAAAGGGCTGCGTTTCGGTTTATTGTGCACCATCCAAAGTTCACCGACAGGAAAACAAGACAACGGAAAGAAGTTTTATTTATTTTGCAAAAGCTTGACAGTTTTGAATGATGTCTTACTTCTATCTTTATAACCAACCAGCACTGATATGACCATATCATGCCGGCACCTCACACAGACACAATATTTGCAACATTGCAGCCTGATCATTATCAAAATAAAATACAGTTAAAGAAACATATAAAATTGTTCACTGCTTGTTGGACAATGTTTTACAATCTGTTGTGTTCAGCATGACCAGTGCTTCAATATGCTGATATAGCTGATGTGAAGGATGATGTTTTACGTTTATGCAAGTGAAGTAAAAAGCCTATAATAAAAAAAAATGTTAGCATCCAGATACTGTATGTTGCAGATATGGAAACTTTTGGATTCATCCCGAATGAGAGAGGTTGGCATCAGTTTCACCTTAAATTAATTAGTTTTTGAATTTACGATTTTATAGCCTAAACACACAGCCTTAACTTTAGACTGCCACCCGTTTGTGGTATACACGACCACCGAAACCTTGAGTATCTCCGGGAGGCTAAGAGGCTAAATCCCAGACAAGCCAGATGGCCCACTTCTTTACCCGATTCCAGTTCGCCATCCAATACAGTGGTCCCTGGACTAGGACATCGTGGCTGCCAGTGTCTCTGATCCTACTCCGCCGGGGTGTCCCCCGACCCCCACCTATATCCCTCGCAGTCAAAGGACCTCCTTAATTCATACAGCGCATACTTCCCTGGGCACTGGTCATCCTGCGACCAATCAAACTCTCTCACTGCTACAAGATCGCTTCTGGTGGCCGGGAATGGCCAACGACATCAGAAGGTATGTGAGAGGGTCCCAGGAATGTGCCACGGCAAAGACACCCCACCACTTACCATCTGGAAAGTTCCTTCCTCTCCCCATTCCTCGGTGTCCATGGTCACACCTAGAAGTCGACTTTGTCACGGACTTACCAGCATCTGATGGTAATACCTGCATTCTAGTCACCGTGGATAGATTGTCCAAGGCATGTCGTCTGGTACCCCTGAAAGGACTTCCAACTGCCATGGAAACAGCAGAGGTACTGTTTAATCATGTCTTTAGAAACTTTGGCATCCCTAAAGACATAGTATCAGATAGAGGTTCTCCGTTTATCTCACAGGTTTGGAGGTCTTTCTTCTCGCTCCTAGGTGAGACAGTAAGCCTATCTTCTGGATACCACCCACAGAGCAACGGTCAAATAGAAAGAAAGATCCAGGAGATTGGCGCTACCTCAGTACCTTCTGCCACAGCCACCAGAACTCCTGGAACCGATTCATCGCCTGGGCCGAGTTTGCACAGAACTCTCTCCATCAGTCCTCTACGGATCTCACCCCATTCTAGTGCGTACTCTGCTACAAGCCACCTCTTTTCCCCTGGTCTGAGGAACCTTCGGAGGTACCATCAGTCACTCATTGGTTCCAGGAGAGTGAGAGGGTCTGGGACTCAGCACATCAACATCTCCAGTGTGCAGTACGACATCACAAACATCATGCGGATGTCAAGAGAGCCACCACTCCCACCTTCCACCCACAACAGAAGGAATGGCTCTCCCCCTGGGATATCTGACTAAGACTTCCCTGCAAAAGCGGAGTCCTAGATTCATTGGTCCCTTCGCCATCATCTGTCAAGTCAATCCGGTCATGTATGAACTCGAGCTCCCTTCACAGTACAGAATTCACCCCACATTCCATGTCTCTCTGCTCAAGCCCTATCACTCACCAGTTTCTCCTGTCTCCACAGAGCCTGGTTTGCTAGATGAACCCCCTCTCCCGATAGTGCTGGAGTATGGAATGGTCTACTCTGTAAATGAGATCCTGAGTTCCCGTCGTGGGGAATTTGGTGGACTGGGAGGGGTATGGCCCCGAGGAAAGATCATGGGTCCCAAGAGATGACATACTCAATCCCAATCTCCTGGCAGAGTTCCACGATACTCATCCCCAAAATCCAGCACCACGTGGTCGAGGTCATCCTCCATGACGTCGGGGTTTTCGACCCTCAGGAGCGGGCCGTGGAGAGGGGGGTTCTGTCACAGAAACACCAGGCTCTTCCACCAATCAGCGATCCCAATCACCGGAAATCTGATCACACACACCTGACGTCATTCACTAATCACCAGCACCACAGTATAAGAGCACACAGTTCCCAAAACATTGTCTGGTCTTCATTGTGGAAAAGGACTCAACTCGTATGTCAAGCTACTTACCTGAATTCCTGCTCCAAGTTTCCTGATCTCCTTCGTCTGCTCTTTGTGTTCGCTACTATTACCTACCTGCATCCGATTCCCGATAGCAGCTCCTGGAAACACCCTCCGTCATCCAACAATCTCTCTAAACCTGGTAACAGAGACCATCTCCATCAGTAGCTTCTTCATTCAAGTTAAAGATTCCATATCTGCCATTACTCCCCTGCTTCCGCTGTTCACTTACATATATACAATAAACCTGTCTGTTTGATTCTTACCTGTCTGTGTCTTGAGTTTGACTACACGTTACAATAGTAGCCTGCAGGTAAATGTACATTGGCCAATCACAGCACATAGTATATGAATTCTGTTCATTTCCAAATACAGTAGTCATCATTAACTAAGAATTAGCTTATCATGATTTCCTCATGTGTGTGGCCCCTCAACTAAAGTCGTGACTTAATCCTTTGCAGTGGCGGAGCTAGAGTTTTATACATGGGGTGGCCAGGGGGTGGATAAGGCTAATTCAGGGGGTCCATAGACCATGACAGAAAATCAGTGTATAACTCCCTGTCAAAATAAATCCTACAATTGCTGATTACTTCACATTACCCCACGTTAGCTATACATTCCTACCATAACTTCTGATGTTAGTATATTGTTACATGGGCATGTATTATTATTATTATTATTTGTCTGCCCTCTAGGGGGCTGGAAACCTGTGTTACCTATGTTTGTGATTGAGCAGATTTTCTACAGCTGTGGACCATTAGCACGCACTGAAAAGAATCCACGCAGTGGCACTTGGGTGGTGGAACTTGAGTGGCCGTCCAGACGCGTGGAGATGCGTTCTCCATTTGACTTTTGCTCTCCTGACCATTTTCCTCCCATTTGTGGTTCATGTTTTGTATTGTTTTCAATAAATTAGCCTTTGGGTTGTCCGTCATTGTGTTGTAGCATTGGCTGTAACAATATTGAAAATTATTTTACTTCTATTACCTCATTAACCAGTGGTTGGAGCAAAATATCTAACATCAACTTGTAGGCTACAGTGAATTTTGCAAATGTTGTTCAGGAAAACTAAAACGTCAACACTTCAAACAGGACTGCCAGCTTTTGAGTTCAGCCTTGAGTGAGAATTATTCAGGAATAATTAATAAGCCTAAGATTAAGTACACTAAACTACCAGTTAAAAGTTTTGAACAGATTTTTTATGTTTTTAAAGAATACTCTTCTGCTCACCAAGCCTGAATTTATTTGATACAAAATACAGCAAAAGCAGTAATATTATGAAATAAGCCTATCTTTATTTATATTATTTTTATAAAAAAACTGCTTTCTATTTGAATATATTTTAAAATTAGAATGTTAACCATATTAGAATGATTTATTAAGGATCACGTGGCCCTGAAGACTGAAGTAATGATGCTGAAAATTCAATTACATTTTACAATGCATTAAAACAGAAAGCAGTTATTTTAAATAGTAAAGATATTTCACAATATTACTGCTTTTGTTGTATTTTGGATCAAATAAATGCAGGCTTGGTGAGGAGAAGATAATTCTTTAAAAAACATTACAAATCTTATTGCTTTGGACTGGTAATGTCACTTTATTTTTTTCTAAATTTTCTAAACTAAACTATACAGGGAAGCCTTTTGTTAAGGTTAAACGTAACACTTGTTTTGTACAAATTCATATTAGACAATTTTTTTATAATAACGTTTTATCTATATATTTGTATTAATTATAATAAAAAATAGCAATTATGTGTAAATATATCAAAGTAAATTTTACACAATTCTTGGAATCTGATCACACAAGCCACCAGGAGGGTCTCTGACAACAAGCACCCCACAATTTGAGATACCTTGGCCACAGAGCTCAATATCCAGTTCTATGTAACCAAGATGGGGGATAGAGTAAAAACATTGTAAAAACAACTATGTAAACTATGTAAAAACGTTGGCGGCATGAAGTTGTAAACATTGACATGACCTAAGTCACTCCTGACCCCATGGTTCAAAATGCAGCAAAAAAACGCTTTCTGTAATTTTGGAGACCATTGAGCCGGTATCAACCAAACAAGGCACTGGCACTTCACCCACAGAGACAACTCGATGAGGACAAGATGACATTAAGCAAGACACTGGAACAGAACCCATTGACAAAACCGAGCCGATAGAATCTCCAACCAAGCTACGGCTCTGTAGCCGGTGGGCACTAGTTTTCCGAGTGCGCAAGAGTGGAAGACTGCTCACTCCCAGCACGATGGAATTCGGAGTGTGCTGAGGAACCATACTGAACACGAGGGTAGGAGAGAGAGCTGCGTTAAAGTGACTGCTCACACTCAGTCCTCAACGCATATAACAAGGACCCCTATATTTAGATGACGTAACTCACAACCACACACCAAAGTCATATAGTAGCTCCTTTAGTTGGTAATACCAATATTAACAGCTGGTGCTCCGACCTGGCTATTGTGCTGCCATGACGCACAGATGGGAGCCCTGAAGGCACACTGCTCTGGGAGTAAGCAGCACACCAACGTCACACTCCGTACTCCACAGCAATGAAAGAAAGGGGCGGGTTTTAAACCACGATGCACCCCAGGAGGCATAAAAACAGATTGGCCATTGGCCATACCTCATTGGCCATATATTTAATGATTGTGATGTTTCAGAGACGGCACACACTTCACTACACTTAGTTAATGATAAATACTGTATTTGGATGTCAACAGAATTTCCATGCTATGTGCTGTGATTGGCCAATGTTGGGGTCTGGTCACCACTTTAGTTGAGGGGCCACACACATGATGAAGTAATGAGAAGTTAATGCTTAGTTAATGATGACTACTGTATTTGGATCACAATAGAATTCACATAATATGTGCTGTGATTGGCCAATGTACATTTAACTGCAGGCTACTTTGAAGATATGAACATGCTTGATAACTCATATCATATTTAATGAAAAACATTAGTTCTCACATTAATTGATATACTGTTCTAGCCTGTATGCATGCAAGAGGTAATGTGGATTTTGTATATTCATTTAATAACTCAAGTAGTCTTACATGCACAAAATAATGCTTTTTTTAACCTTGTACCATAAGCATATCTTTATCCACAATGGATAGTAAAGACCTTGTTTTTTTGTGAACAAAGAAAACATCACGATCATGCATAATAAATCATAAATCATGATGATGTACTCACCTTAGTTAATGTCTTCATTAAGGTGTTGTTCATCCATGAAGTCATGAATGAAAGATTTTGAACTCATGTTAGTTCCTGATAATTCACAAGATATTAATTCATGAAGTAATGCATAATTCACATTAATTTATGCATGAATTCATGGTAATTCATGTACCCTTACCATAGTTTGCTCTGTTTTATCCCAGTTCAATGGCCACTTACTTTCGTGTATTTCGGGAAAAATGGGTGAACTTGGGCTACATGATGTTTATCCAACAGATCCGAATGACAGCGTCCAGTGTGTGCATTATAGATAAACTAACATGGTCATTAAGAGTTGTTTAAACAACAAAACAAATTAATTTACACATATTTCACAATAAGTATAGGCTACATCATGAAGTTTATGATAAAATTAACAAGTTTGTGGATATTTTAAATTAAAAAGTTACAAATAAATCAAAGCGATAGCTACATCTGTCATGCAGCGCTATTGTGGCACTGTATTAGTTTATGTTATGTGTTGTACCAAATCATTATTCTCAGTAAATTCTGTCCTCATTCATCGACAAACCATGACAGAATCACCGACCGCAAAAAAAGAGAGAATGGACTCACCAGTGTTACGTCTCCTCCTCAGACCAGAAAGCCAGAGGTGGTTGGGGTATTTAGGCTGGATGCTCCAGAACGGCAGCCTCTCCCTCACTGTTAGTGAGCCCGAGACACCAACAGGGCTCATCCAGGAACCAGAGCCAGATATTACCACCAAAGCCCCAGAGGCTAAGCATGCTGATCAGTCCGCCCTAGAGCCAGGAGCAGACATGAACCTCATAGATCTGTGGTCCGCGGATTCAGTTCCCACCCAAGTACCCACCCTCAAACCTTTGTCTTCCTTACCAGTCCCGTCCGGACTGTTAAAAGCTCCGGTCCCATCCGGAGATCTTCCTCCTCCGATGTCTCTATCAGATTTCCTGATCCCATTTCCTCTGGTGGTTTCAGCCATTCCCCTGCATTCGTTGGCCCCACTGGTGTCATCCAGCTCCTCGGCTCTGCCTCCGCCGCTAGCTCTGTATGGCTCATCAGCCACGTCTCAGGCTTCATCTCCACCACTGGCTGGCTGCACTTCAGCCCTCCAGGCACATGTCTCCACCTCGGCCTGTCAGCCTGCCGACTCCGCTCTGGCTCTGCATTCCCTCATCTCCACCGAGGCCCTAGGACTCTGCTGGGCTCCCTTGTACATCCGGACAAACCTCGGTTGGTCATCACTCAGCTTCCGCCACAGACTTCCGGGTCTCTGGCTGTGCCCCAACCCTCCTCCCCTTTGGCTTCACCAGGCTCCTCCCTCCCTCTGGTTTCCCCGTTGTCCTCGCTTGCTCCATCGTCGCCCTGGTCAGCTGTCAACTGCTTCACCTTGGGCTTCCAGGCCTTCGATGTCACCCTGGTCACTCGACCTCTCTGCTCCACCGGTTCCTCCACTCACCATGGTTCGGCCTCCGTGGATTGGTTTCTGGGTGTCGCCCAGTCCTTTGGCCAAAGCTCCTCCCTGGGTCCTCCCACCAATGATGACTTCTCTAGGTCCTTCACCAGCACCACGCCCTCCACCTAAACCTCTGCCCTCCGTCCTCTTTTCTATTATCTACTGTTGTGGCGTGAGGTCACGCCTTCTGAGAGGGGGAGCTAATGTCACAATTATGTTCAGTTTAGTACAGTTCCTGTCATGTCTGTTATGAGCTCTCATTAGTTACGATGGTTTCTGATTAGTTAATCCTTGACAAGCTGTTCCTCTTTAGTATTTTGTTTGTTGGGACGATTTGTTTTGTTTTTTACGTTTATTTATTTGAATAAAAAGAAAACTAAAATACTTTAAAATCACATGAGACAATATTTCACCAAAATTTGCTGGCAAAATTGATCAAAATCTTAATGATAGACCCATCCATTCTCGAAAACCACACATACAAATTTGACAAAAAGCTTGCCAAATCACACTTGAGGCTATATCTCTCTAACGCTTTGTCGTATTCAGACCAAACTTGGTGTATGTTATAATAATCGTGACCTAATACTACCTGCACAGGTTTGGCACTGCGCCACCTAGTGGTCAGGAGATATATATATATATATATTTTTATGCGTATAACTTCTGAATGGTGTGGCTAAAAATGACAAAACTGGTCACAGTGCAGCATGCCGAGTCGAATGATACCCAGGTTTCCCATGTCAGCCATTTTAGGCGTTGGCCATTTTGATTTTTTTTAATAAAATGCTATATTTAACAAACACATTGGCGTATCATTACGGAACTCGGTCTTTATGTGTCTTTGGCACAATGCTCTCATGCCATTTTGACCATCCTAAAATGGCTTTAATAACTTGTTGCAGTAACTAATTGTTGCAGTTGGTTTGACGTTCCATGCCAAGCTTAGCTCCTCATTTAGCCTTTGTTGTGCTTGGCCCCTTAATTGCTGCTTGCAACTATTTTTTTAAATCTATATTTTGTTTAAATTTGACTTAAATATTTATATTCCTTATTGACTTTTTTTTATCTTGCATGGTGTTTTTACATGTTTTCTGTCACTTGTATTTCATAAAGTTAAGATAATATGTTTTATGTATGAATAATAATATTTGTACATGTATACAAAATTGACATTATAGAGGTTTGTCTGTATGTACATTTATCACGTACCACAGATTATTTATAGCATGTGTGTTATGAATATCACGTTAGTCTTTGTGTACTAGTTTGCCAGCATCCAACATGATTGAATTACAAATTGACTGCTTATATGTCAAATATGTTGGAGGCAATTTGTAAGTCAGAGACATGGGAGAATTGGTTAAGATTGTGAAGTGCTGGAGTATGTGTTTTTTTATTAAACACATATGCTATATAATACAAAATTTACAAAGTAATGAATTGTGCTGTTTTATTTATCATGTAGATCAGTCAACTACGGAATGTGAAGATGCATTCAGATTTTGTTGCAGTTATTTAACAGTGTCTTTCTATCTGTTTCACCAGCTATTCACATTCTTTGTTTTTTAAGAAAATGCCAACATAGGTTTTTTTTTTATCTGTTAATTTAGTTATAAACTAAATGAAAGGCTTTTGAAACTTACCTGAGTTTGCTCCAATTCTCATGACTGCAAAAAATACCAGTAGGATTGAAGCAATAAAGTACGTTTTTTTCCAGAAATACATGCTGAGATTGTTTCCGTGAGATAGTAGTTTGTTTAAAATTAAATATTTATCAAATTTATCTTTCAATGTTTGCTCTCTCCAACAAAATCTGTATGAAAATAGTCAGCCAAATGAACCTGCCATCAGTGGTTCTGCTCCGTTAAATTTCAACCTGATGTGTGTGTGTTTCCCTGCAAATAATAAAAGTTATCAGGTATGGGCACTTTTGCATTTAAAAAAAACCTGTAGGTTCACGCCTTGAGTAAACCACACTGATTGGGAGTGCGTGTGGTTTTGTAATGCCGGAACAGTTATATGACCTTCACCTGTTACACCCTTTCCATGACATGTTGCAATAAATCCAAGAAGAATAAAAAAAAAATTGTTCTAATTTTCATTTGTGTATCTTCTGAAAATGTATATTTGTTCTCATTTATACTTGTTCCCCTTTATATGTATTTAATTACAAGAGGAACTGCTGAAACTGATATTTTAGGTAAGATTATGTTTACATACAATAAAACATCAGTTTTACATTTAATGGCTATTGCAGTTCATACATTGCAATACGATTTAAATCAATACCTAATAATACCTAGTGTATTACTTCTATCCTATCTAAAGATTACGTGAAAGATCCAAACTCAATTGTTTCCCAAAACTAAATAGGCCGGAGTTTATATTCATAAGTTTTGTTGAAGCCTAATTTGGACAATGGAAATTACTGTTTCAAGCTATCATATTACACTCTTCAGAAACTCATCAGTTTAGCATTTGAACTAGGTCCATAAGCTAGATCACATGAATAACAATACAGGAAATAAACAAAGACGTTGCTGGGCTGTACATAGATAAGGCTTGCGTCACTCCTTAAGTGTAGATATATGAGACCTTTCCACCCATTTTATTGTCTGCCAATAAAATATAAATAAATAACAATTCAAATCAGTTGGATAACATAACACACCTCTTGCCAACAAACCGCATGATTTGAGAAAGCAATGATGTCCATCAGACAAACAATGCAGCATATGTTTTGGTCAGAAATGTACTAGTTGGTGTTTCTTTTGTTCTTGTGCCATTCTATAAATAGTGACTTTGTGGTAGTCCATATTATATGGCACCCACAGGAAAAAACTATGACGTGTAATATGTTATTGACCAAAGTGTCATGATTTCCACACCTCTTTGCTATCTCATATATGATTTTGAGTCATAAAGAATGTCCTTAGTCATATGCATTACTTAAAACCAAAGGACACTTCCATGAAAATGTCAAGCATTCCTTGTAAAAACTTTGAACTGCACTGCATTAGAGTTCTATAAGTGTTGTTTGTTTGTTTGTTTGTTTGTTTTTTACATCATTCATCCACCACACACAAGGTGTGATCAAATGTGCATTAAATCATTTCATTTCAATTTAAGTTAATTTTTTCATTAAGCATTTAGAAGAAAGACACGATGTCTGAACTGGTTTGCTGGTCTTAGGTAAGATGTTCTGTTTAGATTAGGGAACATATATTTACTATGAACTAAAACTAAACTATTCATTTTCCACTTAATGGTAGAAAGGTAGTAGTTTTAGTAGATATGTTTAGTTATATGGTCATATAGACTAAGGCATTGGTATGTGATTTATATAAGTACTGATAAAGAGTAACATAAAGAATGTTCGGATAGACTGAACGGATAGATTATAACAGCGAGACTGATTGAGGTTTTGTGTAGGTTTTGACAATAAGCTCATTTTTGTTGCATGTAAACTAAAAATGCACTATATACCTATTTGAACACATCATCTTTTGTAACAGGCTTTTATTAAATTTTGTGCATGATTGGTTAAAAGTATATAAAGCATGTACATAGTTTTTTGATGTTTAAAATGTTCTTGTAAGATTTATAGGCACTTAGGTACACTATATAAGGACCACATTTTTAAATGACCATGTTATAACTGTTCAAATGCCATTGTGCAACATTTTATTTACATATATTTGTTTATATTGTTTTATATTGTTGATCTAGACTAGAGAGTCCAGAGAATTTTACTGCAGTGGTTTTATTAATTTTGAATTTGAAACCAGAAGTTCAGAAGAGTCGTTTGTTTTAGGTAATCTCAAAAATGCAATGAACCGTTTGATTGACAGCATTGGTCCTAGAGACAAAGTTGTTCAGAATAAGGAGATCTATCATAATGATATGAAGATATATTTTATAAGTGAATATATGAACATTTTATTGCAATTTGGATCTGATTAGAAAGCATTACTACGATCTGACCAAGTTTCAGCTCTCTAATCCTTACAGTTTGTCTACAAGTCCAATTTTACCAGAGAAAAAAATAAAAATAAATCTACAATAGGGGGTCAGGCATGTAGTGTTTTGCTTTTCAACCTTACTGCATTATGTAGCTGTTGTTGTTTCTGAATTATGGATTTCAATTTTTTCCTTTTTGGTCACACCAGTAATGCATTTTAAAATAGAGTTCAATAAAATTGATCCTATTTTGAAGCCATGTGATTAGTTTATTTCTAGCTTGCAACTGTGTTGCTGGTAAATCGAGATGTATTTTTCAATTGTCATATTTACAAAATATTTATATTCAGGCTAAGAACGCAGCAATGAGTAAACTTTTTAAGGTGTGGTTTTTAAGGTCAAATTTTGTATGCATTGTCAAACACCAGTTTTTAAAAAATATTTAAAGGTTCTCTAGCTCTTTCTTAGTCTCTTAGTTTAGTTGTGGAAAGGATAAAAAAAAAACATGATTACAGTGCATTTCCTGAAGATGACATGGTTCTCAACTTTTTTGCCCCCAAGATCCCTTTAAGGAAATATTCCAGGGCCAAGACTTTTTGATCTCAGAAAAGCATAAAAGTGATTCAAAACAGCTTTTGCCATTGTAGTAAATTCCTATTTAAATCAAACACATGTGAGTGTAGTAACATATCTAAAATCTGAGAAGGAGAATGAGGTTCCTCCTATGGTTCTACATAGCACTGTTTGACAAAGGTACTTAAAAGGTACTTCAAATTTATACTAATTCTTACTATGTGTAAGTAAGTTATTGCTTGTTAGCATGTGTGTTTGGCAGTGTTCTTTTTTTAGGATTACTGCCGTTTGATTTATCTATTTTAATTTTAGATAAATTATGTATTAATTTAATATGTCTTTATAGGTATTTTAGTTTTAATTGTATTTATTTTAGTAACGTTACTTCAACATACTACATGGAAATGAAATAACATATATATATATATATACAGTGGGTACGGAAAGTATTCAGACCCCCTTAAATTGTTCACTCTTTGTTATATTGCAGCCATTTGCTAAAATCATTTAAGTTCATTTTTTTCTTCATTAATGTACACACAGCACCCCATATTGACAGAAAAACACAGAATTGTTGACATTTTTGCAGATTTATTAACAAAGAAAAACTGAAATATCACATGGTCCTAAGTATTCAGACCCTTTGCTGTGACACTCATATATTTAACTGCTATATATATTTATATTTAGGTGCTGTCCATTTCTTCTGATCATCCTTGAGATGGTTCTACACCTTCATTTGAGTCCAGCTGTGCTTGATTATACTGATTGGACTTGATTAGGAAAGCCACACACCTGTCTATATAAGACCTTACAGCTCACAGTGCATGTCAGAGCAAATGAGAATCATGAGGTCAAAGGAACTGCCTGAAGAGCTCAGAGACAGAATTGTGGCAAGGCACAGATCTGGCCAAGGTTACAAAAACATTTCTGCTGCACTTAAGGTTCCTAAGAGCACAGTGGCCTCCATAATCCTTAAATGGAAGACGTTTGGGACGACCAGAACCCTTCCTAGAGCTGGCCGTCCGGCCAAACTGAGCTATCGGGGGAGAAGAGCCTTGGTGAGAGAGGTAAAGAAGAACACAAAGATCACTGTGGCTGAGCTCCAGAGATGCATTCGGGAGATGGGAGAAAGTTGTAAAAAGTCAACCATCCCTGCAGCCCTCCACCAGTCGGGGCTTTATGGCAGAGTGGCCCGACGGAAGCCTCTCCTCAGTGCAAGACACATGAAAGCCCGCATGGAGGACTCCAAGATGGCGACAAATAAGATTCTCTGGTCTGATGAGACCAAGATAGAACTTTTTGGCCTTAATTCTAAGCGGTATGTGGTTCAAGGTTCAAGGTTCAAGGTTTCTTTATTTGTCACATGATAAATTATACAGGGTATAATCAAAAGTGAAATGTAGATGTGTGGAGAAAACCAGGCACTGCTCATCACCTGTCCAATACAGTCCCAACAGTGAAGCATGGTGGTGGCAGCATCATGCTGTGGGGGTGTTTTTCAGCTGCAGGGACAGGACGACTGGTTGCAATCGAGGGAAAGATGAATGCGGCCAAGTACAGGGATATCCTGGACGAAAACCTTCTCCAGAGTGCTCAGGACCGAAGGTTTACCTTCCAACAAGACAATGACCCTAAGCACACAGCTAAAATAACGAAGGAGTGGCTTCACAACAACTCCGTGACTGTTCTTGAATGGCCCAGCCAGAGCCCTGACTTAAACCCAATTGAGCGTCTGGAGAGACCTAAAATGGCTGTCCACCAACGTTTACCACCCAACCTGACAGAACTGGAGAGGATCTGCAAGGAGGAATGGCAGAGGATCCCCAAATCCAGGTGTGAAAAACTTGTTGCATCTTTCCCAAAAAGACTCATGGCTGTATTAAATCAAAAGGGTGCTTCTACTAAATACTGAGCAAAGGGTCTGAATACTTAGGACCATGTGATATTTCAGTTTTTCTTTTTTAATAAATCTGCAAAAATGTAAACAATTCTGTGTTTTTCTGTCAATATGGGGTGCTGTGTGTACAGTAATGAGGAAAAAAAATGAACTTAAATGATTTTAGCAAATGGCTGCAATATAACAAAGAGTGAAAAATGTAAGGGGGTCTGAATACTTTCCGTACCCACTGTATGTATATATATATATATATATATTGGTGTTTGGCTTAGTGTCATGGTAGAATCATTTTTATACTCATACCTTTTGTTGTTTTAATATTTTAAATGTTTTTAGCTTTATTTTTTGTTTTCATTTAAATGTTTAGTTTTGAAATGTTGTTGTATGCATTTGTCATTTTATTTAATTTCTTCATTTTCTTAAATGTGTGTGTATATAGTATTTATAGAGTTTTAACTTATAGTTTTAATTACTTTTTCTTATTTGTAAGTCGCTTTGGATAAAAGCGTCTGCTAAATGACTAAAAAGTAAAGTAAAGTAAAAGGTACTTAAAGCACTTAAAGTTATTTGTACACATAGCTCATATTTATTACCTGCAGATTTCATAAGCTGGCCATAGAATTAATTCTAACTGTCAGTCCTCTGTTGTTTGTGTCATGTGTTCCCGCATATTGTGTCCATATTTTGTTTGTTTCCTGTTCTTGTTTAGTGTGATTATTAGTTAAGTCTGTTCCGGCTGTGTTTGTCTAATTAACCTGTGTATTTAAGTTCCTGCCTGTTCAGTTTTGTGTGGTCTGGTCTACTCGTTACTCCCTGGTGTTCCTGTCTGTGTCAGCCTTGCCTTGTCCTGCCCAGCCTTGTTTGTCTACATTAAAGACCATTATTTGAGTTTACTCCTCATCTGCATGTTCCTATATCCTCCTCGTGTGTGCACCGTGATACTAACCCTGTGACAAACATTACGATTATGTAATATCAATACATGGGTATCAGGGGCTGAGGGTGTGCTACATCAATGACAGGGGGAGCTGGGCAATTAATAGTAAACAAGACCAAAACATTTTGTTGTTATTATTTTTTATATGAATAATAAAATCGCTATATAGGTGCATTTCAAATATTTATGAGGAATGTAGGCGTATTATCGTGCTTGGCCTACTATATGACATGGGGGCGTGCACGCAGTCATTTTAATTTTTCCTGTGAAAAGAGCTTATACTCCCATCATTTTTGGATGTGCTTTCTGTAGTTTCATGGAATTTCTGTGAATGGAGCGCCACAAAAATGAACCAGCTCACAGACATAAGAAATAAATCTGCAGAAATCTTGAAAACCAATAAAAAATTAATTGTTTTTAAATCTTCTCTGATTATGTAGTCCATATACACTATTAATAATAAAGGTGCTTCAATAGATTCTTCAAGCGTTGCCACAGAATAACCATTTTTGGTTCCACAAATAACCATTCCGTTAAAGGTTATTTAAAGAATCATCTCTTTCTTACCTTTTTATAATCTGAAGAACCTTCTTTCACCACAAAGAACCTTTTGTGAAACAGAAAAGTTCTTCCGATGTTAAAGGTTCTTTATGGAACCATTTAGACAAAAAGGTTCTTCTGTGGCATCGTGAAGCACCTTTATTTTTAAGAGTGTAGGTGCATTTCTATATTAATGGCAAGTCACCTATGGAGATGGCAAGTCTGATAAAGCACAAGTTTATTGATAAATAATTAAAATGTCATATTTTTCCCAGATTAATTCATAATCATTACTTTAGCCGGTGCTTTACGGCAAGCTTTATGCGTGTGTTTGAGCACAGAATAATACGCCTAAATGCCTGTATTAAAGGATGGTTTAGGAGGTTATATTTATGTTTTAGTAACCTACTTACTAAACCAGCCTAAGGCACACCTGTGCAATAATCATGTTGTCTAATCAGCATCTTGATATGCCACACCTGTGAAGTGGATTGATTATCTTGGCAAAGGAGAAGTTATCACTAACACAATTTAGACAGATTTTTTAACATTATTTGAGATAGAAATAGGCCTTTTTGTGTACATAGAAAAATTCTTACATCTTTGAGTTCAGCTCATGAAAAATGGGGGCAAAAACAAAAGTATTGCATTTATAATTTTGTTCATTATATACAGTATATACTCTCACTGGCCACTTTATTAGGTAAACCTAGCTAGTACCGGGTTGGACCCCTTTTGCCTTCAGAACTGCCTTAATTCTTCGTGGCATAGATTCGACAAGGTGTTGGAAACATTCCTCAGAGATTTTGGTCCATATTGACATGATAGCGTCACGCAGTTGCTGCAGATTTGTCGGCTGCACATCCATTATATAAATCTCCCGTTCCACCACATCCCAAATGTGCTCTATTGGATTGAGATCTGGTGACTGTGGAGGCCATTTGAGTAAAGTGAACTCATTGTCATGTTCAAGAAACCAGTCTGAGATGATTTGAGAAACCAGTCTGAGGTGATTTGAGCTTTGTGACATGATGCATTCTCCTGCTGGAAGTAGTCATCAGAAGATGTATACACTGTAGTCATAAAGGGATGGACATGGTCAGCAACAATACTCAGGTAGGCTGTGGCATTTAAATGATGCTCGATTGGTACTAAGAGACCCAAAGTGTGCCAAGAAAATATCCCCCACACCATTACACCACCACCACCAGCCTGAACCAAGGATGGATCCATGCTTTCATGTTCTTTAGGCTAAATTCTGACCCAATCATCTGAATATTGCAGCAGAAATCGAGACTCATCAGACCAAGAAACGTTTTTCCAATCTTCTATTGTCCAATTTTGGTGAGTCTGTGAGAATTGTAACCTCAGTTTCCTGTTCTTAGATGACAGGAGCGGCACCCGGTGTGGTCTTCTGCTGCTGGAGCCCATCTGCTTCAGGGTTTGATGTGTTGTGTGTTCAGAGATGGTATTCTGCATACCTTGGTTGTAACGAGTGGTTATTTGAGTTAATGTTGCCTTTCTATCATCTCTAACCAGTCAGCCTATTGTCCTCTGTCCGTCAACAAGGCATTTTCCAACTGCCGCTCACGGGATATTTTCTCTTTTTCGGACCATTCTCTGTAAACCCTAGAGATCGTTGTGTGTGAAAATCCCAATAGAAAATCCCATCAAAATCCGCTAATATTGACTAGAATAAGTTGATAATTGGCTAAACTGGCACTATTCAGTGTTCCTGTGAGGCCACTGAGCCACACGTGTTCCTGTGTGGCTCAGCGGTAGAGCATTGCGTCAGCAGCGCAAAAGGTTGTGAGTTCGATTCCCAGGGAACACACATACTAATGAAAATGTATAACCTGAATGCAATTGTAAGTCGCTTTGGATAAAAGCGTCTGCTAAATGCATAAATGTAAATGTATTTAAACAGTAATTAGCTTCATACTGTTCAGTATACTTAATAGATGGTGAATAACTGAAATATACCCAAGTGCATTACTGCACAAAATTATAAATGATATACTTGGTTGTAAATAATGGCTAAAAGTCATGTACTGTAAATTCAGTTCATCATTAATTGCGAGCTGAATTTGGCATCTTTGTTGCTTGAATGTGGATCCTTTGATGGCTATTGTTCCCTTACTATAAATTAAGTTAATCATTAATTACAAGTGTGTCATAAATCTGGTCCCTTTTGTTCTTCTTGTACTTTTTCCCCTTATATTAAAGATATTTAAAGACAAGAGGTTTTAGAGATATTTAAATATTCGCTAATATCTGATTATGTGTATATACAATAAAACAAATTTGTTTTATTGACACCGGTTTTATTGTCTGCCAAAACAAAAATATCATAAATGAGTTGGCTTAGAAATGTAACAGCACACCTATAAAAGATAGCAACCGACAACTTAAAAACTACTTAAAGGTAAATATTTTAGACTTGACGGTAGATAAACAGTGACATATTGGCTAAGTCACTATCCAAATTATCCAGAGAGAACCCTCACATAAAGAAAGGATGGTGGGAAAACAAAGGAGGGAATACAGTTTAGGTAATATGGGTTAAAGCCATAAGGCTGTCTGTGTGTGTCTTCAAGGTCTGGGTGACGTTATAGTTTGGGTAATATATAAAGTATATACAGTATATGGTAATATATACAGTAAAGTATAAAATAAAATACAAGTTAAAATCCAAGATAAAAATGCTAATCCACAAATTAAAATTCAGGAAAGGCCATAGAATAAAGATGCGTTTTAAGTCTAGACTTAAAAACAGAAATAGACGGAGCACTCTTAATGTCAGGTGGCAACTGATTCCATAGCCGTGGAGCAGCTACAGCAAAGGCTCTGTCACCTTTAAACTTAAGTCGTGACCGTGGGACATATAAAAGAGCTTTATTAGCAGATCTGAGGGGAGAGAGATTAGAAGTAGATTTAAACGAGATACGATCTGAAATGTAAGATGGGGCTTGTCCGTTAAGTGCCTTAAAAACAATCAACAACATTTTGAATTGAATTCTAAAGGAGACAGGAAGCCAGTGGAGCAACGCTAAAATTGGAGTGATGTGATCATGTTTTTTTGCACCAGTTAACAATCTGGCTGCTGCATTCTGGACCATCTGCAAACAAGCCAGTAAAGATTTGGGAAGACCTAGGTATAAGGAATTACAGTAGTCCAATCGTGATGTAATAAATGCATGAATAACTTTTTCCAAGTCTTGAAAGGAAAGTGTTGATTTAAGTCTAGAAATTATTCTCAATTGATAGTAGCTGTTTTTAACAACTGAGCTAATTTGCTTTTCAAGGCAAAGCTCAGAGTCAAAAATAACACCTACATTTCTTGCATTTGACGTAACATATGGAGTGAGACTGTCTAAGTTACTAACTATAGAATTTCTGATTTTAGAGGGACCAAAAATAATCACCTCAGTTTTTTCATTATTTAACTGGAGGAAATTATTCGCCATCCAGATTTTAATGTCCTTCAAACAGTCCATAAGAGGCTGCAGAGAATGTCTAGATTTTAATGGAACGTATAACTGAGAATCATCAGTGTAGAAATGAAAAGAGATTTTATATTTCCTAATTATATTACCAAGTGGAAGCATGTACAGATTAAAAAGTAGGGGCCCCAGAATGGACCCTTGAGGTACCCCATAAGGGATTAATAAGGGATTAAATTAATAACCCCATAAGGGATTAAATTAATGCTATGAACATCTAAATTGTAATAGAATGTATGGAACTGTCTATGAACACCTGTCAAGTCAAATCGCATTAACATTATTGTGAACACTGACAGTGCTTTTTGATAATGTACACTGTTTCAAAGCAGCTTAAACGGAACCGATGAGGTCTTTTTAATAAATATTTGGCAGTTTAGATTTGAGCAATAGTATTGTTTAATAGGATTGTGAAATTTGTCTGTTTTTGTTCAGTTTATATCCATTTTGATTCAATGAGTATCACTGTCAAGTGACAAATATGAATGAAGGGTTTTTAAGACCTAGATAAGGTAGCTGACCTGTAAGCATTTCTAAATGACAAGACAATGAGGACCAAATTGACTTTACACAAGTTCCTGAAGATTTGCTTCTGACTGTGCTGTTGATTTAGTCAGAGTACAGTAATATGGTATGATAGCTGAGAAGATGTGCATTAAAATAATACTTAGGCATTGAGTATGATTAAAAGTAGTGTCATGATACAAATATACATGCATGATAATAAGTAAACAAGTAAGTTTTATTTTTGAAGTTATACACGTTTTTTTTACTTACAATGTAATTTCGACCAAATATGGACAAGTGTAGGTTTATGTTCAGTTGTTTCGAACAGTGCTGTGTGTGGGCTATGATGATTGCAAATGGATCTGTGATGAAATTAAAACTTAATATAAGGGCTATTATGTAAACATTTTGAACTATTCTAGGTTTTAGTGGAAATATTAATTGTTTTCTTTTATTTCTATTTTTAAAGATGGCTTAAACTGGGTTTTATTTATTTATGGTTTAGTTGAAGTTAGACTTCCATTTTGTTTTGAACCACAACATGGTTTCAAATGGGGGAATGAATGAGTGGAGTTACAATCCCTCTTCTTGCACTATGTAATGGATTGGAAATAGTAGTTTTTGTAAAACCAGTATATTTACCCTAGTATTTAGGTTATAGACAATGTCTGTATTGGGTATCTGTGAGGGTCTGACCCATGTCAGGAATGCAATAACGGTGTTTATTCATTTATGAAAATGAAAATGCAATTTTAGTTTTAATGTTTTGTTTAAAAAGTAAGTGTGAAGTAGCTGTAGTAGGAAGAGAGGCATTTACAAAGGTGTGTTGATGAAAGCATATATGGTTGGAGGACACTTTTCCAGTTAGAGGGACACACAAAATGATTCACTGGAAAGGACATAACTTTTTATGTGAAGAAAGACTGGTGCAAGTAGAAATAGTGGGATTAAGTAAATAGATGAACGTATTTAGGAGGCACCGCCGTCTCGGGAGGATAATGAGCGGACACCGTCACCACCTCGGGAGCCCTACAGCACACCTATAAAAGATAACATCCTTAGTCATATATATATATATATATATATATATATATATACATTAAATTACATAAAACCAAAGTGCACTTCCATGGAAATGTTAAGCTAACCATGAAAGTGAAAAGAAAAACCGCCTTTGTTTGACTGAAACATGGCTCACGCCGACGGTCCCGGACACCGCTGTAACGCCGTCTGATAACTTCTTTGTTTTACGGATGGACAAAACAGCCGAGGCCGGAAAAACCAAAGGTGGTGGAGTGTGTTTCATGATTAACAGGAAATGGTGTGACCCCAGGAATATCTCCATTCTGTCGCGTTCCTGCTCGCCTCATCTAGAACATCTCTCCATTATCTGCCGCCCATTCTATCTGCCCCGGGAATTTTCATCAATCGTCATTACTTCTGTCTACATTCCACCACAGGCAGACACTAGCTTGGCTCTATCCAAACTCCACAATGAGCTCAGCGGATATAACAACAAACATCCTGACGCTGCCTTCATCATCGCCGGGGACTTTAACAAAGCCAACCTCAAGAAAGTCTTGCCGAACTTTCATCAGCATATATCCTGTCCAACCAGAGGACTGAATACACTCGATCATTGTTACACTCCACTCAAAAATGCCTACAAAGCCCACTGACTGCCGGCTTTTGGCAAATCAGATCATGCCGCCATTTTCCTCACTCCGGAATACAAACAAAGGATCGCTCATGAACCGCCGGTGAAGAGGGAAGTGACGCGCTGGTCCTCCCACTCTGAAGCTATGCTACAGGCGTCTCTTGATGACGTCGACTGGGACATGTTCCGGGCGAGTTCATCTGACGTCAGCGAATTCACGGAGGTAGCATTGAGCTTTGTCAACACGCTAACCGAACAGGCCACTGAACCGGTAACAATAAGGACATTTTCCAATCAGAAACCGTGGGTGGACAGATCAATCCGTGATGCGGTTAACCATCGTACTGCCGCATACAACGCCGGTCTGTTGTCCGGGACAACATGAGCGAGTACAAAGCTTCGTGCTACGCTCTCCGTCGTACAATAAGAGCCGCTAAGCGCCGGTACAGGGAGAAAATTGAGTCACATTTCCTGCTCAATGACTCTCGACGCATGTGGCAGGGACTGAAGACCATTTGAAGAGCTCTTTTCCAAAACGCGATAAACGCCAAATAAAAAAAAATGAGTTCGTCATGCCATCTTGCTGTGTACTGAACCTATTCACTGCTCCATCAATGTTTCATGCCAAATCGCTATATTTCCTTGTTTAAAATGTACTGCAAGATGCAGTTCTTTTCCAAACCGCTATAAGCGCCGAACCTGTTTTTAGCCTAAATGCGATATATCCTCTCGATCAATCAGAATTCGTTCGATGCTCAGTCTTCAAAATGAGTGCTTTAAACTCTAATAACACTTTTGATGGCCTGGATGAGCCAGTGAGACCTACACCTGGGGGTAGAAAACACAGACTGGACAAAGAAAATTAGGGCTGTAGTACTCGAGTCCGGTCTCGAGACGTTTTTCTATCGTCTCAGACTTGTCTTGGACTCGTTGGTATTTGGACTCGGACTTGTCTCGGACTTGGTCATCGGACTCGCCAAATGTTCAAGTTGGTCTCAACCAAGTCCAGCAATATATGCTTTTTTTTCTCTTTCAAAACAAAGACTCGCTTGTTCCGCAAATGGGTAATGTAATTGCCATTGGTTTAACTCCATCTAGAACGGGCATTGTCATTGGTCCATCTAGAACGGGCATTGTCATTGGTCCCCTGTTAAATGCACAGCTGCGTCATATGAGTGTCGCGTGAGGCATAAATTATCTTGGGGGGCTGCTTCAAGATGGCGGCCGACAAAGACGCAATTATGTGCTGCTGAGGCGCTTTTCTTTTCCATTCCCAATTTTTTACTTAAAATTAGATCTGGTCGCAATAATTTTATTTTATTATGCATTAGGCATTTTTTGTTTGTAGTTGCTGGCAGTTTGGTTTGTTATATTGAAGTTTTCTAACTTAACGGCTGTCGTCTTGCATATGGATGCTTCGGTTAGCACGATGAAGCGCAAAGGAAAAAACAAGTGCTCTACTTCTAATATCCTAACGGAAGAAATGGAATTTGGCATTCCTGTCGGTGCTGGAGTTGAACCTGCCTCACATATCATAAATGACCATGAATACAGCCAACAATTTCCCGATCTTTCTCGGAGTGAGAGTCCAGTTTTTGAGTCAGCATGTGACTCTAACCAAGATACGCCTGTGAAACCTCAGCAAAAGAAATCTCGAGGAGACATTTCACTGACAGAATTGCAAGATAACATAATCGTGGCTTTGACTTCTAAAATCAAGGAGAGTGCAGACGATCTCGGAAAATGATATCCAAAAACACTGTGAGCATTGAGGGTCTCAAGAAATCGATTGACTTTGTGTTTGAAGAAGTCAACGCATTGAAAACCGACATGAAAAGCTGTAAATCTACTGTGAATCTGAATAATACCAAGATCTCTGAGCTTGAGCAAAAATTGAATGAATCTGAACGATATCAGCGCAGATGGAATCTTCGTCTTTACGGAATCCCTGAACAATCTGATGAAAACATCAAGCTGAAGGTTTCCAACATCTGTGCTGCAGTTGTTTCTGACTCAAGTGTGGCGATTCAAGATGACATCGATATAGCACATCGTTTGGGAAAACCGAACAACAGGCCAAGACCGGTGATTATGCGTTTCGTGAGAAGATCTACGCGGGATCTGGTGTGGCGGCAGGCAAAACACTCCGATTACCTCAGGAACCACAAGCTGAGATTCACCGAAGATTTGACTTCGGCGGACAGGATGCTAAGGATGAAGCTGTGGCCGTTGGTGGAAGCTGCTAGAAAGGAAGGGAAGAGAGCGTTCTTCGTCGGTGGACGGGCGTTTGTTGATGGGAAAGCCATGCATCCACCACCCTGAGTAAAGTAATGAACTTACGGTCTAATAACGTATGAACCGTTATTTTGTTTGAAGTAATTCTCATAGATCTACGGCCGGGTATATAATTTCATTGTTCACTTATTCTGGTTGGGAATGGAATATTTCAAGTTATTCCTGTTTCTTCTATTCATTGTTTACACTTTTATTTCATATATTCTTATGTCGTTTTCGTTAATTACTCTCAATGTCAGGGGCTTGAGATTAAATGTTAAACGTAAGGCTTTGTTTTTATTTGCTAAGCAGCAAAAGTCTGATTTCTGTTTTTTCCAAGAAGTTCATTCAACTCCTAATGATGTTAGTTTTTGGAAAGCACAATGGGGTAATGATATTTGGTTTGCACATGGGTCTGAGCATTCAGCAGGAGTAGCAATTCTGAAAAGTAAGTTTTCAGGAGATATTTTGTATTCTGATGTGGACACTCTTGGTCATTACATTATTTTAGTTGCAAAATGTGATCTTTTGGCTATGATTCTAGTAAATTTTTATGGATACAACTCTAAAAGTGAAAATGATGACTTATTTGATACATTAGAAATTCGCAACACATTGTTTATCTAAATTCCCAAATTCACTTATATTAATTGGCGGTGATTTTAATATTACTTTAGATAATTCCTTTGACAGATGGCCTCCTCGTGCTCCATCCTCTTCTAATTTAAGACTTAAGGCCTTTATGCAGAAATTTGGTATAAAAGACATTTGGAGGGAGAAATTCCCCGATCTAAAATCCTTTACATGGAACAATAAGGCTTGTACTTCCATGTCTCGTATTGATTATTGGCTAGCTTCTTGTAGCTTTCAGAAAGAAAATATTTTAATTAATATTCTTCCTGTGCCACTAACAGACCATAAAGCAGTTTCTATTAATGTTGGCCTACAATCTTTTTCCAATATCCATTATAATTCGTACTGGAAACTTAATAATTCAACTTTGGACAACGAATATGTTAAGGTGTCCGTTCGCAGAATGATTGAACATTATTGGAATTTAGCTCAACTGAGTAATGAGTATTGCAATAACTGGGAATTACTGAAGTTCGAAATTGGGAAATTTTTAAGAAATTATGGAAGTGTATTAGCCAAAGTTAGGAAACATGAAGAAGAAAATATAATTTCAAAGATTACAGCTTTCACTCAAAGATCTCCCCCTATTTTCTCAGACACTGAAAAAATGGAACTGCTTACTCTTCAAAACCACTTAGATGATATTTATAAAAGGAGAGCAGAGGGGGCCTTCATTAGATCCAGACAGAGGTGGCTGGAGAAGGGTGAACAAAACTCAGCTTATTTTTTTCAATTAGAAAATAGTCATTCAAAACACACAATTTCACATTTGAATATTAATGGTATATTAACACATGAACCGAGATCTATTGCTGCTTATTGTTCATCCTTTTACAGCTCTCTTTATGAATCTAGATTTAATAAAAATGATACCTCTGATTTCTTAGATAGCCTTATTAATACTAAATCAATAAGTGAAGACGAAAAAGAACTGTGTGATAATTCTATTTGTATAGAGGAAGTCCTACAGGCTATTAAGGAACTTAAATTAAATAAATCACCTGGTGTGGATGGATTAACTTCCGAATTCTATAAATCCTTTTCTAAAGAACTTGCTCCTTTTCTCTTAAAACTTTTTTCTCAGAGTATAGACCTTGAAAAGCTTCCACCTACCCTCACTCAAGGCTTAATTACCTTAATTCCCAAGCCAAAAAAAGACACTTCATTTTTAGACAATTGGCGACCAATTTGCTTGCTTAATATTGATTATAAAATTTTAGCCTTTATATTTTCCGTTAGAATTAAAAAGACATTAGACTTAATTATTGATGATACCCAATCTGGTTTCATGAGGAACAGGCATATTTCAAATAATATTCGTTTAGTTTTAGATCTCATTGATTATCCCCACCTTTATTCAGATAAGAGCTTTATTCTTTTTTTAGATTTCTATAAGGCATTTGATACCATTGAACATCATTTTATTTTTTCAGCTCTTAAAAAATTCGGTTTCGGTAATTACTTCATTAAGACTATTAAAACTTTATACTTCAACGGTAACTGTTCAATCAAATTGCGTACTGGCACCTCACCCAGATTCAACCTTAATCGTGGTATCAGACAGGGGTGCCCTATTTCTCCCTACCTGTTCTTACTCTGTTTACAACTACTAGCTGATTCTATTAAACAGAGTACTTTAAGAGGAATTACAGTTGCAGAAAACATAATCACTATTAGCCAATTAGCAGATGATACCACACTTTTTTTAAAAGATGCAGAGGAAATACCCAAGGCTATTAATATTATTAGTATATTCTCTAAAGCTTCAGGTCTTCATTTGAATATGAATAAGTGTGAATTATTGTCTCTTAAGCAGTGTGATTTACCACCTATTTGTGGTATTCCTATAAAAATGAAGTCACATATTTAGGTATAAAGATTGTAAAGGATGAAGAGAGAAGTGAGCTAAATTTCTCCCCTGTTATTGATAAAACGAAGAAAAAGTTAAATCATTGGTTATTAAGAGACTTATCTTTGAGAGGAGAGTATTGCTTACCAAAGCAGAGGGCATCTCAAGGCTCACATATACAGCTCTTTCTCTAGCAGTCAACGATAATATTTGCAAGACTATTGATAATATGCTTTTCAATTTTTATGGAAAACAAAACCCATTATATTAAGAAATCTGTGATTATGAACACAACTGAAAATGGAGGTTTAAACTTTTAAATTTTACTACTCTTAATTATACTTTTAAAATAAACTGGATCAAACAATTTTTAAAAAACCAACTAGTATTTGGAACTTTATTCCTTGCTCTGTTTTTCACAGGTTGGAGGTCTTAGTTTTTTTTTGCTTTGTAACTACAACATTTCTAAACTACCTTTTAAGTTATCCAGTTTTCACAAACAAATGCTTCTCTCCTGGAATTTAATTTATAAACATAATTTCTCACCTAATAGATGTTTTATATGGAATAATAAGCATATATTATATAAATCTAAAACACTGTTTTTCGAAAACTGGTTCTCTAATGATATAGTTTTGGTGAGCCAACTATTCAACCAAGAAGGTCTTCTGTTAACTTATTCTGAATTTTTGTCTAAATTTAAAATCCCTATCACTCCTAAAGAATATGCCGTTGTTATGGATGCTGTCCCCTCTGGATTAAAAATGCTTTGTAAAAATACATGTCCCCAATCTTCTATACAGTCTTTAGATCTTGTTGACACTGCTGTTGGTCGAGTTTGTTTTCTTTCCTCTGTTAAACACAATAATAGACAGGTTCGTGCTCTTTTTCAAAAGGATGTTGTCTTTAGACCTCCTATTGTAACTTTCTGGAATAGCCGTGTTGATGGTTTGATATGGAATAACATCTGGAAATTACCTCATAAATTTTTAATCACTAATAAAGTTAAAGAAATTTCTTTCAAACTCATTTACAAATATTACCCCAGTAACTATTTCCTTGTGAATAGATTTAACTGTGATATCGATACACTATGTTCATTTTGTGGTCTACATACAGAAACGTTTTTTCATTTATTTTGGAGTTGTCCTTACTCAGACAATTTTTGGTCAGACTTCTGCTCATTTGTTAGAGATCATATCATGCCCAGCTTTCAACTTTGTTTTGAAAATGTTTTATTTGGTTTTTTCACTTACGACATGTCATTCCATAAGGAATATTATTTGATTAATTTATTACTCTTGATGGCAAAGTTTAGTATACATAAAAGTAAGTTCGGCAATTACAAACCATTGTTTCTCATTCTGAAATCAGAAATTAAGCAATACCTAAAATCTATTTACACTCTGATAAACAAGAAAGCTATTAAGAGTATTAAGATATGTAAACATTTTCATGTTTTTATGTAATTACTTTACTGTAATTATGTATCTTTTTTCCTGTATGTGTTCTCCCCCCTGACTTTTGTAATGTGTTGGATTTGAGAGATTCAAAAAATAAATAAAAAAAAAAAAAAAAAAAGGCATAAATTATCTTTATTTTGGCCACAGACACGCTGTCGGCAAGTTGCATAATACATCGAATTTAATGTTTTGCCACAATTAGATTTTTTATAAATCGAGGAATCGTGATTTTGAATAGAAATATTACCAAACGCTAGAATTAGACACTTTGATAATAACAGTAAAGAGAAAAGAACAATTCAACGCATGTCGATGCACATGATTAATCGCTCACGTGTGATGCTCTCTAGGTGCCATTCACACAGAATGTGCTTTTGTGTTGATGCGGGCAGTGGAATAGGAAAAATACAAGAAGATGTGAGTTAAACATCTTTTAATAACTAGAGTGCCGCGTTTTTAGAAAGCCGTTTCATGCACGAGACGCTGCAAGAGACGCGAGCGCAACCGTCAAACGCGTCCATGCTTACATAGACATGCTTACTGTACATGTACTGTATATCTGATCTTTCAGGTTTGCATCAGGGTGACAGGCTGAGAACTGCTGTTCATTGTTTTACAGAGCCTTTATAGTTAATAATAGCACTCTAGGTGTTATACCTTCAGTCATTTTGAATTGGAATTACTTGAGTTTTTTGGAGCATTTGTCTTGTATTATTTCAGAACATATAGCCTAATATGCATAATATAAGTTTGTACAAGATGTAGTTGTAGTTCATCTTTTCTGCAAAGATATTTAGTGATTTGTTTCACATTTACATCATGAAGACAACGTCATGTGTGGTGCACTTAGAATATACTTTTATTTAACTAGAGGGTTAATAAAGAGAAAGTTTCTTGAATCATGTTGTAGTTACATTTTCAAGTTGACTAGATAAAATCTTACAAAATCGAGAATTGGTCAAATATAAGTGAAATTGCTTAACCTAAAATATCCTCCTGAGACGCGCCCCCCAAAAAAAGTTTTAATGTCATTACATTGTTTAGACCATAAGAAAAATTTTTTTTTTTGAAAAACTATTTTATTCATATTTGATTATATGTCCTCTGTAGAGGACACAAGGACTAAAATTAAATGGCATTAATAGAAAACGGCAAAATCAATGGGAGTTTTTTTAAATCACCAAATACATTTTTAGGTTTCAGGATTTTTTTATACTAAACTTTGTTTAAGGATGATTCTCAACTATATTTTTAAATGTATAACAAAATGATTTGATATACTATTTTGTTTTATGCAATATGTGTGTAAAAAATTCCATAAACTGGTTTCCCATTAAACACAGTGTACCTATACACTGTATCTAATTTGCATATTAATGTGTTGCTGTTGGGACAGAATGTTGAAAAAAAATCATAATGGGAGTAATACATGGCCAGATTTTCATAATAATATATGATATTTCATAAGCAAACTGATATATAATTTATTTCCCTATTCAATTGTTGTCTCCCAAAATGCATAATAAACATGCTTTTAGTCCTGGTGTCCTCTACAGTGAACATGTATGAAATGATGTCCTGTTTCATAACAGGAAGTTATATTTGAATTTGAAAACCCATAACATTTTCCTGAGATGTTGCTTTATGACAAACAATCTGAAAATGATTCAGATTTAAAAGACATTACAGAATATAATCATATTTCCATAAGGATGTACAATTTTTCACTAAATTAAATATTGCCATCTTTAAAGACGTATGAGAGGGTTTAAAAAACCTTTAGTATCTCTATAAAGCCCTGAATGAGCTCTGTGCAAGACATCCAGGCTTATAACTGTGACATGTGAGGTCTCAGAGAAATTCACTAAAATAGAATGTCCACTACAGAGGCAAAAACTCCATCGCTGGGTCTCAGGAGGATAAATAAAATAGCCTAATTTGATCCTACAGTGTTGCTGCACATGCTTTAGATCATTACAAACAATAATGCAAAATTATTATATTAGAATAGAAGATATGCCCTCGTATCACATCAATTATCAATAATTAAGTATGTGGTTTTGAAGAAGATTTTTTTTCTCTGTTTTGACCGTCTCATTTGGACTTGGACTTGGACTCGAACCTCTTTGGACTCGGACTTGACTCGGACTCGAACCTCTTTGGACTTGGACTTGACTCGGACTCGAACCTCTTTGGACTTGGACTTGTCTTGGACTCGACAAAGGTGGACTTGACTACAGCCCTAAAGAAAATCACAAAAAACAACAAAAAAAGAAGGTTCTCAGGTGGCGCGTTAATACCCACTGTGGGATGTCAATGTAACAGATGTGTATACCAGTAAAGGTGGTGTTTAACCGATTGACGCTAGAGGTTGTCAAGTCAAGTCAAGTCAAGTCAAGTCACCTTTATTTATATAGCGCTTTTAACAATACAAATTGTAACAAAGCACTGCACAATATCAAAATAGGCAAATTGTGTCAATAATGTAAAATGACAGGATTTAACACTCAATTATCTGCTGAATGCATTTCATTATTGAATTTAGTAATGGCATTGTCCAGCTTAGTTCAGTTTATAATATCTGTGCAATCAAGTCGATGATTGTGCTGGAAATGAAGTGTCCCCAACTGAGCAAGCCAGAGGCGACAGCGGCAAGGAACGAAAACTCCATCGGTGACAGAATGGAGAAAAACCTTGGGAGAAACCAGGCTCAGTCGGGGCCAGTTCCCTCCAGCCAAACGAATCAGTAGTTTGTTCCAACTGCAGCAAAGTCAGAGTGTAAGTGGTCCACTGGTTCCGGGGTCTTTCCCGATGGATGTCTAGGTGACGAGGTCCTCACTGGAGATCTGTCTCTGGGGCTCATCTATGTGTCCTAGACTCCACTGACGTCAGGGCTGTAGGGGCTGTAGAGGTTGTCTCAGGTGCTGATCCTCCATTTATGGCAGACTTTGGTTAAGTCAGTATAATCGCTGATGGTTGGCTTCCTCTGAGGTCCTCGGAGGGGTTGTCATCGTCTCTTCTCAGGTGTTCGGTCATCTCAATCGTTTAAGGGTAGGATCCAGACTGAAGCTTGTGTAATTCCTAGCTACCACGGATGTTAATCCGGCACACCCAAAAATCCCCGCCACGGCTGCAACTTCTCACTGACACCATTGTAATGCCACTCGTATCATTCGCAGTCGGGTTATTAGCAGAGAACACAGAGCAGAACTTGCATTTTCGGTGCGGGATTGCGGATATTAATAAATAGAAAACATAACATTCTGTAGTTTATTTGCTAATCCATTTCACAATTTCAATCATCACAGTAACCAGCAACAACCACCCCTTCCTCTTCTCATCGGAGACATGAGATGCAGCACTAAGCAGTCTCTCGCTGTTGGTGTTTCGTGCTTGTAATGATTTTTGCGTCTCTCTGTCTCTGACAGTTTTAAATGCTTCCACACTGCAGACGTGTTTGCTGCATTAGTGCGCACCTCTATTTGATCGCGTAATGCCATTGTTCGGTACAAATTATTCGGCCGAACACCAAAATAGTTTTTTTTTTAATCTGTCATAATCCCTGTGCAGATTATGTTTTTATGACATAATCTGTCATAAAAAATCTGTCATAATCCCTGTGCCTAAGAACAGTAAACCCTCTTGCCTGAATGACTATCGTCCAGTTGCCCTCACATCGACAGTCATGAAGGTTTTTGAGAGACTTTTAAAGAAACACATTTGCTCCTCCATACCTGCTATTTTGGACCCTCTTCAGTTTGCCTATCGGCCAAATAGGTCTACTGATGATGCCATCTCCCAGGTACTGCACTCCTCCCTCACTCACATTGACAGCAAAAATGGCAACTATGTCAGGCTGCTATTCATAGACTATAGCTCAGCTTTCAACACTATAGTCCCAACCAAGCTAGCTGTCAAACTCTCAGACCTCGGCCTAAACACTTCACTCTGTGACTGGATTCAAGATTTCCTCACCGCCAGACCACAAGTGGTGAAAGTCGGCCAGTTCACCTCCAACTCCATAACCCTGAACGTAGGGAGCCCCACAGGGCTGTGTCCTGAGCCCCTGCTCTACTCTCTCACACACACGACTGTGTGTCCTCTCACAGCTCCACTTCTATTGTCAAATTTGCTGATGATACTGTGGTTCTGGGCCTCGTTTCCAACAATGATGAGGCCGCATACTTGCACGAGGTGGAGAGACTCACATCATGGTGCCAGGACAACTGTCTCTCTCTGAACGTGAGCAAAACCAAAGAGCTGATTGTAGACTTCAGGAAGAGACAGCAGCAGCCCTACACTCCTCTTATGATCAGTGGGACCCCTGTGGAGAGGGTGAGCAGCTTCAAGTACCTCGGTGTAAACATCTCCGAGGACCTGACTTGGACTGCACACATCCAAACACAGGTCAAGAAAGCCAGGCAAAGACTGTACCATCTGCGACAGCTGAGAAAATTCAGGGTCTCACCAGCTATCCTGAAAACTTTCTATTCAGGGGCCATAGAAAGTGTTCTGACTCAGTGCATCTCAGTGTGGTATAATAATGCCACAAACCAGGACTGCAAAGCTCTACAGAGAGTCATGCGCTTAGCTGAGCGCATCTCAGGATCTGCTCTCCCCTCTCTGCAGGACATCTACCTCAAACGCTGTAAAAGCAGAGCTGCTAAAATCATCAAGGACTCGAATCACCCCGGTAACCATCATTTCTGTTTACTGCCATCTGGCAAGCGCTTCAGGAGCATGATGGCAAAAACTGAAAGACTGAGGAGGAGTTTCTTCCCTCAGGCCATCAGGCTCCTAAACTCAGTCTCATAACATCATTACATCCACAGGACTCAATTTAATAAACTGTAAACACATCCATTATTCTCCATCATCCACACTGCTGCTATGTGTACATACCCGGTACAACCTATTTGCACATTCTCTTGCACATCCGTGTTTATATTAATATTTATTAATCCACAGTATACTGTATTGCACATTTTATCTCATTGCACATCTTACTCCTTATTTTATTTTATTATTTGTTCCCTTTTTCATTCTCACCTATATTTATATGTATATTCTCTTGTGTTATGTTTCATTGTTTTATTGCTTATGTTATTTTTATTTTATTTTCTATTTTATTATTATTATAATTTTTTTTGCACTTTCCATTGAGCGGACCTGTCCTGACCTACATTTCACTACTGATTATACCCTGTATGATTGTGTATGTGACAAATAATAAAGAACCTTGAACCTTGAACCCTTGAACCTTTTCCTATTTTCGGCCGAACAATTTCGGTTGCCGAACATTCGGTGCATCCCTAGTGAAAACCAATTAAATGATTTGTGTTAAAATAACATTTGTGTGTTCAAAATGTAAAGAAATGCTTAATATTACTGGCCATCGGAGCGGACCTACCCCCGTGACGTCACAGGCAGTGGTACTGCAAGATGGTGGCGCCCTTGCTCCAAAACCTATAACAACCTTTTTTCTTTAAAATTGTTACACTAATCATGTTTGTTATATATTTTTTAATCAAAGTGGAAATCACTTTACTAAATACTGTAAACTTAACCGACTGCTTCACTTCCACCAAAGCTCTGCGTGTTTGCAGGGTAAACCATAGGTCGATTATTCTCTGATAGCAGGTGGAGCGTTTGGTAGAAATATAACCGTTTTCCCGGTAACAGCTGAACACAAAGCAGTGCAGCACCGGGGGTTGAACTTGCAGCGCTCATGTTTATTTCATGAAATCATAGCCTTTTGAAGTTCAATCGTCATATTCAGCTATATCGCAATTCTGGTCTTTCCATCCCCAAATTGAAGACCTCTTGAAATCACAATTAATACTTTTTGTACAATTTAAGACTTTTTAAGGCCTTCAATTTGATGCAACTAAATGTAAGACCTGCGGAAATTTAAGAATTTCTTAAGACCCGCGGAAACCCTGTTAAGTTATATTATATATACAGTATATATATATATATATATTGCTAGTGTCTTTAACATGTTAGAAACGTATTTTTTGGACCATTTTTTTTATTACGTTTTTTTTATTGTTGTTGTTAAAATCCATTTAGCTAGTATCAATTTAATTAAGATTTTGTTTTATTATTATTACAAGGTATCCCAAAAATACTAAAAATAAACTAACAACGTAAACCGACGATTTGGTCCAGATCAAAACCAAGATTGTATTTTGTATTTTAATAGATTGTATTGTAATTTTTAACAACCCGATTTCAAGATTTGATCCAATCCTATAGCGATGATCCTATAGATGTGATCAGATTACTTCTGCACAACTGGACCGAGATATTGAGTTGAGTTAAATTAGGGAGCTCAAAAATCCCTAATACTTAGAAAACATTGCATTAAAAGTACTTACATAAATTAACCATGACTGACAGATAGTCTGTTGAAGAAAAAAAAGAGTAAGTTAAATAGAAAATATTTATAAAACACCATACATGAGCGAATAAGGAGAGCATGGAGTAACGTTATTACCACATTTTGCGTCAAAAAACCCACATACCTTATAAATCCGGCAACTTGTAGATACGCCTGTAATATTATTTAATATAAGCTTAACGTGTATGTAATAACGCTTAAACAAACATGATTATCTGAGACAGTCAACAACATGACATTCATAAGAGTGCCGACATGTTTTTCTGCCGCACCGGAAGAGTGTTTATCTTCTTCTTCTTCTGTGGATTTATTGGCGAGCCTTTTAGGTGCATACTGCCATCTCATGTGTGTTGGCGTGTGACGTGATTTGAAGTATTCCATTCTTAAAGAATTTAAAAACGGTCTCTTTTATTTTACCAGATCCTTGTTTTGTATTTGATATGTTGCAGATAAAAATACACTGCATCCTTTGTTCTGTAGTTCTCTTTGTAAGTTAGTTCATTTATGTCCTGTCCATATAGCCTACCTAGGACAGAGTAACAGCACTTGATCAACAGTTCCCTTCACTTGGCATAAGAGTGTTTATCGATCCTACTATTGTGAATGCTTTGATCGTGGATATTAAGTACGTTATGTCTGTACGTTCTAGCCACTTAATGTATTTATATTGTTGGTAAGCGTCAACAGTAGGTGTATAATATGATGAATTCAGTCACTAGGTGGCGGTTTTGTGTTAAGTTTTCAAAAGACATTAATAAAAGGGTCAAACACCATCTTCTTTTATTATTATTGTTCTGCTCTAATGGTGTCTGGCCATTCCTAGAAGAACCATCAAATTAGGCAGGATGGTCCCCAATCTGCCCCACTACTCGGGTACACACACGCACCCCGGTCATACCATTAGTGCTATAATAAGTACTTTTACGTTTTTGCTAATTTCTCTGAAACCATACAGGTTACAACCGCTGTGGTGTGTGTGTGTGTGTGTGTGTAAACCTCCAGAGACAAGCAAGACAATCATGTGTGGCACATTTGCATGCAGCTTCAGCGAAATTAAAAGCAATAGGCTACATTCATTCTTGAAATGGGACAAAACAGGGTAAAAAAATGTAACCTTGTACTCAGACAAATGAAACTACATGTATGTATCGTATATGTACTAAGCTATGCTTTGATACAACCTCCCAACTTTTCTCTTTTTTAACAAAATGCACAGTTACACAAATCCGGGGGTGCGCGAGAGATGTAGGCTGTCCCTCGTATATGCGTACATAGTGAAGTATACTTTGGCCTTAACCGTGCGCACTTTGTACGCGCAGGTCGCACATGGGCATTAATCTCTCTTGCAGTAATTAGTTTATCCGCAAAGTGAAAAAGCTGCGGTGGGGGTATCGATTCACAAGGTAGCTGAAGAAAACTGCATAAACATATGGCTTCACACACCTCTGGAATAAGCTTAGACACTGTCCGGCTTCCCAAACAGTAGCTTGCAGCAATACTTGGTCACGGCTTGTGGGCAGTCGTGGCCTAATGGAGCGTAGGACTTGAAACCCGAGGTAACCCAAGGTTGTGGGTTCGAATCCCGGCTCTGACAGGAAGTGTCCACGACTGAGGTGAGACCCTTGAGCAAGGCACCGAACCCCCAACTGCTCCCCGGGCGCCGCACACAGTCGGCTGCCCACTGCTCCACTTGGATGGGTTAAATACCCATTTTAGAACACATTTCACTCCTCATTATACTCTGTATAATTGTGTATGTGACAAATAAATAAATAAGCTCATTTGAGCATTATTTGTATTTGGCTAGCCTTTCTGCTGTGCTTACCAGACTTCATGTCCTTCGTCACACTGTAATCTTCATAACTGCTACCTACGGGCCCCTACGGGCCAGGAGAGGTATTGCAATTTGGCGCAAAGCGCATGCTTCGAACGTCTGCGAACGCGTACGAGTCAAATTAACTATACTTTGCAAGGCTGTGCGCATACACTAACGTACGCATAAAAAAAGAAGTATACTTTGGCCTTAAGGCTAAAGATTTACAGTTTGATATCCACTAACCTACTATTTATTACAAGTAACAGCCACATTTGATGATAAGAAATATCAGCCAAAACAGATGAGGCCTAGATGGCGTATAATTAAGTCTGTAGTGCCTCCTAATGACCTGATAATGACATTGCAACATTGTTTTAAACAAAATCCTGATGAACATGATGGTAAACGTAGCCGATACATTGTAATGCTGTACATAAGCTTTATTTAAAAAAAATGTAATTGCATACATTCAGCACAGTATAAATAATTTCTCTATAAATATTAATTTAACAATATATTTATTGTGCTTTCTGTGTCACAGAAATTAAAATAATATACATTATGTGTGCAATATAGGGTGCAAAAACAGACGTTTTGTGATTGATTGTATCGGTGGCATCACTCCCGGTGAGCGCTTGTGTAATGCAGTGGACCATATTTTAACAACCCCCACCTATTTAATTTGTTTATTATTGATTTATGCATATGCTGTGAAGTGCTTGGTAATTATAGATAAGAGTTTTTTTAGTTTAAAGTGAGAGTTTTACAGAGGTAGCCTACTTTATACATTGTTCTTGTGCTATGTAAATATTATGAACACTGAGATTCTTGACAATCATTTTACTTGAAATACTCTTAATAATCTGACTCTTAGACATCCTCCTCTTCAGTTGCTCTGTTCCTTATCTGTAGCAGAGAGAAAAACAATTGTGATTAAAAAAATTATCAATATAACAACCACAAATACACGTTTATTTTTTTCCTATCCCAATGTATTTAAAGGTCCCATATTGTACACCTTTCTGGAGTTAAGCATTGGGCTAGTTACTCAAATAATGTAATATATTACTCATTACTCGTTAATAATTTCAAAATATATAGTTATTTTACTTATTATTTTCTGGCAACAGTAATTGGTTACACTATTAGTTACATTACTTTTTCTTATCCACACATAAGTTGTATCTGTGTATCTTCCACATAAAATTAATCTAGAATGTTACTAACAACATATTTCTGCCTCATCATTTGACCAAAATCCACATTAGATCGCAGTCAGAAGTTATTACAAACATGTTGTATTAATCTCATTAAACAGAAACAATCGTCAAAAATTATCGCGTTTGCGGCACACACTTCTTATCAGAAAAGGTTCAATAAAGTATTGTCTTTTGTTGTTATGGGTGCATCTGAAGATTTCTTGCATATAACGAATATGTCGTGTATGAAATAATGTCTGTGTGCATATGTAAAACAACAAACTGACGATATATACATATATATATATATATACACACATTATCATTTGTAATTGTATATACATTGTTGTGATTAACTGTGGCTGGAATAATGATGTAGCTGTAAAAACAGTTGACTGCTGAAATGTAAATGTATTTACATCTTCATCATGACTAGATAGACACTGTGAGTTTGTCTTTACTATACATCAGGGTTCCTCAAATCTTTCCCTGGAGGGCCAATCTGCTGCAGTTTAGCTACAACCCTGATCAAACTCACCTACTTGTGATTTTCTAATGATCTTGAAGACTCTGAGTAGCATGCTCAGGTGTGTTTGATTAGGTCAGAGCTAAACTCTGCAGGAGTGGGCCAGATTTGAGGATGCCTGCTATACATCATGTTAGACATGATCCACCTCATAGTGACAGTCCTGTCTGATCGTTCATCCTTTGTGTGAGTGTGTGGCATGGACGCGATGTTGTCTGGGGGTTTGGCAAAAGGCGTCTGGGACGGTGGGCGGTGCTCGGGATGGTGACTGGAGGCGGTGAGTAGTTCTGACATCACATTTTTACGGTAGTCACAAGGGCTCGTGAAAAATGCAGACTGTGTGCACTACTTTGGACTGACTGTTTTGAAACGTATATGGTAGTTACATATCCCCTAGACCTCTGTTATCATGAAAAAAAAGCCAGGAAATTTCAACAATATAGTTTTGACAATATAGGACCTTTAAATGAAATGCACAATTGTTCATCCTACCGTACAGGTGTATTTGCAGGGTGTTAGCTGAAAGACTCTGGTGCTGAATCTTCTGTGACTGAAAAATTTTGATTCCCAAAACCTCCGTCTATGGATCCTGAAATAATAGTTAATATTTTCAGTTACCAAAAATATTTTCATTTCTGATGTTTGAGAGTTTCATCTGCTGATGCTGAAGTATATCTACTAGCATTAGCAAATCTTGACATCATACCTCTTGATGTAAAATCAAAGACGACATCATCAAAAAGTGATAACTTCCTTTTTCTTGACGTTCTGCTGAAATTAGATCACAGTGTTATTTGTTTGTTTTGATGTTTTGGTCTATGAATAAGTCACAGAAACAGTTATACAGACCTCTTGGCTCTGTAGAGAATCCCAATCATCACAGCCAAGACAATGATAAGCAGAGCAAAAGCTGCTAAACAGCCGAAGAGAACAGCGTAGAAACCGGCCCCTCTGCTGTAAAGCTCACAATGAGCTCCATAGTACTTCTCAAAGGGAGAACTGTAACACCTAATTAGAAAAATGAGTAGGACAGGATAAGTTCCTGAATTAATTCTGCTCTCAAAAATGTTTGGTCTAAATTTACATTTTATGTAATTCAATTACATAACAATTTTCCATCCATTTAGATTACATAGTTTTAACATAAATAAATCAATAAACTTTATGTGATTTCATATTCATCAGTCATGCCTGAATAAAACGGGTAAGATGTATGTAATAATTCACATTGAAGTCCCCACACTGCTCAGTGTTCATGTGTTTCCATACTACAGAGTGTTAAAGTACAGCATTGAATCAGTGTTGGAGTTAAGGAGATAATTATGTGATGTTTAACCATTAATGATGAACAGCTGCTGTTATCAAGCAGAATCACAGAAGGAAAGAGAAACACAAGAACTACAACTGACTTCAGACACAGCCGATGGAGAAAATCAACTGAAATAAAAGGAGACATTAAATCCTTTAAGATCTGATTAAACAACTCCACAAACAGCATCAGACTGACCAGATTGACTTTATTTCTGTCAGACTTCTTCTAGATAAGCTTTTATTGAGAATTAACAGAGGATTAGATGCTTTATCGTAGGGCTGAGTGGTATATCGAAGTTGTATGATATATCAATATTTTTTTTTATATGAGCGATACGGTATGAAGCAATACCGTCAATATCTATATACACTCTTAAAAATAAAGGTGCTTCACGATGCCATAGAGTAGATTCTGCTTGATAACAGCAGCTGTTCATCATTAATGGTCAATCATCACATAATTATCTCCTTAACTCCAACACTGCTTCAATGCTGTACTTTAACACTCTGTAGTATGGAAACACATGAACACTGAGTAGGGTTTTTTTTATTTATTTTTTTTATTACATATATCTTACCTGTTTCATTCAAGTATGACTGATGGCTATGAATCACATTAAGTTTATTGATTTATTTCTGTTAAAACTATGTAATCTAAACGGATGGAAAATTGTTCAAGACATCAAGACATTGACTTTTGCCAATATTTATTTCTTGCCCATCAAATTCAAAATTATGATTTATTTTTTATTTTTGAACTTCTTTAAATATGTTGTCAATTCCTAAAAGTAATAAGTATTTCTTTATTTATATCTGAAGGCAGCCATTTCAGTCATTTTTAGCTAAACATCACTTCATTAACCGAAAACTATACAGTTTGTAGTCATTTGAATTTGCTTTGAAGGACTTACATGCACAGTGATCCATTTATTTCATTTAGGCATTCACCTCTATGATTGCAAAAGTTGGAATTATTTTTGCATGATCCCACGCATACCCATGCTCCATTTTCAATCTTCCTGTTACGTTAGCAAAATTCATTGTGCATTGCACAAATGGCTGCAGATCTGAAATATCTATAGACAGAACACAGATAAGACATATTACAGAAACAGTAGATCAGTAATCGAAATATACCTTAAATTGGTTAAGTCTAATTCTTCTTCTTTTTTAATTAAATATGTTAAATACAGATTATTTGTTTCCAAAATAAAAAAAAAGTAACTTACTTGATATTTTAACTGGCTCCATGGTAATTTGGGCATCTTGGATGTCAGCATTACCGAGAGCTATGCTGAGATTTTTTAATGAATCTGAGTCGTTAAAGATTTTTTCCATGATGGGTCCCAAATTGTTATTTAGAAACATTATTTGTGAGTCATTGTTGGGATAGTTATATACTGCAATACTTTCAGCAATGACGCTTCCTTGCCTAGATTGGAAAAATACATGCCACATATTAATGTCTTTTGCTTTGCAAATATTTGTAACTGTATGAAATTCAAGAAAAATCACCTTACTTTAGCTTACGTATGTGCACATCTTTGAAATTTGTGTATCTGCTCTTTTACAAAGGATTGAAAGCTGTCAACACAAATAGAACAATCAAAAAAATTCTTAATATAAATATTTATACGTAATACACTTTCCAAATATGCTAATAATTAAAATAAATTATTACAAATTAAGATTCAATGCCATCAAAGCTTCATTTACGTCTCCTGACTAAGATGATTAATTAGAGTTAATGTATGAAATATTGCTGTAAATGCATTTATCTAATATGAATTAAACCCCTTTTCTCTTGTTAAATTTTAAAAGACTTTTAAAGTTATCTAAACCAAATAACAGTCATACATTTTTAAATGTAGCTTAAGAGTCAGACTACTTTTGGGGCTACTGCAGTGAAATAATTGTGAGCAAATGTATTAGCTTTAAAGTACCTCAGGAATAATACTAGAAACACTTACCTCTTGTTTTAAGGTGCCAATAAGTTTTCTTGATTCTGAAGAGTTCATATTTTCATACTCGGTACGATAGTCTATCATAATTCTGAGAGAGATGCTGGCATTCCTTGTCGGTGTGCTTTCAGCTACAAATAAAAAATAGATTTAAATAGATTTCAACATAAGTGTGCTGCAAAAAAACAACAACTTCTTCACAAGTATATTGGGTGCTGATTTACTATTGATTCAATACCCACAGCACAGTGAAACATTTAAACAAAGTGTAATGATGATAATTTAGGGAAAGTATGATAAATACTCACACCAAATAACTGGGGATAAGTCATTTGCAAAATTGCAATACTCTCCAAAAGTGAAAGAATTGCATTGACACTGACATTTCCCAGATGTTACATTGAAGAAGCATGGGGACCCATTACACTGGCAATTCTCCAGACAGTTTTGAGTTGTTGAAAGTGAGTTGAGAGTTGTTGCAGATGAATGAGGTTCTAATGTTTGGGCTGTAACAGCTGGGGTTATTGTTTGAGGATTGGGGGAAGTTTGTCCTTCTGTTGTAGTAAATAGTGAAGATGAAGTTGAACCTATTGTGGGTAATGTTGTTTCCAGTGTGGATTTACTTTCAAGTGTAGAAGATGTGGTCATGGTCATAGGGGACATAGCTGTTGTAAATACTGATGGACCAGTTATTGTAGATTCTGATTCTGTGGAATGAGTAAATTGAGTGGTTCGTGTCTGCGGGCTTGTTGACTGTTCTACACTAGATGAAGATTTTTCTGATATAGATGAGGTAAATTTTGAAGTGATTTGTCCTTCTGTCGTAGACAATGAAGCTAAAGAGGTACTTTTAGATAATATAGTTTCCAGTGTTGAACTACTTTCAAATGCAGATGATTCTAATGTGGATGTGCTCGTAAGGGACATAGCTGTTGTATGTGTTGATTGAGCTGCCGTTGTAGGTTCTGTTTCTGTAGTAGAACTAAACTGAGTGGGTTGTGTCTGGTGACTTGTTTGTTTCTCACCAGATGTAGGTAATTCTGTTGTTGATGAAGTGAATTCTGATGCAATTTGTCCTCCTGTTGTAGGAAACAGTGTAGATGGAGACTGATCTTTTGTGAATGATGTAGTTTCCACTGTGGTACCACTTTCGATTGTAGATGATTCTAATGTTGACATGCTCGTAGGGGACATAGCTGTTGTAAATGTTGATTGAGCTGTCCTTTGTAGGTTCTGTTTCTGTTGTAGAAGGAAACTGAGTGGTTTTTGTTAGATGACTTGTTTGTTCTACATTAGATGAAAATATATCTGTTGTAGATGAAGTTAATTCTGATGTGCTTTGTTCTGTTGTAGTAGACGGTGAAGATGGAGATGTAGCTGTTGTGTATAATGTAGTTTCCAGCGTTGAACCACTTTCAAGTGTAGATGATTCTAATGTGGAAGATGTCAAAGAGGACATAGCTGTAGTATATGTTGTTTGAGCTGTCGTTATAGGTTCTGTTTCTGTTGTAGGCCTAAACTGAGTTGTTTGTGTCTGCTGGCTTATTGTTTGCTCTGCACCAGATGTAGTTAATTCTGTTGTTGGTGAAATCAGTTCTGATGTACTTTGTCTTTCTGTTGTAGTATGCAGTAAAGATGGAGAGGTACCTATTGTAGATAATGTAGTTTCCAGTGTTGAACGACTTTCAAGTGTAGATGATTCTAATGTTGAGGTGCTCGTAGGGGTAATAACTGTTGTAAATGTTATTTGAGCTGCCATTGTAGGTTCTGTTTCTGTGGCAGAAGTAAACTGAGTGGTTTGTGTCTGCTGGCTTGTTGTTTGCTCTGCTCTGGATGAAGATATTTCTGTTGTTGATGAAGTGAATTCTGATGCAATTTGTCCTTCTGCCGTAGTAGATGGAGAAGTACCTGTTGTGGACAATGTAGTTTCCAGTGTTGAACCACTTTCAAATGTAGATGATTCTAATGTGAATGTGCTCATAGGGGTCATAACTGTTGTAAATGTTGATTGAGCTGCCGTTGTAGGTTCAGTTTCTATGGTAGAACTAAACTGAGTGGGTTGTGTCTGGTGGCTTGTTGTTTGCTCTGCACCAGATGTAGGTAATTCTGTTGTTGATGAAGTGAATTCTGATGTACTTTGTCCTTCTGTTGTAGTAGACAGTGAAGATGGAGATGTAGCTGTTGTAGACAATGTAGTTTCCAGTGTTGAACCACTTTCAAATGTAGATGATTCTAATGTGGACGATGTCAAAGAGGACATAGCTGTAGTATATGTTGTTTGAGCTGTCGTTATAGGTTCTGTTTCTGTTGTAGGCCTAAACTGAGTTGTTTGTGTCTGGTGGCTTGTTGTTTGCTCTGCGCCAGATGTAGGTAATTCTGTTGTTGATGAAGTGAATTCTGATGTACTTTGTCCTTCTGTTGTAGTAGACGGTGAAGATGGAGAAGTAGCTGTTGCAAACAATGTCGTTTCCAGTGTTGAACCACTTTCAAGTGAAGATGATTCTAATGTGAATGTGCTCGTAGGGGTCATAACTGTTGTAAATGTTGATTGAGCTGCCGTTGTAGGTTCAGTTTCTGTGGTAGAACTAAACTGAGGGGTTTGTGTTTGCTGGCTTGTTGTTTGCTCTGCACTGGATGTAGGTAATTCTGTTGTTGATGAAGTGAATTCTGATGTACTTTGTCCTTCTGTAGTAGTAGACGGTGAAGATGGAGATGTAGCTGTTGTAGACAATGTAGTTTCCAGTGTTGAACCACTTTCAAATGTAGATGATTCTAATGTGGACGATGTCAAAGAGGACATAGCTGTAGTATATGTTGTTTGAGCTGTCGTTATAGGTTCTGTTTCTGTTGTAGGCCTAAACTGAGTGGTTTGTGTCTGCTGGCTTGTTGTTTGCTCTGCACCAGATGTAGGTGTTTCTGTTGTTGATGAAGTGAATTCTGATGTACTTTGTCCTTCTGTTGTAGTAGACGGTGAAGATGGAGATGTAGCTGTTGTAGACAATGTAGTTTCAGTGTTGAACCACTTTCAAATGTAGATGATTCTAATGTGAATGTCTCGTAGGGGACAGCTGCTGTAAATGTTGATTGAGCTGCCGTAGTAGGTTCTGTTTCTATGGTAGAACTAAACTGAGTGGGTTGTGTCTGGTGGCTTGTTGTTTGCTCTGCACCAGATGTAGGTAATTCTGTTGTTGATGAAGTGAATTCTGATGTACTTTGTCCTTCTGTTGTAGTAGATGGTGAAGATGGAGATGTAGCTGTTGCAAACAATGTAGTTTCCAGTGTTGAACCACTTTCAAGTGTAGATTCTAATGTGGATGTGCTCGTAGGGGTCATAACTGTTGTAAATGTTGATTGAGCTGCCGTTGTAGGTTCTGTTTCTGTGGTAGAACTAAACTGAGGGGTTTGTGTTTGCTGGCTTGATGTTTGCTCTGCACTGGATGTAGGTAATTCTGTTGTTGATGAAGTGAATTCTGATGTACTTTGTCCTTCTGTAGTACTAGACGGTGAAGATGGATATGTAGCTGTTGTAGACAATGTAGTTTCCAGTGTTGAACCACTTTCAAATGTAGATGATTCTAATGTGGAAGATGTCAAAGAGGACATAGCTGTAGTATATGTTGTTTGAGCTGTCGTTATAGGTTCTGTTTCTGTTGTAGGCCTAAACTGAGTTGTTTGTGTTGTGGCTTGTTGTTTGCTCTGCACCAGATGTAGGTAATTCTGTTGTTGATGAAGTGAATTCTGATGTACTTTGTCCTTCTGTTGTAGTAGACGGTGAAGATGGAGATGTAGCTGTTGTAGACAATGTAGTTTCCAGTGTTGAACCACTTTCAAATGTAGATGATTCTAATGTGGACGATGTCAAAGAGGACATAGCTGTAGTATATGTTGTTTGAGCTGTCGTTATAGGTTCTGTTTCTGTTGTAGACCTAAACTGAGTGGGTTGTGTCTGCTGGCTTGTTGTTTGCTCTGCACCAGATGTAGGTATTTCTGTTTTTGATGAAGTGAATTCTGATGTACTTTGTCCTTCTGTTGTAGTAGACGGTGAAGATGGAGATGTAGCTGTTGTAGACAATGTAGTTTCCAGTGTTGAACCACTTTCAAATGTAGATGATTCTAATGTGGACGATGTCAAAGAGGACATAGCTGTAGTATATGTTGTTTGAGCTGTCGTTATAGGTTCTGTTTCTGTTGTAGGCCTAAACTGAGTGGTTTGTGTCTGCTGGCTTGTTGTTTGCTCTGCACCAGATGTAGGTAATTCTGTTGTTGATGAAGTGAATTCTGATGTACTTTGTCCTTCTGTTGTAGTAGACGGTGAGGATGGAGATGTAGCTGTTGCAGACAATGTAGTTTCCAGTGTTGAACCACTTTCAAGAGTAGATGATTCTAATGTGAATGTGCTCGTAGGGGTCATAACTGTTGTAAATGTTGATTGAGCTGTAGGTTCTGTTTCTGGTAGAACTAAACTGAGGGTTTGTGTTTGCTGGCTTGTTGTTTGCTCTGCACCAGATGTAGGTATTTCTGTTTTTGATGAAGTTAATTCTGATGTACTTTGTCCTTCTGTTGTAGTAGACGGTGAAGATGGAGATGTAGCTGTTGTAGACAATGTAGTTTCCAGTGTTGAACCACTTTCAAATGTAGATGATTCTAATGTGGACGATGTCAAAGAGGACATAGCTGTAGTAAATGTTGATTGAGCTGCCGTTGTAGGTTCTGTTTCTGTGGTAGAACTAAACTGAGGGGTTTGTGTTTGCTGGCTTGTTGTTTGCTCTGCACTGGATGTAGGTAATTCTGTTGTTGATGAAGTGAATTCTGATGTACTTTGTCCTTCTGTTGTAGTAGACGGTGAAGATGGATATGTAGCTGTTGTAGACAATGTAGTTTCCAGTGTTGAACCACTTTCAAATGTAGATGATTCTAATGTGGAAGATGTCAAAGAGGACATAGCTGTAGTATATGTTGTTTGAGCTGTCGTTATAGGTTCTGTTTCTGTTGTAGGCCTAAACTGAGTTGTTTGTGTATTGTGGCTTATTGTTTGCTCTGCACCAGATGTAGTTAATTCTGTTGTTGATGAAGTGAATTCTGATGTACTTTGTCCTTCTGTTGTAGTAGACGGTGAAGATGGAGATGTAGCTGTTGTAGACAATGTAGTTGCCAGTGTTGAACCACTTTCAAATGTAGATGATTCTAATGTGGAGGATGTCAAAGAGGACATAGTTGTAGTATATGTTGTTTGAGCTGTCGTTATAGGTTCTGTTTCTGTTGTAGGCCTAAACTGAGTGGTTTGTGTCTGCTGGCTTATTGTTTGCTCTGCACCAGATGTAGGTAATTCTGTTGTTGATGAAGTGAATTCTGATGTACTTTGTCCTTCTGTTGTAGTAGACGGTGAAGATGGAGATGTAGCTGTTGTAGACAATGTAGTTCCCAGTGTTGAACCACTTTCAAGTGTAGATGATTCTAATGTGAATGTGCTCGTAGGGGTCATAACTGTTGTAAATGTTGATTGAGCTGCCGTTGTAGGTTCAGTTTCTGTGGTAGAACTAAACTGAGGGGTTTGTGTTTGCTGGCTTGATGTTTGCTCTGCACTGGATGTAGGTAATTCTGTTGTTGATGAAGTGAATTCTGATGTACTTTGTCCTTCTGTAGTAGTAGACGGTGAAGATGGAGATGTAGCTGTTGTAGACAATGTAGTTTCCAGTGTTGAACCACTTTCAAATGTAGATGATTCTAATGTGGACGATGTCAAAGAGGACATAGCTGTAGTATATGTTGTTTGAGCTGTCGTTATAGGTTCTGTTTCTGTTGTAGGCCTAAACTGAGTGGTTTGTGTCTGCTGGCTTGTTGTTTGCTCTGCACCAGATGTAGGTAATTCTGTTGTTGATGAAGTGAATTCTGATGTACTTTGTCCTTCTGTTGTAGTAGACGGTGAAGATGGAGGTGTAGCTGTTGTAGACAATGTAGTTCCCAGTGTTGAACCACTTTCAAGTGTAGATGATTCTAATGTGAATGTGCTCGTAGGGGTCATAACTGTTGTAAATGTTGATTGAGCTGCCGTAGTAGGTTCAGTTTCTATGGTAGAACTAAACTGAGTGGGTTGTGTCTGGTGGCTTGTTGTTTGCTCTGCACCAGATGTAGGTAATTCTGTTGTTGATGAAGTGAATTCTGATGTACTTTGTCCTTCTGTTGTAGTAGACGGTGAAGATGGAGATGTAGCTGTTGTAGACAATGTAGTTTCCAGTGTTGAACCACTTTCAAGTGTAGATTCTAATGTGGATGTGCTCGTAGGGGTCATAACTGTTGTAAATGTTGATTGAGCTGCCGTTGTAGGTTCAGTTTCTGTGGTAGAACTAAACTGAGGGGTTTGTGTTTGCTGGCGTGTTGTTTGCTCTGCACTGGATGTAGGTAATTCTGTTGTTGATGAAGTGAATTCTGATGTACTTTGTCCTTCTGTTGTAGTAGATGGTGAAGATGGAGATGTAGCTGTTGCAAGACAATGTAGTTTCCAGTGTTGAACCACTTTCAAATGTAGATGATTCTAATGTGGATGTGCTCGTAGGGGTCATAACTGTTGTAAATGTTGATTGAGCTGCCGTTATAGGTTCTGTTTCTGTGGTAGAACTAAACTGAGGGGTTTGTGTTTGCTGGCTTGTTGTTTGCTCTGCACCAGATGTAGGTAATTGTGTTGTTGATGAAGTGAATTCTGATGTACTTTGTCCTTCTGTTGTAGACGGTGAAGATGGAGATGTAGCTGTTGTAGACAATGTAGTTTCCAGTGTTGAACCACTTTCAAATGTAGATGATTCTAATGTGGAAGATGTCAAAGGGACATAACTGTTGTAATATGTTGATTGAGCTGTCCGTTATAGGTTCTGTTTCTGTGGTAGAACTAAACTGAGTTGTTTGTGTCTGCTGGCTTATTGTTTGCTCTGCACCAGATGTAGGTTAATTCTGTTGTTGATGAAGTGAATTCTGATGTACTTTGTCCTTCTGTTGTAGTAGAGAAGATGGAGGTGTAGCTGTTGTAGACAATGTAGTTCCCAGTGTTGAACCACTTTCAAGTGTAGATGATTCTAATGTGGATGTGCTCGTAGGGGTCATAACTGTTGTAAATGTTGATTGAGCTGTAGTAGGTTCTGTCTATGGTAGAACTAAACTGAGTGGTTTGTGTCTGCTGGCTTGTTGTTTGCTCTGCGCCAGATGTAGGTAATTCTGTTGTTGATGAAGTGAATTCTGATGTACTTTGTCCTTCTGTTGTAGTAGACGGTGAAGATGGAGATGTAGCTGTTGTAGACAATGTAGTTTCCAGTGTTGAACCACTTTCAAGTGTAGATGATTCTAATGTGGATGTGCTCGTAGGGGTCATAACTGTTGTAAATGTTGATTGAGCTGCCGTTGTAGGTTCAGTTTCTATGGTAGAACTAAACTGAGAGGTTTGTGTTTGCTGGCTTGTTGTTTGCTCTGCACCGGATGTAGGTAATTCCGTTGTTGATGAAGTGAATTCTGATGCAATTTGTCCTTCTGTCGTAGTAGACGGTGAAGATGGAGATGTAGCTGTTGTAGACAATGTAGTTTCCAGTGTTGAACCACTTTCAAATGTAGATGATTCTAATGTGGACGATGTCAAAGAGGACATAGCTGTAGTATATGTTGTTTGAGCTGTCGTTATAGGTTCTGTTTCTGTTGTAGGCCTAAACTGAGTGGTTTGTGTCTGCTGGCTTGTTGTTTGCTCTGCACCAGATGTAGGTGTTTGTGTTGTTGATGAAGTGAATTCTGATGTACTTTGTCCTTCTGTTGTAGTAGACGGTGAAGATGGAGATGTAGCTGTTGTAGACAATGTAGTTTCCAGTGTTGAACCACTTTCAAGTGTAGATGATTCTAATGTGGATGTGCTCGTAGGGGTCATAACTGTTGTAAATGTTGATTGAGCTGCCGTTGTAGGTTCTGTTTCTGTGGTAGAACTAAACTGAGGGGTTTGTGTTTGCTGGCTTGATGTTTGCTCTGCACTGGATGTAGGTAATTCTGTTGTTGATGAAGTGAATTCTGATGTACTTTGTCCTTCTGTTGTAGTAGATGGTGAAGATGGAGATGTAGCTGTTGCAAACAATGTAGTTTCCAGTGTTGAACCACTTTCAAGTGTAGATGATTCTAATGTGGATGTGCTCGTAGGGGTCATAACTGTTGTAAATGTTGATTGAGCTGCCGTAGTAGGTTCAGTTTCTATGGTAGAACTAAACTGAGTGGGTTGTGTCTGGTGGCTTGTTGTTTGCTCTGCACCAGATGTAGGTAATTCTGTTGTTGATGAAGTGAATTCTGATGTACTTTGTCCTTCTGTTGTAGTTGACGGTAAAGATGGAGTTGTAGCTGTTGTAGACAATGTAGTTCCCAGTGTTGAACCACTTTCAAGTGTAGATGATTCTAATGTGGATGTGCTCGTAGGGGTCATAACTGTTGTAAATATTGATTGAGCTGTCGTTGTAGGTTCTGTTTCTGTTGTAGACCTAAACGGGGTTTGTGTCTGCTGGCTTGTTGTTTGCCCCACACTTAAAGTAGGTATTTCCGTTGTTGATGAAATCATTTCTGATGTACCAATTCCTTCTGTTGTAAAAGACGGTGAAGATGGAGATGTAGCTGTTGTAGACAATGTAGTTTCAAGTGTTGAACCACTTTCAAGTGTAGATGATTCTAATGTGGATGTGCTCGTAGGGGTCATAACTGTTGTAAATGTTGATTGAGCTGCCGTTGTAGGTTCAGTTTCTATAGTAGAACTAAACTGAGTGGGTTGTGTCTGTTGGCTTGTTGTTTGCTCTGCACCAGATGTAGGTATTTCTGTTTTTGATGAAGTGAATTCTGATGTACTTTGTCCTTCTGTTGTAGTAGATGGTGAAGATGGAGATGTAGCTGTTGTAGACAATGTAGTTTCCAGTGTTGAACCACTTTCAAGTGTAGATGATTCTAATGTGGATGTGTCGTAGGGTCATAACTGTTGTAAATGTTGATTGAGCTGCCGTTGTAGGTTCAGTTTCTATGGTAGAACTAAACTGAGTGGGTTGTGTCTGCTGGCTTGTTGTTTGCTCTGCACCAGATGTAGGTATTTCTGTTTTTGATGAAGTGAATTCTGATGTACTTTGTCCTTCTGTTGTAGTAGACGGTGAAGATGGAGATGTAGCTGTTGTAGACAATGTAGTTTCCAGTGTTGAACCACTTTCAAGTGTAGATGATTCTAATGTGGATGTGCTCGTAGGGGTCATAACTGTTGTAAATGTTGATTGAGCTGCCGTTGTAGGTTCTGTTTCTGTGGTAGAACTAAACTGAGTGGTTTGTATTTGCTGGCTTGTTGTTTGCTCTGCACCAGATGTAGGTAATTCTGTTGTTGATGAAGTGAATTCTGATGTACTTTGTCCTTCTGTTGTAGTAGACGGTGAAGATGGAGATGTAGCTGTTGCAAACAATGTAGTTTCCAGTGTTGAACCACTTTCAAGTGTAGATGATTCTAATGTGGATGTGCTCGTAGGGGTCATAACTGTTGTAAATGTTGATTGAGCTGCGTTGTAGGTTCAGTTTCTGTGGTAGAACTAAACTGAGGGTTTGTGTCTGCTGGCTTGTTGTTTGCTCTGCGCCAGATGTAGGTAATTCTGTTGTTGATGAAGTGAATTCTGATGTACTTTGTCCTTCTGTTGTAGTAGACGGTGAAGATGGAGATGTAGCTGTTGTAGACAATGTAGTTTCCAGTGTTGAACCACTTTCAAATGTAGATGATTCTAATGTGGACGATGTCAAAGAGGACATAACTGTTGTAAATGTTGATTGAGCTGCCGTTGTAGGTTCAGTTTCTATGGTAGAACTAAACTGAGTGGTTTGTGTCTGCTGGCTTGTTGTTTGCTCTGCACCAGATGTAGGTAATTCTGTTGTTGATGAAGTGAATTCTGATGTACTTTGTCCTTCTGTTGTAGTAGACGGTGAAGATGGAGATGTAGCTGTTGTAGACAATGTAGTTTCCAGTGTTGAACCACTTTCAAGTGTAGATGATTCTAATGTGGATGTGCTCGTAGGGGTCATAACTGTTGTAAATGTTGATTGAGCTGCCGTTGTAGGTTCAGTTTCTATGGTAGAACTAAACTGAGTGGGTTGTGTCTGCTGGCTTGTTGTTTGCTCTGCACCAGATGTAGGTAATTCTGTTGTTGATGAAGTGAATTCTGATGTACTTTGTCCTTCTGTTGTAGTAGACGGTGAAGATGGAGATGTAGCTGTTGTAGACAATGTAGTTTCCAGTGTTGAACCACTTTCAAGTGTAGATGATTCTAATGTGGATGTGCTCGTAGGGGTCATAACTGTTGTAAATGTTGATTGAGCTGTCGTTGTAGGTTCTGTTTCTGTGGTAGAACTAAACTGAGTGGATTGTGTCTGCTGGCTTGTTGTTTGCTCTGCACCAGATGTAGGTAATTCTGTTGTTGATGAAGTGAATTCTGATGTACTTTGTCCTTCTGTTGTAGTAGACGGTGAAGATGGAGATGTAGCTGTTGTAGACAATGTAGTTTCCAGTGTTGAACCACTTTCAAGTGTAGATGATTCTAATGTGGATGTGCTCGTAGGGGTCATAACTGTTGTAAATGTTGATTGAGCTGCCGTTGTAGGTTCAGTTTCTATGGTAGAACTAAACTGAGTGGTTTGTGTCTGCTGGCTTGTTGTTTGCTCTGCACTCGATGTAGGTAATTCCGTTGTTGATGAAGTGAATTCTGATGCAATTTGTCCTTCTGTCGTAGTAGATGGAGATGTAGCTGTTGTAGACAATGTAGTTTCCAGTGTTGAACCACTTTCAAGTGTAGATGATTCTAATGTGGATGTGCTCGTAGGGGTCATAACTGTTGTAAATGTTGATTGAGCTGCCGTTGTAGGTTCAGTTTCTGTGGTAGAACTAAACTGAGTGGTTTGTGTCTGCTGGCTTGTTGTTTGCTCTGCACCAGATGTAGGTAATTCTGTTGTTGATGAAGTGAATTCTGATGTACTTTGTCCTTCTGTTGTAGTAGACGGTGAAGATGGAGATGTAGCTGTTGTAGACAATGTAGTTTCCAGTGTTGAACCACTTTCAAGTGTAGATGATTCTAATGTGAATGTGCTCGTAGGGGTCATAACTGTTGTAAATGTTGATTGAGCTGCCGTTGTAGGTTCAGTTTCTATGGTAGAACTAAACTGAGTGGGTTGTGTCTGCTGGCTTGTTGTTTGCTCTGCACCAGATGTAGGTAATTCTGTTGTTGATGAAGTGAATTCTGATGTACTTTGTCCTTCTGTTGTAGTAGACGGTGAAGATGGAGATGTAGCTGTTGCAGACAATGTAGTTTCCAGTGTTGAACCACTTTCAAGTGTAGATGATTCTAATGTGGATGTGCTCGTAGGGGTCATAACTGTTGTAAATGTTGATTGAGCTGTCGTTGTAGGTTCAGTTTCTATGGTAGAACTAAACTGAGTGGGTTGTGTCTGCTGGCTTGTTGTTTGCTCTGCACCAGATGTAGGTATTTCTGTTTTTGATGAAGTGAATTCTGATGTACTTTGTCCTTCTGTTGTAGTAGACGGTGAAGATGGAGATGTAGCTGTTGTAGACAATGTAGTTTCCAGTGTTGAACCACTTTCAAGTGTAGATGATTCTAATGTGGATATGCTTGTAGGGGTCATAACTGTTGTAAATATTGATTGAGCTGTCATTATAGGTTCAGTTTCTATAGTAGAACTAAACTGAGTGGGTTGTGTCTGCTGGCTTGTTGTTTGCTCTGCACCAGATGTAGGTATTTCTGTTTTTGATGAAGTTAATTCTGATGTACTTTGTCCTTCTGTTGTAGACAATGGAGAAGATGAGATGTATGTAGACAATGTAGTTTCCAGTGTTGAACCACTTTCAAGTGTAGATGATTCTAATGTGGATGTGCTCGTAGGGGTCATAACTGTTGTAAATGTTGATTGAGCTGTCATTGTAGGTTCATTTTTCTGTAGAAACAAAGAGTGGGTTGTGTCTGCTGGCTTGTTGTTTGCTCTGCACCAGATGTAGGTAATGATGATAATTTGATGTACTTTGTTATCTCATATGGGGGTCATGTCTGAATTCAGTGGGTTTACATGTTGTCCAATGTAGTTTCAGTGTTGAACCACTTTCAAGATGTAGATGCGTTTCTAATGTGCACCATCCAAAGTTCACTGTTGTACATGGAAGCTGTCGTTGAAAGAAGTTTTATTTATTTTGCAAAACTGACAGTGGTTTGTGTCTGCTTACTTGTCTATCTTTTGCTCTGCACCAGCACTGATATGACCATATCATGTTGATGAATTCTGATGTACTTTGTCCTTCTGTTGCAGCCTGGATCGATCAAAATATACAGTTAAAGAAACATAAAATGTTTCACTGCTTGTTGACAATGTTTTACAATCTGTTGTGTTCAGCATGACCAGTGCCTCAATATGCTGATATAGCTGATGTAAATGATATTTTACGTTTATGCAAGGTTAAAAGTTTCTATAATAAACTGTTAGCATCCAGATACTGTATGTTGCTGGCTTGTTGTTTCCTCTGCACCAGATGTAGGTATTTGGCATCAGTTTCACTAAATCTGATTAGTTTTTTAATTTCTGTTGTATAGCCTAAACACAGCCTTGACTTTAGACTGCCAGTTGTGGTATACACGAACCACTTTTCAAGTATCTCCGGGATTCTAAGAGGCTAAATCCCAGACAAGCCAGATGGCCCACTTTTACCCGATTCCAGTTCGCCATCCATACAGTGGTCCCTGCTTGTTGGACAATGTTTTAAACTGTTAGTGTTTGTGATCCTGCTGGCTTGTCCCCCAACCCCCACCTATATCCCTCGCAGCCAAAGGACCTCCTTAATTCATACAGCGCATACTTCCCTGGGCACTTGTCATCCTGCGACCAATCAAACTCTCTCACTGCTACAAGATCGCTTCTGGTGGCCGGGAATGGCCAACGACATTAGAAGGTATGTGAGAGGGTCCCAGGAATGTGCTACGGCAAAGATACCCCACCACTTACCATCTGGGAAGTTCCTTCCTCTCCCCATTCCTCAGTGTCCATGGTCACACCTAGAAGTCGACTTTGTTACGGACTTACCAGCATCTGATGGTAATACCTGCATTCTAGTCACCGTGGATAGATTTTCCAAGGCATGTCGTCTGGTACCCCTGAAAGGACTTCCAACTGCCATGGAAACAGCAGAGGTACTGTTTAATCATGTCTTTAGAAACTTTGGCATCCCTGAAGACATAGTATCAGATAGAGGTCCTCCGTTTATCTCACGGGTTTGGAGGTCTTTCTTCTCGCTCCTAGGTGTGACAGTAAGCCTATCTTCTGGATACCACCCACAGAACAACGGTCAAATAGAAAGATCCAGGAGATTGGGCGCTACCTCAGTACCTTCTGCCACAGCCACCAGAACTCCTGGAACCGATTCATCACCTGGGCAGTTTGCACAGAGCTCTCTCCGTTAGTCCTCTATGGATCTCACCCCCTTCTAGTGCGTACTCTGCTACAAGCCACCTCTTTTCCCCTGGTCTGGGGAACCTTCGGAGGTACCATCAGTCACTCATTGGTTCCAGGAGAGCGAGAGGGTCTGAGACTCAGCACATCAACATCTCCAGTGTGCAGTACGACATCACAAACATCATGCGGCTGTCAAGAGAGCCACCACTCCCACCTTCCACCCACAACAGAAGGAATGGCTCTCCCCTTGGTATATCCGACTAAGACTTCCCTGGAAAAAGCGGAGTCCTAGATTCATTGGTCCCTTCGCCATCATCTGTCAAGTCAATCCGGTCATGTATGAACTCGAGCTCCCTTCACAGTACAGAATTCTCCCCACATTCCATGTCTCTCTGCTCAAGCCCTATCACCACAGTTTGTTAGTGTCTCCACAGAGCCTGGTTTTAGATGAACCCCTCTTAGTGCTGGAGTATGGAATGGTCTACTCTGTTAAATGAGATCCTGGTTTATAATCACATTTGGTGGACTGGGAGGGGTATGGCCTCGAGGAAAGATCATTCCAGAGATGACATACTCAATCCCAATCTCCTGCAGAGTTCCACCTCATCCCCAACAATCCAGCACCACGTGGTGAGGTCATCCTCCATGAGCGTGGGTTTCGACCAGGACCAGAGGGTTCTGTCACAGAAACACCAGGCTCTTCCACCAATCAGCGATCCCAATCACCGAAATCTGATCACACACACCTGACATCATTCACTAATCACCAGCACCACAGTATAAGAGCACACATGTTCAGCAAACATTGTGCAACTGCAGCCTTCATTGTGGAAATGGACTCAACTCGTATGTCAAGATACTTCACTGAATTCCTGTCCAAGTTTCCTGATCTCCTTGGTTCTGCTCTTTGTGTTCCTTTATATTCTGATATTACCTACCTGCATCCGATTTTTCGATAGCAGCTCCTGGAAACACCCTATCATAACAATCTCTAAACCTGGTAACAGAGACCATTTCCATCAGTAGCTTTTGGATTCAAGTTAAAGATTCCATCATCAAATTATTTGTTTTTCACTTTACATATATACAATAAACCTGTCTGTTTGATTCTTACCTGTCTGTGGTCTTGAGTTTGACCATCTTGACAATAGTAGCCTGCAGGTAAATGTACACACAATCACAGCACATAGTATGAATTCTGTTAATTTACAAATACAGTAGTCATCATTAACTAAGACATTAGCTGCCAGTGATCTGATTTGTGTGGCCCTCAACCAAAGTCGTGACTCTTTGCAGTGGGAGCTAGAGTTTTATACATGCGATAATAATTGGGTCCATAGACCATGACAAAAATCAGTGCTCCCTGTCAAAATAAATCCTACAATTGCTGATTACTTCACATTACACGTTAGCTATGTACATTCCTCCATAACTTATGTTAGTATATTGTTACATCTGGATTATTATTATTATTATATTTGTCTGCCCTCTAAACCTGTGTTACCTATGTTTGTGATTGAGCAGATTTTACCAGCATCTGATGGTAATAGCTGCATTCAAAAGAATCACCATTTTACAATGCATTAAAACAGAAAGCAGTTATTTTAAATAGTAAAGATATTTCACAATATTACTGCTTTTGTTGTATTTTGGATCAAATAAATGCAGGCTTGGTGAGGAGAAGATAATTCTTTAAAAAACATTACAAATCTTATTGTTTTGGACTGGTAATGTCACTTTATTTTTTTCTAAATGTTCTAAACTAAACTATACAGGAAGCCTTTTGTTAAGGTTAAACGTAACACTTGTTTTGTACAAATTCATATTAGAATTACCATACCATTTTTTTATAATAACGTTTTATCTATATATTTGTATTAATTATAATAAAAAATAGCAATTATGTGTAAATATATCAAAGTAAATTTTTTACACAATTCTCGGAATCTGATCACACAAGCCACCAGGAGGGTCTCTGACAACAAGCACCCCACAATTTGAGATAACTTGGCCACAGAGCTCAATATCCAGTTCTATGTAACCAAGATGGGGGATAGAGTAAAAACGTTGTAAAAACAACTATGTAAACTATGTAAAAACGTTGGCGGCATGAAGTTGTAAACATTGACATGACCTAAGTCACTCCTGACCCCATGGTTCAAAATGCAGCAAAAAAACGCTTTCTGTAATTTTGGAGACCATTGAGCCAGTATCAACCAAACAAGGCACTGGCACTTCACCCACAGAGACAACTCGATGAGGACAAGATGACATTAAGCAAGACACTGGAACAGAACCCATTGACAAAACCGAGCCGATAGAATCTCCAACCAAGCTACGGCTCTGCAGCCGGTGGGCACTAGTTTTCCGAGTGCGCAAGAGTGGAAGACTGCTCACTCCCAGCACGATGGAATTCGGAGTGTGCTGAGGAACCATACTGAACACGAGGGTAGGAGAGAGAGCTGCGTTAAAGTGACTGCTCACACTCAGTCCTCAACGCATATAACAAGGACCCCTATATTTAGATGACGTAACTCACAACCACACACCAAAGTCATATAGTAGCTCCTTTAGTTGGTAATACCAATATTAACAGCTGGTGCTCCGACCTGGCTCTTGTGCTGCCATGATACACAGATGGGAGCCCTGAAGGCACACTGCTCTGGGAGTAAGCAGCACACCAACGTCACACTCCGTACTCCACAGCAATGAAAGAAAGGGGCGGGCTTTAAACCACGATGCACCCCAGGAGGCATAAAAACAGATTGGCCATTGACCATATATTTAATGATAGTGATGTTTCAGAGACGGCACACACTTCACTACACTTAGTTAATGATAAATACTGTATTTGGATGTCAAGAGAATTTCCATGCTATGTGCTGTGATTGGCCAATGTTGGGGTCTGGTCACCACTTTAGTTAAGGGGCCACACACATGATGAAGTAATGAGAAGTTAATGCTTAGTTAATGATGACTACTGTATTTGGATCACAATAGAATTCACATAATATGTGCTGTGATTGGCCAATGTACATTTAACTGCAGGCTACTTTGAAGAAGATATGAACATGCTTGATAACTCATATCATATTTAATGAAAAACATTAGTTCTCACATTAATTGATATACTGTTCTAGCCTGTATGCATGCAAGAGGTAATGTGGATTTTGTATATTCATTTAATAACTCAAGTAGTCTTACATGCACAAAATAATGCTTTTTTTAACCTTGTACCATAAGCATATCTTTATCCACAATGGATAGTAAAGACCTTGTTTTTTGTGAACAAAGAAAACCTCACGATCATGCATAATAAATCATAAATCATGATGATGTACTCACCTTAGTTAATGTCTTAATTAAGGTGTTGTTCATCCATGAAGTCATGAATGAAAGACTTTGAACTCATGTTAGTTCCTGATAATTCATAAGATATTAATTCATGAAGTAATGTATAATTCACATATTAATTTATGCATGAATTCATGGTAATTCATGTACCCTTACCATAGTTTGCTCTGTTTTATCTCAGTTCAATGGCCACTTTCGTGTATTTCGGGAAAAATGGGTGAACTTGGGCTACATGATGTTTATCCAACAGATCCGAATGACGGCGTCCAGTGTGTGCATTATAGATAAACTAACATGGTCATTAAGAGTTGTTTAAACAACAAAACAAATTAATTTACACATATTTCACAATAAGTATAGGCTACATCATGAAGTTTATGATAAAATTAACAAGTTTGTGGATATTTTAAATTAAAAAGTTACAAATAAATCAAAGCGATAGCTACATCTGTCATGCAGCGCTATTGTGGCGCTGTATTAGTTTATGTTATGTGTTGTACCAAATCATTATTCTCAGTAAATTCTGTCCTCATTCATCGACAAACCATGACAGAATCACCGACCGCAAAAAAAGAGAGAATGGACTCACCAGTGTTACGTCTCCTCCTCAGACCAGAAAGCCAGAGGTGGTTGGGGTATTTAGGCTGGATGCTCCAGAACGGCGGCCTCTCCCTCACTGTTAGTGAGCCCGAGACACCAACAGGGCTCGTCCAGGAACCAGAGCCAGATATTACCACCAAAGCCCCAGAGGCTAAGCATGCTGATCAGTCCGCCCTAGAGCCAGGAGCAGACATGAACCTCATAGATCTGTGGTCCGCGGATTCAGTTCCCACCCAAGTACCCACCCTCAAACCTTTGTCTTCCTTACCAGTCCCGTCCGGACTGTTAAAAGCTCCGGTCCCATCCGGAGATCTTCCTCCTCCGATGTCTCTATCAGATTTCCTGATCCCATTTCCTCTGGTGGTTTCAGCCATTCCCCTGGATTCGTCGGCCCCACTGGTGTCATCCAGCTCCTCGGCTCTGCCTCCGCCGCTAGCTCTGTATGGCTCATCAGCCACGTCTCAGGCTTCATCTCCACCACTGGCTGGCTGCACTTCGGCCCTCCAGGCACATATCTCCACCTTGGCCTGCCAGCCTGCCGACTCCGCTCTAGCTCTGCATTCCCTCATCTCCACCGAGGCCTATCTGCCCTAGGACTCTGCTGGGCTCCCTTGTACATCCGGACAAACCTCGGTTGGTCATCACTCAGCTTCCGCCACAGACTTCCGGGTCTCTGGCTGTGCCCCAACCCTCCTCCCCTTTGGCTTCACCGGGCTCCTCCCTCCCTCTGGTTTCCCTGTTGTCCTCGCTTGCTCCATCGTCGCCCTGGTCAGCTGTCAACTGCTTCACCTTGGGCTTCCAGGCCTTCGATGTCACCCTGGTCACTCGACCTCTCTGCTCCACCGGTTCCTCCACTCACCATGGTTCGGCCTCCGTGGATTGGTTTCTGGGTGTCGCCCAGTCCTTTGGCCAAAGCTCCTCCCTGGGTCCTCCCACCAATGACGACTTCTCTAGGTCCTTCACCAGCACCATGCCCTCCGTCCTCTTTTCTATTATCTACTGTTGTGGCGTGAGGTCACGCCTTCTGAGAGGGAGAGCTAATGTCACAATTATGTTTAGTTCAGTTCCTGTCATGTCTGTTATGAGCTCTCATTAGTTACGATGGTTTCTGATTAGTTAATCCTTGACAAGCTGTTCCTCTTTAGTATTTTGTTTGTTGGGACGTTTTTTTTATTTGTTTAAACGTTTAAGTTTTTTTATTTGAATAAAAAGAAAACTAAAAGACTTTCAAATCACATGAGCCAATATTTCACCAAAATTGGTTCAGATCATCTTCAGATTATGCTGGCAAAAAGTTATCAAAATCTTAATGATAGACCCATCCATTCTCGAAAACCACACATACAAATTTGACAAAAAGCTTGCCAAATCACACTTGAGGCTATATCTCTCTAACGCTTTGTCGTATTCAGACCAAACTTGGTGTATGTTATAATAATCGTGACCTAATACTACCTGCACAGGTTTGGCACTGCGCCAGCTAGTGGTCAGGAGATATATATATATATATATATTTATGCTTATAACTTCTGAATGGTGTGGCTAAAAATGACAAAACTGGTCAAAGTGCAGCATGCCGAGTCGAATGATACCCAGGTTTCCCATGTCAGCCATTTTAGGCGTTGGCCATTTAGATTTTTTTTAACAAAATGCTATATTTAACAAACACATTTGCATATCATTACGGAACTCGGTTGGTATGTGTCTTTGGCATAATGCCCTCATGCCATTTTGACCATCCTAAAATGGCTTTAATAACTTGTTGCAGTAACTAATTGTTGCAGTTGGTTTGATGCTCCATGGCATGCTTAGCTCCTCATTTAGCCTTTGTTGTGCTTGGTCCCTTAATTGCTGCTTGCAGCTATTTTTTTAAATCTATATTTTATGTTTAAATTTGACTTCAATATTTATATTCCTTATTGACTTTTTTATCTTGCATTGTGCTTTTACATGTTTTCTGTCACTTGTATTTCATAATGTTAAGATAATATGTTTTATGTATGAATAATAATATTTGTACATGTATACAAAATTGACATTATAGAGGTTTGTCTGTATGTACATTTATCACATACCACAGTTAGATTATTTACAGCATGTGTGTTATGAATATCATGTTAGTCTTTGTGTACTAGTTTGACAGCATCCAACATGATTGAATTTCAAATTGACTGCTTATATGTCAAATATGTTGGAGGCAATTTGTAAGTCAGAGACATGGGAGAATTGGTTAAGATTGTGAAGTGCTGGAGTATGTGATTTTTTATTAAACACATATGCTATATGCTATATAATACAAATTTACAAAGTAATGAATTGTGCTGTTTTATTTATCATGTAGATCAGTCAACTACGGAATGTGAAGATGCATTCAGATTGTTTTGCAGTTATTTAACAGTGTCTTTCTATCTGTTTCACCAGCTATTCACATTCTTTGTTTTTTTAAGAAAATGCCAACATAGGTTTTTTTTTTCTATCTGTTAATTTAGTTATAAACTGAATGAAAGGCTTTTGAAACTTACCTGAGTTTGCTCCAATTCTCATGACTGCAAAAAATACCAGTAGGATTGAAGCCATAAAGTACGTTTTTTTCCAGAAATACATGTTGAGATTGTTTCCGTGAGATAGTAGCTTGTTTAAAATGATTAAATATTTATCAAATTTATCTTTCAATGTTTGCTCTCTCCAACAAAATCTGTATGAAAATAGTCAGCCAAATGAACCTGCCATCAGTGGTTCTGCTCTGTTAAATGTCAACCTGATGTGCGTGTGTTTCCCTGCAAATAATAAAAGTTATCAGGTATGGGCACTTAAAAAAAACCTGTAGGTTCACGCCTTGAGTAAACCACACTGATTGGGAGTGCGTGTGGTTTTGTAATGCCTGAACAGTTATATGAAATTCACCTGTTACACCCTTTCCATGACATGTTGAAATAAATCCAAGAAGAATAAAACAATTTTTTTCTAATTTTCATTTGTGTATCTTCTGAAAATGTATATTTGTTCTCATTTATACTTGTTCCCCTTTATATGTATTTAATTACAAGAGGAACTGTTGAAACTGATATTTTAGGTAAGATTATGTTTACATACAATAAAACATCAGTTTTACATTTAATGGCTATTGCAGTTCATACATTGCAATACGATTTAAATCAATACCTAATAATACCTAGTGTATTACTCCAAACAAATCTAAAGATTACCTGAAAGATCCAAACTCAATTGTTTCCCAAAACTAAATAGGCCGGAGTTTATATTCATAAGTTTTGTTGAAGCCTAATTTGGACAATGGAAATTACTGTTTCAAGCTATCATATTACACTCTTCAGAAACTCATCAGTTTAGCATTTGAACTAGGTCCATAAGCTAGATCACATGAATAACAATACAGGAAATAAACAAAGATGTTGCTAATAGGTTGCTGGGCTGTACATAGATAAGGCTTGCGTCACTCCTTAAGTGTAGATATATTTCCACCCATTTTATTGTCTGCCAATAAAATAAAAATAAAAATAAATAAATAACCATTAAAATGAGTTGGATAACATTACATAACAACACGCCTCTTGCCAACAAACCGCATGATTTGAGAAAGCAATGATGTCCATCAGACAAACAATGCAGCATATGTTTTGGTCAGAAATGTACTAGTTGGTGTTTATTTTGTTCTTGTGCCATTCTATAAATAGTGACTTTGTGGTAGTCAATATTATATGGCACCCACAGGAAAAAACTATGACGTGTAATATGTTATTGACCAAAGTGTCATGATTTCCACACCTCTTTGCTATCTCATATATGATTTTGAGTCATAAAGAATGTCCTTAGTCATATGCATTACTTAAAACCAAAGGACACTTCCATGAAAATGTCAAGCATTCCTTGTAAAAACTTTGAACTGCACTGCATTAGAGTTCTATAAGTGTTGTTTGTTTGTTTGTTTTTTACATCATTCATCCACCACACACAAGGTGTGATCAAATGTGCATTAAATCATTTCATTTCAATTTAAGTTAATTTTATCATTAAGCATTTAGAAGAAAGACACGATGTCTGAACTGGTTTGCTGGTCTTAGGTGGAGTAAGATGTTCTGTTTAGATTAGGGAACATACTGTATATTCACTATGAACTAAAACTAAACTATTCATTTTCTGCTTAATGATAGTGTCATGAATCTGGTTGCCACTCACTACAACTGCACATCACCCATGGACTACATCTCCCATCATGCACTGCACACACACATTCCCGTCCACCATTACACCAATCACACAGCTGTCACCATTCACTCATCAACCCTGATTGCCTCACCACACCTGCACCTCATTCACTCACTCTCATAAAAGCAGCACACAAACACTCACCCAGTGCGAAGTCTTGTTTTTCCCCTGGCTAACATTTCCGAGCGGTTTCCCTAGTTTGTCTTCCCGTGTTCTACCTGGACTGTTGACTCCCTCTCCTGATTGTTTGCTGCCTGCCTCTCTGACCCTGCCTGCTTTCTGGTAATCCTCTCTGTCTGCCGCCTGCCCTGACCCATTGCTCTGCCTCTGATTTCGACTCTGCCTTGTCTACGTTGCTCTCGATACCACTGCTTGATATTTGCCTGTTTGACCTTGTACTAATAAAGCTGTTAGTGGATCTACTCTCGCCTCTGACCTGTCATTCGTTTTAGATAGCAAGGTAGTAGTTTTAGTAGATATGTTTAGTTATATGGTCATATAGACTAGGGTATTGATATGTGATTTATATAAGTACTGATAAAGAGTAACATAATGAATGTTCGGATAGACTGAACGGATAATGAACGGTTAGATTATAACCGCGAGACTGATTGATGCTTTTGTGTAGGTTTTGACAATAAGCTCATTTTTGTTGCCTGTAAACTAAAAATGCACTATATACCTATTTGAACACCATCTTTTGTAACAGGCTTTTATAAAATTTTTGCATGATTGGTTAAAAGTATATAATGCATGAATATACATAGTTTTTTATGTTTAAAATGTTCTTGTAAGATTTATAGGCACTTAGGTACACTATATACGGACCACATTTTTAAATGACCATGTTATAACTGTTCAAATGCCATTGTGCAACATTTTATTTACATATATTTTTTATATTGTTTTATATTGTTGATCTAGGCTAGAGAGTCCAGAGAATTTTACTGCAGTGGTTTTATTAATTTTGAATTTGAAACCAGAAGTTCAGAAGAGTCGTTTGTTTTAGGTAATCTCAAAAATGCAATGAACCGTTTGATTGACAGCATTGGTCCTAGAGACAAAGTTGTTCAGAATAAGGAGATCTATCATAATGATATGAAGATATATTTTATAAGTTAATATATGAACATTTTATTGCAATTTGGATCTGATTAGAAAGCATTACTACGATCTGACCAAGTTTCAGCTCTCTAATCCTTACAGTTTGTCTACAAGTCCAATTTTACCAGAGAAAAAGAAAAAAAAAAAAGAAATCCTAACAGATACAATAGGGGGTCAGGCATGTAGTGTTTTGCTTTTCAACCTTACTGCATTATGTAGCTGTTTCTGAATTATGGATTTCAATTTTTTCCTTTTTGGTCACACCAGTAATGCATTTTAAAATAGAGTTCAATAAAATTGATCATATTTTGAAGCCATGTGGTTAGTTTATTTCTAGCTTGCATCTGTGTTGCTGGTAAATCGAGATGTATTTTTCAAATGTCATAATTACGAAATATTTATAGTCAGGCTAAGAACGCAGCAATGAGTAAACATTGCATAAGCCTCGTTCCATGCAGACATGCAAACTTTTTAAGGTGTGTTTTTTAAGGTCAATTTTTGTATGCATTGTCAAACACCAGTTTTTTAAAGTTATTTAAAGGTTCTCTAACTCTTTCTTAGTCTCTTAGTTTAGTTGTGTAAAGGATTTAAAAAAACATTAATACAGTGCATTTCCTGAAGATAACATGGTTCTCAACTTTTTTGCCCCCAAGATCCCTTTAAGGAAATATTCCAGGGCCAAGACTTTTTGATCTCAGAAAAGCATAAAAGTGATTCAAAACAGCTTTTGCCATTATAGTAAATTCCTATTTAAATCAAACACATGTGAGTGTAGTAACATATTTAAAATCTGAGAAGGAGAATGAGGTTCCTCCTATGGTTCTACATAGCACTGTTTGACAAAGGTACTTAAAAGGTACTTAACATTTATACTAATTCTTACTATGTGTAAGTAAGTTATTGCTTGTTAGCATGTGTGTTTGGCAGTGTTCTTTTTTTAGGATTACTGATAAACTACTGCCGTTTGATTTATCTATTTTAATTTTAGATAAATTATGTATGAATTTAATATGTCTTTATAGGCATTTTAGTTTTAATAAATTGTATTTACTTTAGTAACGTTACTTCAACATACTACATGGAAATGAAACAACATATATATAGTGTGACACGTGTCCCGGGCACCTATCAGCGTCGCCCTGGCAACGGAGAAAATTCACCTGCACGCAATCACCGCGGACTGATCGGTCCCAGCTGAGGCTGCTCAGGAGAGGGCTACAAAAGCCTCAACAACACAGAGTCTGGGGGGGGGAAACGACTCCAGAAGGCAGCCGACTAATGTTTGTCCCTATTTCCTTCCAGAAAGCAGTTGACCGATCAGCCCGCCACACGAGCACCGGACACCGAACCCACCGCACGCGGCCGGCCGGCGAACAGGATCACGACGCACGGAAGAACCATCACAGACACGTTGGCACCATCACTTCATTTATTGTTCAATAAATATACCCTCCAGGGACCTGTTTCCACAGCAACCTGTCGTGTGATACTTCAGCCCGCCACACTGGTGGAGAATGCGGGCATATTGCTGGAGGATCACCGACAACCCACAATCACCGTAACTTCATCATTTTTTTTTTGTTCTCTCTCTTTGTTCGGTTTTTCCGTCTGGTGGATTTCCCGTCAGGCGGCGACTCCTCCCCAGCCATGGACGAGCTCCTGAAACACCTGACGGAGATAAGCATCAGACAACAGCAAATCGTCGAGCATATGGCCACTCGACAAGGGGAAACAGAGCGTGAAGTTGCCACTCTTCGCTTCACTACCGCTCAGCGGGTTCCACTACCGGACCCCCGCGTCCACGCCGCTCAGCTCCTGCCGAAGATGACCGCCCACGACGACATCGAACACTACCTGAGCATGTTTGAAACCATCGCCACACGGGAAGACTGGCCACGCGAGGATTGGGCCCGGATTCTGGCACCGCTGCTCACCGGGGAAACCACAGCAGGCCTACTTCTCGATGTCAGCGAGCCAGGCGGACTCGTATGACGAGCTCCGCAAGGAAATCCTGGCCCGCGTGGGCCTGTCCCCCATCGCCGCGGCCCAGCTTTTCCGAGCATGGGAATATAACGGCCAGTTGTCAGCCCGTGCCCAAGCTGCAGGACTCACCCGCCTCGCACAACACTGGTTGCTCGCCGGGAACCCCGGCGCTGCCCAAGTAGCAGAACGTGTCGTCGTGGACCGGTACCTTCATGCACTACCACGACCCCTTCGGCAGGCAGTGGGTATGCGTAACCCGCGATCCGTAGGAGACCTAATGGAAGCCATTGAGCCGGCCAAAGCGACACAGCGACGAGAGGCCGGGGAGCGAGCGCCGCCATTTCCCCGGAGGGCGTTCCAGGAGCGACGCCCGCCAGAGGGCACCCAGCGCACAGCCAACAGGCCAGCGGTTCCCGGCACGCAGGACGAACCGATGCCAACGGAACCACCACGCTCGCCAACTTGTGCCTGGCTGGCAGGCTGTGTTGTTCATCAGGAGCCACCGCGAGAGGCGCCCCAGGCCCAAGTATACATAAATGGATGACCGTATCCAGCCCTCCTTTACTCTGGCAGTGCGGTGAGTTTGGTACAGTCCTCCATATTTCCCCCGCGGGTGGGAGTTAAGGCCCGCCTGCCCATCACGTGCATACATGGTGACACCCGGAATGTACCAACCCGGTGGATCACGGTCACCGCGAGCCCAGGCACCTGGCCCCTGGAAGTGGGCGTGGTAAAGGATCTACCGGTGCCTGTGCTCCTTGGGAGAGATTGGCCGGGGTTTCTGGAATTGCTCGCCGAAGTCACACAGCCTGCCAGCCTTGCCGGGAACCGCCGAAAGGGAAAAAGGTACAGCCGAGGTCCCCGACGGCACACCGCCCTCCTAGCGTCGGACAGCGCCAGAGGAGGTGAGCCCCCCCCCCAAAATTCTAACCTTTTTTATGACGTTTTTCAGCAGGTTAGGGGAGGGGGAGAGATGGCAAAGGAGCAGCTCGGGGACGATCGGCTGAAATATTGCTGGAGACAAGTGAGGGTGATTGAAGGAAAGGACGTCCAGCCGCCACCACATCCAACCCCTCACTTCGTCGTCCAGAATGGCCTGTTGTACTGTGTCGCACAGCGGAGAGGGGAGGAGGTAAAACTACTGGTGGTGCCCCGCTCCAAAACCGAAACCATTCTGGAACTCGCCCATTCTCATCCGATGGCGGGCCACTTAGGGGCACAAAACACGGCGCAACGCATCAGAGACAGGTTTCACTGGCCCGGGTTGGATGCGGAGGTCAAGCGGTTTTGCCAGGCATGCCCGGACTGCCAGCGGACCTCACCACAAACCCCTCCCCCATCTCCACTGATTCCACTTCCCATTATTGGGGTGCCCTTTGAGCGGATCGGGATGGATCTAGTAGGGCCGCTGCCGAAGTCTGCCCGGGGACATGAGCACATCTTGGTCATCGTGGATTATGCCACCCGGTACCCTGAAGCTATCCCTCTGCGAAAAGCCACATCCAAGGCCATCGCCCAGGAACTTTTCCTGTTGTGCAGCCGGGTCGGCATACCCCGAGAGATATTGACCGACCAAGGCACCCCCTTTATATCCCGGACGATGGCTGACCTCTGCCGCCTCCTACAGGTAAAACAGCTCCGTACCACCGTCTACCACCCTCAGACCGATGGGTTGGTCGAACGGTTCAATAAGACGCTGAAGCAGATGCTCCGCCGTGTGGCTGCGGACGACCGTCGGGATTGGGACCAAATGCTGCCGTACGTCCTGTTCGACATCCGGGAAGTCCCCCAGGCCTCCACCGGGTTTACTCCATTTGAACTTCTGTTCGGACGACAGCCCCGCGGCCTGCTCGATGTCACCAAAGAGGCCTGGGAGCAGCAGCCAGCCACCCATCGGTCCACGATCGAGCACGTGAGGGAGATGAGGGAAAGGATAGACCGTGTCATGCCCCTCGTCCGGGAACACCTGGCCGCTGCCCAAGAAGCGCAACGTCGTCACTACGACCGGGCGGCCCAGCCATGGGAGTTTCAACCAGGTGATTATGTCTTGGTTCTCGTCCCCACAGCCGCCTGCAAAATCCTGGCCAAGTGGCAGGGCCCCTACGTCATCACTGAGAAAGTGGGGCCCGTAACCTATCGAGTACGCCAACCCGGACGAAGGAAAGAGACTCAACTATATCACATCAACCTGTTGAAGCGTTGGGAGGGGACGAGAACCCAGGTGGCAGCCTTGGCCACCGTATCTCCCGTGGTTGTCGACATCAGTCCCCACCTGTCGGCCACCCAGAAGACGGAGCTCCAACATCTGGTCGGTCAATTCTCTGATGTGTTCTCCCCGCTCCCGGACGGACTCGGGTCCTCCAACATGACGTCCACACACTGCCAGGGACTATTGTGCGACAGCGGCCCTACAGGATCCCCGAGGCCCGGCGACACGCTGTTGAGGAGGGAATTCAGGAGATGTTGACGTTAGGGGTCATCGAGCCCTCCCGCAGCCCCTGGTCCAGTCCAATAGTCATGGTCCCAAAACCGGACGGTACCCTCCGGTTCTGTAACGACTTCCGCCGCCTAAACGAGGTCTCCGAGTTTGATGGATACCCGATGCCGCGGGTCGACGAGTTGCTGGAACGGCTGGGGAGAGCCCGGTTCATATCCACGCTCGACCTCACCAAGGGCTACTGGCAGGTGCCATTATCAGAGACGGCCAAGCCGAAGACCGCCTTCTCCACCCCCAGTGGCCACTGGCAATACCGGGTTCTCCCCTTCGGGCTGCACGGGGCTCCGGCGACCTTCCAGCGGATGATGGACATCCTGCTGAGGCCCCATCAGACGTACGCAGCAGCCTACATCGATGATGTCATCATCCACTCGGAGATCTGGGAAGACCACCTGGAGCGGCTCCGGAGGGTACTCCTCGAGCTGCGGCAGGCCGGGCTTACCGCCAACCCCTAGAAATGCCACCTCGCCCTGCCGGAAGCAAAATACCTCGGGTTCCAGGTGGGCCGGGGCCTGATCCGCCCGCAGGAGATGAAGGTGGCAGCGATCCTCTTGGCCCCGAGGCCCACGTCCAAGAAACAAATACGGGCCTTTTTGGGGTTAGCTGGTTACTATAGATGCTTTATCCCTAACTTCTCCTCCTTAGCGACGGCCCTGACAGACCTGACCAAGAAGGGACAGCCGGAGATGGTGAAGTGGGGACCCAAAGAAGAGGAGGCATTCAACAGGGTGAAGGCGGCGCTCACATCTGAGCCAGTGCTGCGCGCACCTGACTTCAACAGTTCCTTCTTGGTGCAGACGGATGCATCCGACACCGGGGTGGGAGCCGTGCTGTCCCAGGTGCAGGACGGTGAGGAACACCCGGTGGTCTACATCAGCCGGAAGCTGTCCACCACGATCATGCCCGCTACAGTGGATGGCCCGAGCGAAGGACACTAACGCTCGTGTGACCCGATGGTTCCTGGCGCTCCAGGACTTCCACTTTGACGTACGACATCGGGCAGGGACCGCCAACGCCAACGCGGATGGACTCTCCCGCCTGTGGGCAGCTTTCGCAGGTCTGTCAGGGGTTTTCCCTCCTCCAGCCCCCACCTTCCCCCTCGCTCGAGGGACCAGGACGACGCTTAGGGGGGGGGGGAGTGTGACACGTGTCCCGGGCACCTATCAGCGTCGCCCTGGCAACGGAGAAAATTCACCTGCATGCAATCACCGCGGACTGATCGGTCCCAGCTGAGGCTGCTCAGGAGAGGGCTACAAAAGCCTCAACAACACAGAGTCTGGGGGGGGGAAACGACTCCAGAAGGCAGCCGACTAATGTTTGTCCCTATTTCCTTCCAGAAAGCAGTTGACCGATCAGCCCGCCACACGAGCACCGGACACCGAACCCACCGCACGCGGCCGGCCGGCGAACAGGATCACGACGCACGGAAGAACCATCACAGACACGTTGGCACCATCACTTCATTTATTGTTCAATAAATATACCCTCCGGGGACCTGTTTCCACAGCAACCTGTCGTGTGATACTTCAGCCCGCCACAATATATATATATATATATATATATATGGGTGTTTGGCTTAATGTCAAGGTAGAATTATTTTTATACTCATACCTTTTGTTGTTTTAATATTTTTAAATGTTTTTAGCTTTATTTTTTGTTTTCATTTAAATGTTTTGTTTTGAAATGTTGTTGTATGCATTTGTCATTTCATTTAATTTCTTCATTTTCTTAAATGTGTATATAGTATTTATAGAGTTTTAACTTATAGTTTTAATTACTTTTTCTTATTTGTAAGTTGCTTTGGATAAAAGCGTCTGCTAAATGACTAAAAAGTAAAGTAAAGTAAAAGGTACTTAAAGCACTTAAAGTTATTTTTACACCTAGCTCATCTTTATTACCTGCAGATTTCATAAGCTGGCCATAGAATTAATTCTAACTGTCAGTCCTCTGTCGTTTGTGTCATGTGTTCCTGCCTATTGTGTCCATATTTGGTTTGTTTCCTGTCCTTGTTTAGTGTGATTATTAGTTAAGTCTGTTCCGGCTGTGTTTGTCTAATTAACCTGAGTATTTACGTTCCTGCCTGTTCAGTTTTGTGTGGTCTGGTCTACTCGTTACTCCCCGGTGTTTCTGTCTGTGTCAGCCTTGCCTTGTCCTTCCCAGCCTTGTTTGTCTACATTAAAGACCATTGTTTGGGTTTACTCCTCATCTGCATGTTCCTATATCCTCCTCGTGTGTGCACCGTGATACCGACGTCTCGAGAACGCCGTTGAACTTGGGAGGTCGCATGGCGAACTGAATCGCGTAGCCGAGTCGAATTGTGCGCGTGAGCCATCGAGACAGGCTGGGCAGCGTGCCTCCAGACGCTGTGCAAGCGGCTCCAACGGTACAATCGACATACCTGTGGTGGTGCAGCGAAAGGGAGTAGGGGTGGATGGTACAGAAGGCGGTGCGTTCTGAGGCATCCTCACCGAACTCCCTGGGTCCCAAGCGGGATTGGCCAGAGGTGCGTGGGGAGGAATGTCGTCCTCGAACCGTACTCTCTTGGCTACTGGCAAAATGGGTCGTGGGCGTGAGTGAGTGACATAACTTTTTATGTGAAGAAAGACTAGTGCAAGTAGAAATAGTGGGATTAAGTAAATAGATGAACGTATTTAGGAGGCACCGCCATCTCGGGAGGATAATGAGCGGACACCGTCACTGCCTCGGGAGCCTTGTGAGCGGACACCGCTGCCGCCTTGGGAGACTTTTGAGCAATATCCTATTATGTGTCCGATTATCTGAAACAGTGACATATTGGCTAAGTCACTATCCAAATTATCCAGAGAGAGCCCTCACATAAAGAAAGGCTGGTGGGAAAACAAAGGAGCTTTGTGTGCGGACACCGCCACCTCAGGTGCCTTATGAGCGGAAACCGCCGCCTCAGGAGTTTCGTGAGCGAGCACTGTTGACCCGGGAGGATAGTGAATGGACACCGCCACCGCCTCGGGAGCCTTGTGAGTGGGCACCGCCGCCTCAGGAGCTTTCTGAGTGGACACCTCCGACTCAGTAGCACCGTGAGCAGACACCGATTTCTCAGGAGGACCACGAGCAGACCACGCAGCTCGCAACGACATCAGCGGGGGATTCTGCACGCTGGGTATCATCAGTCCCATTGCGCCCTGGAAATGGACGCAAAGTACTGGGTGCGGCAGACGAGGCCTCTGATACCCCTTGGATCGCAGCTTCAGGAGAACTGTGAGCGGACTCCGCAGCTTACTCCACCCTGAAGGCCTAGACGCTCAAATGCAGAGCCAGGTTTATGTAGTCCTCCAGCGACTCCTCGGGGGTCCAGTATGGCATCAGGAATTTCAGTATGGCTGCTCTCCCTGCTCTCATCCATGCTAGGCTGACTGAGAGATTACCTGTATCTGATACAGCATTCATTCTTCAGATCAATCTCATATTCACAATTAGTTTGAATGTCTGATAGGCTTGTGCTATCATTTAATCTGTTAAGGGTGATTTCTGATGACAGCGCTGCTCAGTGCATTTGTCGGTTGCGTACCAGCTAGTTTGGAAACATAAATATACTTTATTTAATTAAACTAATTGAAAAGTGGGGGTGGGACTAAGTCATTGTTTTGCAAGTCACAAGTAAGTCTCGAGTCTTTGCATTCAAGTCTCGAGTCAAGTCCCGAGTCAAGACAAGCAAGTCCCAAGTAAAGTCCAGAGTCAAGACAAACAAGTCCCAAGTAAAGTCCCGAGTCAAGACAAGCAAGTCCCAAGTAAAGTCCTGATTCAAGACAAACAAGTCTCAAGTCAAGTCCCGAGTCAAGACAAACAAGTTCCAAGTCAAGTCGAGTCAAGACAAGTATGTCCAAGTCGAGTTGCAAGTCCTCAACTTTAAGATTCAAGTCCCAAACTAATCATTAGCACTATTTGCCCAAACGGCTGTCTCTGTATTCATGGATTAAAGTTCTCTGGCGCTATGACGGATTTCCGTTAATTGCAGCGAGTCTATGATGGATTTCCATCAATTGCAGGGTTCCGCCTGTCCTTAATGTCTTAAATTCACTTTTCATAATTTAAAGGCCATAAATATGCTTAAATTTCTCAAATATTGTAATAAATGTATTCATTTTTGTTTAGACTAGGTGTAGACTAGGTGTATTCGGGCTGCTAAGGGGGATGTGATCAAAGCCTGGAGTGGAGCGAAAGCACATCCATCTCTCCACATTAAGCATTCTGTAATCATTCACGCTCTGGGTCCACTCACGGAAAAACTGATCTGTGTACACTCCATTTTAAAAGTTCAAGATTATTTTGTATAGCGCTTTTTACGATACAATTGTTGCAAAGCAACTTCACAGGAAATTAAGTTTCTAAAATAGATTTATATTTTAAATCTACGCTCCCTTTCTCCCTCCCATCTTTCCTCTGTAGTCTTTCCTCTCTTCCCTCACCTACCAATTTCTCATCTCTGGATGTGAATGCAGCTACTGACACTTTATGCTCTACCTTAACCTCTTGTCTAGATGACATTTGTCCTCTCTCCTCCAGGCCAGCCCGGACTGCCCCTTCTAACCCCTGGTTATCTGATGTTCTCCGTGAACATCAGACTAGACTCCGAGCGGTAGAGAGAAAATGGAAAAAATCAAACGATCCGTCGGACCTGAGTATGTATCAATCGTTGCTTTTATCTTTCTCCGCAGAAGTCTACACTGCCAAATTATCACATTTCCATAACAAGATCAACAGTGCTCCAGATATGCATAATATGCGTTATCAGGAAGGCTATTCCAGAGTTTGGGAGCCAAATATGAAAAAGTTCTACCTCCTTTAGTGGACTTTGCTATCCTAGGTACTACCAAGAGTCCAGAGTTTTGTGACCTTTGGGAGCGGGTTGGATTGTAGCGTGATAGAAGATTAGTTAGGTACGCAGGAGCTAAATCATTTAGGGCCTTGTAGGCAAGTAATAATATTTTGTAACTGATACAGAACTTAATAGGTAGCCAGTGCAGAGACTGTAAAATTGGAGTAATATGATCATATTTTCTTGTACTGGTAAGGACTCTAGCCACAGCATTTTATTTTTTATTTTTTAGTTATCAGGGATTAAAGTTTTCTTTCGCTCATTTCCATCAATTGGAAAAAATGAGGGGCAAAGAAACATGTTGCACACTGTTGTTGTTCTGCCGGCACACCAAAATGTATCCCCGCCACGGCTGCAACTTCTCACTGACAACATTGTAATGCCACTCGTATAATTCGCAGTCGGGTTATTAGCAGAGAACACAGAGCAGAACTTAAATTTTAGGTGCGGGATTGCGGATATTAATAAAAATGATACTCATTCCTGCAGGTTCTGACAGAATGTATCACATTCGCACGTTATCACAACTCACTCGTGCACTCTCATTTTCTTTGCGCCCACTCTCCGCGATAAGGAGAGTGACAGCTTTTAATAATTACTAAGGAAGTTTGCAAATGTGCAACTGATTTAATACAACAGATCAATAAACAAGTACTGCATGATTGTACTCTATATCATCAACAAAAATAGTTCCAAATAAAGTTGCAGCTGAGTCGCTGCACAACTCTAAAAGCAAACTCAGCGGTGTTTCATTAATGAATGAAAGTGCATTTTTGAACCAATCTAGTGAGTCAGTGATTCAGCTGTTCGAACGAATCAATTGAATAAATGATTCAGTGAAAAAATCAGTAACTTGCCGCCATCTGCTGGTGGTTTCTGTTCCATTTGTAGCGTTTCATTTCAGTTATTTAATTAATTTAATATTTCTGTATTAAAAATTTTATATAAAAAACATTAATCTCTACATCTATGAATGTAATTCCACTCATGCCACCTCTGAGCCTCATTAAACGTCTGAAAATGTGCCTACAACCACAAGCCACTTTTCTGTTCTTCTATGCCACCTCTGTAGTACAATTATTATTATTTTTATTAATACTAATTTCATATGATTGGTAAATAATTTTTCTTATTCTACTTCTTATTATACTGTTTTAATTAGAAATTTACAAAAAAATTATAACCATACATTTTTTAATTTGACAAAGATGAAAATAATGCCATTGCAAAGGTAAAAGGAAAATACCCCCGTAAGTCACTTTAAGGAGTCAAATGTCACCTCATATTAGGAAGGCTAATTTCTGATCAGAATTTTTATTACGGATGTATTCCTACACAGAACAATCATAAAAATAAAGAGAAAAACAAATATTCTGGGTTTGCGTACATCAAATTATGGAATTATCTGTACAGAGAAGTGCAAAAATAAAATTACATAGATTTTGAAAAGCTGTCATAGTGCATAAAAAATGTGGCACTCTTTTTGTTTTTTGTAAGTCTTAGAGTTGAAACAAGAGTCAAATTCAGAAAGAAAAAGGGGAAAAAACAAAGGAGATTTAAGCCATTTTTGCTTATGAATGAAGAATTTTGCATTTAATATAAGAAAATTAATGACATATTCAACAGAAAGTAGCTTTGGATTTTCATAATAAAAAATAACATCTTTGAGGACGAAGATATGGGACACATTTGTAAGGTTAGAAACATAGGTGCTTAAGTCAACCCATAATTTGTTGGTAACACCACAATCAAAAAACAAATGGGAAGCCGTTTCCTCAACAAAACCACAAAACGAGCAAGACTCAACAATATCAGAATATTTAGAAATAGACAAATTGACGGGATAAATTGTATGAAGGATTTTATAATGCGTCTCCTTAACTTTGTTAGATATACAAAATTTACTTGGCAAAAGCCAGGCCTTTCTCCAATTTATATTTGTTACAAAGGAACCCCAGTAGAATTTCCCTCTTGGAGTAATCTTTCTCTTTGTCTGAAATATTTTGCGAATATATGTTTTTATTGCATTTCCGATATAAAATCTCAATACCACCCACACGTAAAGCCAGATAAATACTGTAGCCTTGGATTACTCTCACCAAAATATTATATTCCTTTGGTGGGACTGGAAAATTATGGAGATTCAGAAATTTTTCATATGGTAAAATATGATCAAACACAGATAGAATGAAGTTCAAGTTATTATTAAACCATCTAGGGGAAAAAAGAGACTTATTTCTAACAGTTATATCAGCATTATTCCAAAGGAGAACTTTGTGTGGGGAGAAACCATGGACAAAACACAATTTCCATGAAAGAAGACATTGCTGATGGAAGTTAGATAAGGAAATGTGTAACTTGCCAGGCAATAAATTACACTTTAGTAAGAAAGAAAGGCCACCTAGTTTGTCAAATATGTTATTTGGAATAAAAAAACATAGTGACATTGGATTCATAAGGCATCTTCTTAACCAATTTACTTTAAATGTGTTTACAGTATCTGCAAAGTCCAAAAAAATCAAGGCCATCTTCGCTTCTGGAATTAGCCAGCACTTCTCTTTTTAACTTGTAAGGTCTATTTTTCCAGATAAAATCCAAAAATATTTTATAAATTTCCTTTATAGCTTTATCGTTGACAAACAAAGAAGGTTCAAGGTTCAGGGTTCTTTATTATTTGTCACATACACAATCATACAGGGTATAATCAGTAGTGAAATGTAGGTCAGGACAGGTCCGCTCAATGGAAAGTGCAAAAATAAAATAAAAATAGAAGTAAAAATAAAAAAACATAAAGGGCAATAAAACAATGAAACATAACACAAGAGAATATATATATAAATATGGTGAGAATGAAAATAGGAAGTAGCCAAGTATTGGAAGGTCCAAAGTAGCAGGGATGAAGGAGCAAATGTGTTTCTTTAAAAGTCTCTCAAAAACCTTCATGACTGTCGATGTGAGGGTAACTGGACGATAGTCATTCAGGCAAGAGGGTTTACTGTTCTTGGGCACAGGGATTATAACAGATTTTTTAAAGGAGGTGGGAACAACAGAGGTAGCAAGGGACTCATTAAAGATGGATGTAAACAAACCAGCAAGCTGATCAGCACAGGACCTCAGAACGCGGCCAGTAATCCCATCGGGTCCTGCTGCTTTCCTGACGTTCACTCTCTTTAGTTCCCTCCGAACGTCGTCCTCTGAAAAAGTGATAGCATAATCATCGCTGCTCTGTCTGCTGCTTGCTGACGTGCTGCTCGGCAGAGTCGCACCGCCATTACATTCAAAGCAGCCGTAGAAGGTGTTTAGTTCTTCGGCCAGCAGCGGATCTGCTCTCACCTCTGCGGAGGAGTTATTTCCAGAGGAACAGATGGTCTTCAGTCCCTGCCACATGCGTCGAGAGTCATTGAGCTGGAAATGTGACTCAATTCTCTCCCTGTATCTGAGTTTAGCGGCTCTTACTGCACGACAGAGAGCGTAGCAAGATGCCTTGTACTCACTCGTGTTTCCTGACAACAGACCGGCATTGTACGCGGCAGTTCGATGGTTAACCGCATCACGGATTGATCTGTCCACCCACGGTTTCTGATTTGAAAAAGTCCTTATTGTTACTAAAGAGCCGAATATACAACACGAGAGAGCCCTTCAACCTTAGATAAGAGAACTCTACCATATAATGAAATATCTCTCTGAAGCCAGAGTTTAAAGATCTGTTTCGGTTTTTTTATTTTATCAGAAAAGTTTAAATGATGTCTACTGATAGCATTTTTAGTAATATGAATTCCTAAATATTTTACTCTTTTCTTAACTGGATACCTCCTAAGAATATATCATCCATATCATGAAATGACATAAATTCACATTTCGAACCATTAAGTTTTAGACCTGAGGCACATGAAAATTGTTCAACCAATTCCAGAGCTTTTGATAACTGATTTTTGTCCTCCAAAAACAGCGTAGTGTCATCAGCTCCCTGTCAACAATAATCTGAGCTGTTAATACCTGTATAAAACATGGTTACAGTTTCTATAAATGCTTTACCAGATCCAAATAATTCTAAAGTACGAAAAATAAATTTGTGTCAAAAGCTTTATGAAAGTCAAGAAAAAGTATGAGACTATCTGAATGAATTAGATCTGGATAATCCAGCAAGTCCAGTACTAGTCTTATGTTGTTAGAAATGTGACGGCCTTTCATGAAACCAGATTGAGATTCTGAAATAATATTGCCTAAACCATAACTTAATCTCTTAGCACATACAGAGGCTAATATTTTATAATCTAATGTTAACAAAGAAATAGGTCGCCAATTATCGATTACTAAAAGATCCTTATCAGGCTTAGGTATAAGAGAGATGACTCCCTTTTTCATAGTAGCGGTCATATCTCCCTGACTGATGCATTCCTCATACATATTATATAAAGGCAATTTAATAAACTCCCAAAAATGGAGATACAATTCAACTGAAAGCCCATCGATCCCAGGGGATTTACCTTATTTCATTTTATGTAGAGCTTGCTTGATTTCTTCAATTGATGAAGGAGAATCACAAATTTGACTATACTCTATATCAATTATTTTAATATTGTGTTTAACTAAATCAATCATTTTTTCAGAATTATTATAGTTGAAATTAGAGGTATAAAGATTGCTATAGAATTTTGCAACAAAATCTGATATACCTTTTAGGTCTTTGGAAATGACTCTGTCAATATTAAGTGCGGAGAGAGTTTTCCTCTGACCATTAGAATTTATTTCACCCTCCTCCAGCCATTTTGCACGAGATCTTGTATATGCACCTTTAGCCAAATCTAAAAAGGTTTTATCAAGCTCCAAATTTAACCTTTTTATTTCTAAATGATCCTCCTCTGTAATTTTACTTTTAGCTAGTATTGCATTAAGTTTATTAATCAACTCTGTATCAGTTTGATGTTTAATTTTTTAATTTCTTTACTTCTTTTAACTGCTATATATTTAAAAAACTCCCATGTTTTTTTATAATCTCCATTTAAGTTAGTGAATAATTTTTTGATTAGCTTGAGGATACTGTCATTAAATTTTTGATCTTTTAACAAGGTATTATTAAGTTTCCAATAGCCCCTGAGCAGTGGTGGTCAGTAACGAAGTAAAACTTCTTTGTTACTGTACTTAAGTAATTTTTTCAACTATCTGTACTTTACTGGAGTAGTTTTATTTTGAGTAACTTTTACTTTTACTTCACTACATTCCAAAGCATAAGATCGTACTTTTTACTTGACTACATTTCATAAAACATATCGTTACTCCTTATAATACATCACGTGCTCCGAGACGCAGAAGCGGTGTCTGATTCATGAACAAACTGACTCTTTTCAATGAACCTCGGTTCGCAAATCGCAGCAAACGATTCATTCACGAACTGCAATGATCCGATTGCAGCTGTTCTCGAGTCGAAAACTCACTGATTCAAATGATCCGTTTAGAGCGAGTCTTCTTCAGTGAACTGAACTCACAAGTAAAGAACCGGGAGATCTTGTGAACGTGTGTGAAAAGTAAGTTACTAATGTCGAATTTTAGAATTAATTATTGTAACTGAAAATAATATTTAGGTCAAAACTGTCAGTTGTTTGTGAACTAAATCTGCTGTAAAGGGTGATCTATTTAAGCCCACTGAAATGCTTGAATGCAGACAGATCAACATCAGTGTCTCTAACGTTATGTTTTAGGTCAAAAAACAAAACATTAAAATAACACCGATTAAATTAAATAACTCATGCACGTTCATATTCCCCGCTGCTGTAACGTTAGCAGTTTTATTATAATGCTATGCATTTAGACCTATGTGACGTCTGTTTTTTTATTGTTTATCAACAGTATACATTTTTATATTGTTTAGATCAACTAGCCGAGTAGACAGATATGAATGTTTATTCATAACCATACTGAAAATAAGTAAATATTGTTAGCTGATGCTGTCTAGCTAACAAGCTTGCTGGTGCTGAGTTGAGGAAATGTTTAGATATAAAGTCCAAATATCTTTATTCAGCCACCTAGATAGATTCCATCTGAGGGAAAAAGAAAGGATGTGATGTTCAGAACATAGTAACTACAGTAATTATCAGAGTGATGATGCCCTCTGGGGCATTGGGCCAGGGTGTTTTACACCACAGACAAAGTTTGAGAAGAACAAAAATCATTATGAAAATATAATTAGATTTTCCTTAAAATGTTCTTCCTAATTTCAGGCCTAATTCTCATGTCATATATAACTGACGTTCTGCAAAACAACAAGTTCTAAAACACTTTTTTCTTACTGGTGAAAACTAGATGGTGAAATCTGTTTTCTCTCAGGTACATGGTAGTGTAAGCTTCACAGTGAACATTACTACATCACTCTCATCAACGTAGTCCATATCAACAAAATATATATCTTGACTCTATATAGTGGTTATTTTGGGAAAAACCCAGGTATTTTGGGCAGTATGATTATAAAAATATGTGCTAATATAAAATTAAATAAAGTAGTCTATATAAAATTGCAAAATAAATCTGTCTATCAGTACTTTTTTACTTAAGTACATAAAAAAATGAGTACTTTTGTACTTTCACTCGAGTAAAATTGAAAAAGCAGTAATTTTACTTTTACTGGAGTAATATTTTATTATACGTATCTGTACTTTTACTCAAGTACTTGATCTGTGTACTTTGTCCACCACTGCCCATGAGTCTCGGATTATCATGGCTGTCACTCATCTTTATACAAACTAATTTATGATCTGATAACGGGGCAATGGTATGAGAAATATCTTTTCGCAAACACACAACCGCCTACATCGCCGCCATCTTGCCGCCCCCCTTAACTGTAGCACTGAAGTTTAGCAGGAGCTTCGTCATGTCGTAGTGGTTGTTTCTTATGGCTGCGGGAATAAAACCATTTGGTCAGGAAGAATAAAGAACGAATGCAGCTAAACTTAAATCAAGCTTTGAGAATGATATGGGCTCCAACTCGCTTAACGTGTTGATTTTTATGACGTAAATACCATTACGTGACTATTCACAAGCTGTTTTAATCAAGGTATAAATGCTTGGAAATTATATTTAATGTTTTCATTTCCATTCAATCCATTCATTGCATGCAAGCCCCTAATTTGTGTGTTTTTTATTAAAAAAAAGTCTCATATTTCTGTAAATTTTTATCAAATACAAACAATAACTGTGTTTTGCACTCTTTTATTTGTAGTAAGCTATATTACATTCAACTCAGTACAAGCTGCATTGGAATCAATGATATTTTACTCTTTAATATTTGCGCATCATGAAATAAACATGAATAAATATTTGAATGCATATTTAAAAAAATCTGAACAATTTATACAAACGAATGTCTCATGAAATCGATCAATTAGAGTTTAAAAAATATCGTGTTATTGCTGATTTTCGTGTTAAGAACAACAGGTTGGATGCCACTGACCAGATTTGATGCCAACATTCAAAACACGCACACAAGATGAAATGCAGATATAGAATTTCACAAAATACTCCTTGCTTATCAGGCCCATGAAAGCACAAACAAGATGAAATGCACTTAACAAAAACATTTTTAGTGGCGTGAATAAAAGAAACACAATTTCTAAAATTAAAATAGACTAAAACTGCAGGGAAATGCAGTCTATTAAAATGTATGTCAATCTTCACAGGATTTTTGAATTTGCTTTTAGAAAAATTATCTTAGACAGACTATTGCTTAGCCTATTCCACAGATTCTCAAACCAGCAAATTACCAAAGGGCAGTTTGTGTTGAGCGAGCGGCACTGAAAGTATTGAGCGAGCAGCGCGTAATCTTCAGAAAGGCGCTATCTTCTCTGAAGGAAATTTGACCGCTACGCTCCCCGCTCCTGCTCCACTCACATGGTCTGGCTGCAACAGCAGCGGTGTAATGGGAAGAGAGAAAGAGAGAGAAAAAGACACGGGCTCGGGTCAGACTCAGGCGAAAAATTCTGATAAGCTGTCAGACAAGGACCGGGCCCGTGCAAGGCTCTATATTTGTTCCCTTGTTTCAATTAAAAGTTCCCGCTCAGCTCGGTGGGCCCCCAATCTGCCCGGGCCCATATGCAGACTTCTACTCCGAAGTTCCGATCTGAATTATTTACAATATGCGCTACAAAGTCCTGATCTGAATCAAATTATTTGCGATCAGAGCATGTGAGAGGAGCGGAGCGGTCATATTTCCTTCAGAGCGGTGAGCACCTTTATGAAGATTCCGCTTAATATTAGCGCCTTAATATTTGCTGTATTATATCTGTCATCCAAAGCTGATTGTGCGTTAAACTAAATGAACACCTGCTAACTAGGGTGATTAAACGCTATCTGTCACGTGACGTGATCTTTGATCAGTTAATTATTAATATCAAGATCAAAGACGTAAGTTGTATTTGTACAAAAATCATGGTAACCACAGTAGGGGTTTTACTGTGATATTTGAATTTAAAACATAAACAAGACACTTTACCATGCTTTTACCATGGTAACTGTGGTTTTATTGTGATATTTGAAAAAGCAGCCTCTGTAAAGATATTGCATAAATAAATGTTGCATGCATTTATGTAATAAGTATTAAAAGTAGGTCATTAATAGCAAACTATATTCATATGAATTCTTTTAAACATGATTAAATGCTAACAGGGCTGTTATCAGTATAGTGTAATTGATCTGGTTATGACAAATGAATCAAAGATTTTATAAATTACGTGACACATCAAGCATTTCCACTCATGGAAACAGAAGAATTACGAGGGGCAGAGAAACAGAGCATGTATAGTTGGAACATGAACTGATGTGGCCCATTTGAAGCCAATAGACAATACATTTTCTGTGTGGGACATCCGACTACTTTCCAAGAAGGGGTGAAACTGATTTAAAAATTGCAATAGTGTCAAATGAGACTGTACGAGGGCTGAGGCAATGATTAAAGACAGCAGTAGAGTAAACGTCGCAGGATTGTCTACAAGTACACTTGTACAATATCATACAAAAACTGAATTATTAATAGTCAAGTCAAGTCACTATTATTTGTATAGCGCTCTTAAAAATGCAAATTGTGTCAAAACAGCTTTACATCAGCTTGATATAAAGCTGGGTGGCTTTACATCAGCTTTACAGTATTTAGGCAATAGTGTGTCAAAATAGTGTCCTTCTCCTCCGGCCAGACAAAATCAGTAGTTTAAATCTAGGCTAAAGCAGAGTCAGATTGTGCAAAGGACTCACCTAGTTCCTGTGGTCTTGTCCCGATGGCCGTCTAGGAGACAGGGTCTTCACTTCACTCTGGAGCTCATCTAGTTGTCCTGGTCTCCGCTGACATTCAGAGCTGTAGAGTTCATCTCTCGGTGCTGATCCATCATCTGATCTGGATACAGTCTGGATCCGGGTGGCTGCAGTGACCTCGGAATAAGAAAGAAACAGACTAATATTAGTGTAGATGCCATTCTTCTAACGATAGTACATTGGGTGTTTTGGGAAGCGGTCCCAGTTCAAGTTGACCTAATTAATGCAGCCTAACAATCCTTTAACGGATTTTAATTATAGAAATACGATAGTGTATTAAGTGTAAGCTAGGTTAAAGAGATGGGTCTAGTGATGGAAAACAATATGAGATGGGGGTGCTTTTCAATGCTTTTGCGTTCACTTAGAAAATGTTTGCATTGCATTCACACAAGAAACTTTGCATTCTCTCATTAATAACTACTTTGACTTTTGATTGTGATACGCCTGTAACATTATTTAACATAGGATTGACGTGTTTGCAATGGTGCTCAAACACACACTACTGTCTACAGACATGAAAATCACAAGGGCGCCGACATCATTTTCTGCTGCACCGGAAGAGTTTATCGATCCTACTATGGTGAAGGCTTATTGGTGCATTAAGTACATTAAGTATGTACGTTTTAGAAGCTTAACATTATTTATATTAATGTATTAATTCATTTATAATTCATATTCAACGGCAGGTGTAATATGATGAATTTAGCCCCTAGGTGGCGGTATTGCTCTATGAAACGCGGTTTTGTGTTAAGGACATGAATCAACAAATAGTTTTTTGATTGATAATTTGTTTTATTCGTATGTTTATTATTTTCACACTTTTCTAGCTGTTGGTCCAACAACTTAATTAGCATCAAACCAGCTCTAATGATAGCTTTTACCATTTTACTTTAATATATTACTGCTACATCACTGTTTTGTAAGGATTCAAGTTTATAATCAGTAAACTTGCCGAGGAAAGTCGAATAAGTAAATCAATAGTAAATGAACAGACACATCACGGTGCTTTGATTCAGGGCAAACTAAATGCATTTAGTATGGTGAATCAGCAGAGAAAGTTAGGCTGAAAACTCCCATTCTTTTCACTTCTTGGCTGATGCTCTTGTGAAGATCTCATGCTCCTGGGGACCATAAGACAAGCTTTTACGGCCATAATCATCTGTGACTCTGCTGTTGAGCTTGTTCGGATCAGCAGATGAAATACCAGAAGAAATAGAATTCCTCACTTAAGGACAAGGTTTAAAGCAAACAGGCTTTAAGATCCTGATATTACTGTTGTAGTGTGTTTATACATGACAAGGATATAAGAGAACCAATTCATTTAGATATCAGGGGTAAATTATTGTGTTTATGATCATGCTAAACAGTTATTTGCTAATGATACCCTAGCAGAGATGTAAACTTCTACACAAGACATGAGTAAATCATAAAAATGCTTGTATAAATATATGAATATAAATGCTTTTACCAAAGTGACTTGAACATGTGGCATTGTATAATTATGATTTCCCCACTTATAAAAAGAACTGCCTAGCAGCACTTGAAGGCATGGAAATCATCTATTTTGACAGCAATATTATCTTTGCTTTGATGGTTCAAAAAACAATAAAGAGTTATGAAACTTGTGAGTATATCTGATAGGAACTGTTATATAATACTGATATACACCTGCATTCACTGTCTGTTTGCAGATTGGACCTTTTTAAGTGTGAGGTTTGTTATCTGGTGTAGAGTGACGTTCTGGCCTCACATGTCCGGGATCAAATGATCTGTTTTATCTGTTATGGGCTTGTGGGTGGATTCACTGAAACTAATTCAGACTGCATGCAAAATGAATCCTACCACTTTCATCATGGGTAAACAGAGAGTTTCCTTCATTTTGGTGAAAAGAAGGATGTCTTAACTGATTAAGACATGTCAGTATGTTTATCACATGTCATTAAGGGTTGTAAGAGTCTCATGACTCTCTTATTTGAGAGTAAAATGTAAGCTTAGCCTTCAATGTTTGTAACAATTTTAGTTTTACAGGCATCACAGACAGGTCACTTCTATATCAGAGGATGCAAACAGAAAACTACATTAATATTGCTTTTTCTACATTACGCTAAACACTTATGTAACACTTGAAATTATATACTGTATATATTAAAAATATAGTCGCATTTAGATCAGTGCAAGTATCCTTATATACATAAGTATGTCCTGGAGGATGATGGAAACAAATCATTCTCTTTACTTAATCAAACAAACCATATAGATTTATTTATAAGACTGCTGCATGCTCTATTCTTTGTACTAAGGGCAGCATGCTTGAAAAAAAACTATATTTGTAACATTATTAATCACTTTTTTCTTGATGTAACTGTACATTTTTATTAATATAAACTTTAGTAAATTGCTTTTATCAAGCGATTGTGACATCCATAAATGTTACAATTATAAAAATAAGAGCGATTACAGAGACACCACGATCAGATCAGTGTAAGTGGTCTTATATACATAGATTTGTCCTGGAGGATGATGGAAACAAATCATTCTCTTTGACTTTAAAGGGCTTTATGGATGTAAAAGGCTTTTTAGTTGGGTTGATTATATGAGCTCTCCGCTCCTCTTCATAATGTGCCTTTAACTGAGAGGGGCAGTCAGGCCAGACAGCGGCAGCATAGGATAGTCACACTTCATTAAAGATAAGAGCTCTCACTCGTACGTTTAAGAAGGATACTTAACTCACCGTGACCTCCCTGCTGGGTCACGACCTGATCACACTCTGGAGTGTCCAAACCCAGTTTGAGCGCGCAAGTTCAAGAGGTCAGACTCCTGTCTGCAGGACGCAAGAGGATCTGGCCTGAGCCTGTCTGTTTCTGAGAGATCACAAAGACAGTTTTGTAGAAAACCAAGGTTGTGTTCTTCAAAAGCATACATAAATCTAGTGAATGGAGTCTGAGGCATTCGTCAAATGTAAATGACCGTGATAAAAATCTGAAAAGAACTTCTAAATGTTTGGATTCCCTAGTAAAAACATAATATATTTCAAATACATTTATTTCATACTAAGTATAGTTAAAATCTATTAACATATTTACTGACACATCGTTTGAGATTTACTGATATAAATATTATAATTAAACTTTATTTGCAGTGCTTGTGCACATGCATATTTCTTAACGTAAAGCCGGAAAGCTGTGTCCCTATTGATGAGGATTGCATGATCTTTGAATAATATCAGTCTTTAAATGCAAGATATTTAAAGTGTGCCTGAAGTAAACTTGCAATAGTTCCACTTTAGCACAATCAAACATACTTCATTTAGTTGGACTTCAGCACTACTTCCGCTCAATTCAAGGGCATTAGTTGTTCCAATTTGGTCAACTTTAAGTATACCAGTTTGGTTTACCAAAAATCGCTGAGTATTTTATTACATATACAAATATGTAAATGCATTTGTAGTATACTTAGTATGAAATAAATGTTTTTCAAGTACATTTTAGTATATTTATTTTTCTCCAGGGTTGATAATTTTGAGGTTGCTTGTAAAAAAATAATCTATTAAAATATATAAATTGCTACTTTATCATGTCAAACATTTTTTAGTAGTAACCTAGATATAGGGTGAGAAATTAAATAATTTCTTACAAATACCATTTTTTATTTCAAAATCATAAAGCTGTTTATTCCATGTTCAAGTTTTAAATCTCAGATTTTTATATAACTGACAAGACAGTGTTCTAATGTTCATTTTTAAGAAAATTGCAATTTTATCCCATCACAAGGATGTCAAAAGGGGTAATCAGGAACCCAGCGGGATCTTAATTTGGGTCAATAGATCTTGATATCAGTTTAATTTCCATGGTGTTCTGGGCAGAGCAATGACTCCTTTACTGAGGATTTTCCTGCTACAATGCATTTTGTAACCTTAAAAAATAACTTTAGATAGATTTGTAGGTCTTAGTTTGCTGTATTCAAATGGTATTTGCATCAACATTGGAATTTATCATAATATGTATATATATATAAAGAGGTTTCATATTGTACTGGAATATATGTTGAACAGAATTCATAACTGCCACTTAATTTGCAAGATTAGGTTAAGTTAGAAATATTCATGAACGTGTTGCAATGGAAACATGCACTTGGGTTGATTTTGTAAAATTATTACTATTATTTTAAATGATATTAAAAGAGAAAAAGTTCAAATGAAGCTGCCAGACAAAGCTGGATTGTTTTGCTATTGTACACTTCTCATAATAGAAGTTGCTTTGATAGAGTGTATCAAAGAGCCAATAGGTCAATGTCTGCACATTTTGAGTTTTATTAGTGCAGGGCGTTGCCTTTTTAACCTACATTGGATTCTGCTGGGGATTTTCTACAATCACTCATAGCAAATATGTACTACTTTTCACGGTAGTGTACTCTAATCACGGTCTAGAGAAGCACCCTGACATTCCATATAGATTTATACATATTAAAGCAAGATTCATTTGAAATATCTTTGTATTTAAATGACAAAGACAGGTGACATGTCTGCTTTTAGGTGATAAGGCATTTTGGCACTGCAGAGGACTATCTTTTCAACTGCTGTTTACCAATAAGTGCCTTGATCGGCCCCCACATTCCTGTTCTCCTTAAGGAGTCCCGTCAGACATGAGGGGTTCTTCTCCACTTCTCCAATCCATCTCTGCAATCCAGCAGGCTTCCCACTGCGCCTCCTCTAAAGGGGGGTCTCCAGCTAGCTGCATGCGCTTCTAGGCATGTTAGTATATACTTGTGTCTTCAATATAAACTCTGTTTGCTTATGAATTGCAACATCTACTTTTAAAAACTGCACATGGGAAAAGTGAAACTCCAAAACAATGTGAACATGAGCATGTTGCTACACACATGACTTCGCTTCGTTGTTGATTTCACCTTTCACCAATAAGTTTGCAATACTTTTATGAGCGATCAAACTTGGAGTTCAAGTTTGAAGATGGATGAAGAAACGGGTAAAAAAAACTCTGAAAGGCTAACTACTTATTTAGCCAAACAGTATAGAGTCATGGTGCTAGCCAGGGTCATGGGTTCGATTCTCAGGGAAAGTAAGAAAATAAATTGAATGCAGTGTAAGTCAGTTTGGATAAAAGCATCTGCCAAATGCATAAAAATTTACATGAATAATAAATCTAAATGAACATCATGGCAATGGTGTTTTGCATGGACAAACACCAACATTTTAACAGAAAATGTGACATGTATTTGAATTTGATTATTAGATGATGCAGTACCAATTAAAGCAGTTTGATTTTTTTCTGTAGATATATATACATTTTAATTATTACTTGGATATTAGTCATTTTTGTTATGTTTTTGTTATTTTCAGTAGAGCAATGAGAGCAATGGAAAATGAGAAATGTTGTTTTTCTCTTAGTTGACTCTAAAAACCCTTGTCAATATTGATATTATCTGTACATTTAAAGCATTACATTGAAAGTATAACTAGTAGAAATAGTTGTGTTTGATGCTTTTTTGGGGTGGAGTTCGAGTTCTTGATTTAGTTTTTGATATCAGCTCAATCTTGTTTCCGTAAAAGTTGGATATTTCCTCAAGTGTGAACTCTTTGAATTCCTTATAGAAAGAGAAACTGTAAAGTCAAACAAGCAGCGGCCCTGTCCACACACACAACTCTCATCTGATAAAATAATTCTGCTTGGGAAGCAATAACACATTGTGATAATTCTCAGCAGATGTAAGCAGCAAGTTAACAAGAGTCCATGAGGAGTGTGGACAGCGTGAAGGAGCGAGGAAGAGGCCTGACAGGCTGCGGTTGTGTACCGGGTTCCCCAGCGCTTCTCAAACCTGGCAGCAAAGTCTGGAGCTCATCCAGTGTCTAAATACACACTCAACAGATCCAGCACAGGTCATTCAACTTTAAAAAGACGCAAGATTCCTGGAGTTGAGAAAAGGACCACGAAACACAGTTTACATCTTAAGTAAAATCATGTTTTAGATCTATAATAGCCTTGTTTGGTTTGATTACAGGACTCAAAGATGCAAGTGGAAGAAGCAGAATGCATGAACAGATGCATTTATTTTCTTCATTGATTTTGCCTTTCAGTTAGAGGCTTCGTGTTAAAGTCAAGAAACCACTTGTGCAAGTAACCAGGTGAACAAACAGAATCAGATTTGACTCTTTATGTGTTCTTCTTATGAAATGTTTCCATGCATGCAGGATGTAAAAATCGATTTACACCATCTTTTGAGACATAGTTAACCTACATCGCCTGCTAGTGGACATACATTCATCTGCACATCATGAGGTGAATTTATCTTCACTTGAGAGAAGATCGCGCATTGATTTATTTCAGCTAAATTAAATAAAGATGCATAAATAATTTCGATTTAGGTAGTTCTAGGCTATACTTCACATTTGTTTGTCATGAGCTGCATGCTAGAGATCTGTATATTTTTAATACATTGTGTGTGTGTGTGGGGGAGGTTGTGAGAACACAAATTTGTATAATGACATGGGTATGGCAGGTATTACAAGGAGAAGGTGATTTATGAGGACAATTTCAGTGTCCCCATAATTCAAATGGCTTATAAATCATACAGAATGAGTTTTTTTCAGAAAGGCAAAATGCACAAAGTTTCCTGTAAGGGGTAGGTTTAGGTGTAAGGTTGTTGTAGAGCGATAGAAAATACGGTTTGTACAGTTTAAAACCATTACGCCTATGGAGAGTCCCCGTTAACCATAAAAAACAACGTGTGTGTGTGTGTGTGTGTGTGTGTGTGTGTGTGTGTGTGTGTGTGTGTGTGTGTGTGTGTGCGCGCGTGTGTGTGTGTGTGTGTGTGTTTGTGCGTGCGTGCGTGCGTGCGTGTGTGTGTGTTCTTTTGGATTCGTTGGGTCTATTTTAATTATCTTTCCACTTTACGCAATAGTAACCTTTTGGAACCAGTTTATCCATGCACTCTTTAGACTGCTGTTTTTGAAATGTTCAGATTATAGCTTAGACAAAAATCGTAATACTAGTTTTGTAAACTTTTAACGAAAAAACATTCTGGGATGCTAGTAAGATATGTTTAAATAAATAACACACATATTAAACTAAAATATATTCTTTGAATAATCGACTCCGGGGATACCTATAAATTATCCACGCTCAACTCAACCGGATATTAACTTTAAATTTTCGTGTTTTCATAACATTATCCATGACATCACTTGAAAGAAATCTGGAAAGAAATCTGAGCATTTTTAACGGCATATCATTGCTTTTACGTTTTCTTACAAAATTCCAAATCGAACTAATAGGACTACTAGTTCTGCATAGCAGTGTAAACATGCTCCCCAAAGATTATTTCAAACTCAAGGATCTTTATTTTATTATCATATTTTGTTATATGATCTCCAAAGAGGATTTATGCACTTTGGAGAGTCAGATAGCCTGTACCAAAAAAATGCAGGAATAGAAAAGTGCCAGTAAGTAATTAAAAAACTGTATTTTTCTCTGACTAAATCCTAAATTATTGTTTTATTGTTACTGATAGTTATCAGTATGCTGCACCTAATCAGCAGCGCGTCTCTGACCTGCGCGCAGCTCAACAGACCCGGACACTGAGGGTCAGAGCTCCGCTCCCGGCTCCAGGTTCTTCCCTACCGGCGCATCTGCATGTGAAATCGCCATTTCACCCCGCCACACTCCCTAATTGTTGTAAAAATTATTTGTGAAATTGCTTTCCACCAGGAGTGTTCGCCACGGTAATTTCTACACAATCTCGGCGCGCGGCGGTCCCACAGAGCTGAACACACGCACTGCCATTCAGCCTAAAGAATCTGGAGGATTGTGATCATATGTGCTGTTACATGGATGGGTTTCACGAGAGAGAGAAACAGGTGAAGCGACTTACCCTCTTAAAATGAAGTTTTAATTAAAATCACACGGGTTTTCCGACTATAAAGTACATCTCAAGCAATTTCGAAAAAGCATTTGTCCTGGTGTTTTTGAGTACCTCCTTACACACTGATCTGAAGTACCTTCTGAAACATTACATCTCTATAGAATTATACAGTCAACTCAAGAACTCTATACAGGTCAAAGTTATTCTCGTTAGGAAGAGGGTTCATTGTTAAGTCTCAATTTAAAAAAGGACCATTTAAAACCGTTATTTTTGACGTATTATTAGTATTAATAATTATACTATGCATTTTCAGTAAACCCTGCCGCGTTGTCTTGATTAATTTCCTCATCTGTGTCGAATGTGTCGAAGTTTCAGCCAATAGTATTTATTGTTTATGAATATAGTTTTTTGATAATCATGACCCTCTTTGACCCTCTCGGTCAGGTGTGCAGTTTTGGATACACTCTTGTTCCTTCTGTTCTTTCTACATACAAAAATAGCATAATATTGGCATAGCACTAAATTGATGAATATCTGTCCTGTTTCTCAATTTATACACAACAATCCCTTAGTTCATTAATGACTGAATGCCACACCACGAATCTATAACATATATTAAAATATGAAATATGTTCAAGGTAGAAATACAGGATTACACTCATTTTACAAATTACTACAAATTTCGGCAAAACATTTTTAGGGTCACAAATATTTCCTACTGTAATGGCATATAAATTAATTATTTATTTATATTATGTCCAATATATTTATATATATTATTTTTAATTCTTAATAATAATTAATAATACTAATAATACATGTTATATTATATTATATGATACTATATTATGTTATATTTGTTTGAGAGAGAAATGCTAACGTTGTGTCTCCCTAAAGTCCAAAGCATTAAACTGACGTTTCAGTTCAATGACAGATGAATGAAAACTCTTTGTAACATTTCCCGTGTTGACTTGAGAGAACGTGTGAGGGTGGTGTGTGTGTGTGTGTTTTCTGCAAAGTTCCCCCGGATTGGATGGCAGGTCTTGGGCATTACCCTTTCTCTCCATGCTGAATAAAAGAGTGCTGGAGAGCCTATCGTTACGCGCGCTTCCTCCTCCCATTATGTGCGCCAAAGTTGGCCACTTAAACTCCTCTCAGGCAGCAAACAGAAGCTGTAATCAAAACTAGCAGAACCTCTCACTAATATTTACTCACAGTTGCTTCAGAGCACATTTCATGCTTTCCTCTGCTCATCCTACTGTTGTTTTTTGGTATCCACTGTAAGAACTTTTTTCTTCTGCCCATTCGGCATTGTCCACTGGTGTGTGTTTGGATTTCGTTTGACTTTTTCTTGGACCTGTTACAGTTTCCACGGCGCAAACAACACTGGAGCTTTCTGTGTTATTGATTTCCTTAATTTATATAGTGAGAGATTCAATTGTTTGTGGGTAGCTGGAATGGCTACTTTACAAGGAACATTTCCTCGAATGATGCGGCCAGCACCAGGCCAGAACTACCCACGAACCGGATTCCCGTTAGAAGGTACGGAAACATCCTGTTCTTCTTCTTAAATTAAAAACTACATTTTACTACACATTTTCAACTGTGATATACAAGCAGCCAACTGTAAAATGATTTGAAAAAATAATTTTGGATAAGGTATGTCAAACACACTTTCACGCGTTACTGATGGTAAAAAAAGAACGAAATAATAGGCCTGAATGGAATTTAAGAAGTAGGCTAATTTATAAGACCGAACAAAAACTTTTACAAACAGCAGAGATTATACTTATGAAATCAGTTATTTTAAATAATTGACATTGAACCTTCTTTCATAATCTTGTCATCTTGCAGAGTTCTGAGTAAAATGTTCCGAGCGCGTTATTTGCATGCGTCGCTTGCGCATTAAATGGGAAACTCTTTCCTGGATCGAATGAATTCGTGCTTAAGAGCAGTTTGACGAAGCCCTAGCAAACCCACGTATCCTGCAATCTGTGGGATTTACTGAAGTATCTCACAGCAGTGAAGGGAAATAAAACACACAGCTGAGAGCTGGCTCAAAGCATCACACTAATATTTGGGTTGCATGACTGGGAATAATCGAGGTTTAAAGTGGCACGTCTTTAGTGCCTCTTGAATGGCAATTAGTGTCCTCGAGTGTTAGATCCTTCCGTAACACATCAGATAGTCTGATACCATAGAAGGATTCTTTAGGAAGGAAAATGTGTGAGGATCAGATTTTTGGATTAATTCTCCTCCAGGCTTTGATTAATCATTATTCGTATCTTCCTATAAACAGAAAACCTTCAGCATGAATACTTTCTAAATGTGCTCTACATGTCACGTGATAAATAACATGATCTGATATGATTAATCAGAATGACAGCATGTAGATGTTTTGTGATAAAACCTGTACAAAGCCTGTAGGGCTCACATGCAGTATTTCCCCCTCAAATCTCAATGACATAAAATTAGCCACAAGTAAAATGTACTTAATATTATGCATCAGTTTTACATGCAAAAATGAAATGCGTAATTTCGTATATAATCGCATAGTTGAAATGGATGTTAGGAAGTGTCACTGAGTTGTTGTTTCCTTTATTCAAACTTTTTTTTTTTGGCCCTGCATGTTTCTACACAGTCTCGACGCCTCTGGGTCAAGGGCGAGTGAACCAGCTCGGTGGAGTTTTCATCAACGGAAGACCACTGCCAAATCATATTCGACACAAAATAGTGGAAATGGCCCATCACGGCATCCGACCCTGTGTGATCTCCAGACAGCTGCGGGTCTCACACGGCTGCGTGTCCAAGATCCTCTGTCGCTACCAGGAGACCGGTTCCATTCGTCCGGGAGCGATAGGTGGAAGTAAACCGAGGGTGAGTGAACGACGTCCAAATAAAAGACGTTTATACATGTAACAAATCGTAATGGGGGGAGGGTTAATACATAATTATGATGAATTATTAAATGTATTTTAATTATAAATATATCTGGAATTTATGGTAAACAGAATGCGCATTTCTTGTGCTTTTCTTTTCTCCATCCACATTTTTGGTTCTACGCTAAAGCAAGTTTCAACGCCCGACGTTGAGAAGAGAATTGAGGAATACAAACGCGAGAATCCGGGGATGTTCAGCTGGGAAATCCGGGATAAGCTGCTGAAGGACGGGGTGTGTGACAGAGCCACGGTTCCTTCAGGTGAGGCCTCTTCCGGTAAGCACCATTTCATTCTTATTGACATAAAGAGGACATTACGCGCTTCACAGCATCTATCATTTTGGAGTTTTATATTTGAATTCTATAAATGAAATCACGTTTTAGTGTGCATTATGATTGTTATATTATGGCGTTAAAGTGACTATTGTCTCTCTTTATAGTTAGCTCCATTAGTCGGGTTTTGAGAGCTCGTTTTGGCAAGAAAGATGACGATGACGAGTGTGATAAAAAAGATGAAGACGGAGAAAAGAAAACCAAGCACAGCATCGATGGGATTCTCGGGGATAAAGGTCAGAGGCCGTTACATTTCTCATTGTTTGCGAATAGATGCGAGGAAACGTGGTGCATTATAACTCTCACGGAAGATGTTTTTGAGGTGTGGATCAGATCGTGATGGACTGGTGCTGTGATTGCTGCTGTTGTTGCAATTGATATTTCATTAGGCAGTTATTTGAAAGGGACAGATGCTGCAGTCCTTCATTCTCGCCAGGGGGAATCTGTGCGCCCCCTTGGAAAACAAATGGCACAAATAGCTCTCATTATTCATGCTGCTAGCTGTTCAGTACTTACTCAATTATTTATGTGAGCCCTGACGTCAGGTATTTAGCCTGGTAAATTAATTTGTGTGGCACATTTCATTTCCATCGCGTTTTAACGACCCCCTAAACGACAACTGACAGTTTGACCCATTTGAGAATCCATGTCAGTTTAAGCGACTACATTATACGAGACATGTGGACCCCGTGGAGGTGACTTGTTTTGGCAACAATTATTATTATTATTATTTATGATCTTCATAATATTGTGAACTGAAAATGATCATTTGAAAATATGTAAACTGAATCGCATAACAATAGCAATCCGAAAATATATTTTAGGCTAGGCTTCATACTAAAAAAGCATAATTTATTAATCATTTATATTGTATTTTAGGTCATTTATTTAATGTATTTATATTATATTTTATATAGTATTTAATTAAACATTATAGCCTACAATTATAATTCGAAATGCAATATTATAATTCGAAACGGTCGTATATTGTATTCTTAATACGCGATATATATTTTTTATTTTAGATTTATAGCGGGTCACAATACCTTTTTGCCTTTTCCAAACATGCTTATGACCAATCTCGTTTTAAGCCTTTGTAACCTTTAGACTGAAATACAAAAGAGAACGGCTCTGGAACCGGGCGGCAAAGAGAGTAACTGGACCGGTGACCCCATTCAAAGATCCCAGAAAGAGGGGGAAACTTTGTACAAAGGGTAGTAAAAAGAAAGAAAGACAGATAAATGATTCAGTGCTCCCTGCTGGTAGATAGTTTTGTAATATGAAGGAGCGTTTACAATTGTAAGCTCAACATTTCATGGTGCAAAACGGCGTCTTTTGTGCGGGTTTAGTTGCGCGTAACTGCGCAGTTGGTTTAAGACAAAGTAAAGCTTTTACATTTACACATATTTCGACTGAGATTCATTAGCCTATACAATTGGTATAAAATGATAATGATATTTTGAGATGGATAAATCAAATCAAATATCTATAGTGTTATTTCTTTAAATGATGCCAAAGTTATGACATCCCTCATAACTACGTTTATACGCATTTATACACAGGCCAAACCTGATATTCGTTATTAAACAAATGCATGAAAAACAATCTCTCTGTTGCTGTCCACTGGTTGCGGTTGTTCATTTGTTGAGAATGTTGTGAGTGCGTCATCTCTAGGTTAATTATTCCATAAATCTGTCATTTTAGTGTCTCATCTTCTGCACAACACTGAACCACTGTTACATTCTTTGAAGGGATTCTTTAAGTTTACCATCCGGATAACATTTAATAATGTTAAGACTTATTCGAGCTGCTGTGTTGAAGGAGTGTGATGGCTCGGAGGCACCGGTAAGAAACACACTGATCCTCCAGCAGCTCTCGCGCCGGGGTTTCGCGCACAAACCTAATGTAGAAGAGCTTTTAAGCCCTGATTAAACTCAGCCCCTTTATTTCTTTTCACTTTCATCTCTAAACGGCTCACAGTGACTCGCCCAGGGCGTAAATTCGTGAGATTGGAAGTTTATTTTACATGATATTTATTTGTTTATTTGGGCTATCCATTTTTATTGCATGTCTAAATAAGGTGTTGAACTATCTAGTTCACCAGAAAAGTCCTCAGATTTGTATTGACTTGTTCTGGCATTCAATATTTATTCATTTGTTTATGTATTTATGTTGTTAGTTTGTGTGTGTTAATAAGGTGTTAAATCAGTACACAATTCAGTTGATCAAAAAAAGTCATTCTTCAGATTTTCGTTGACTTGTTTTGGCATTATTGTTCTAATATTATAATTTCTTATAGGCTTCATATACCAAAAATCTATAAGTAATATGTTTAAATTAATATGATATTACATTTTATTTGCATCCGCATATATAATATATTCATATTTTGTATACTTTTGGGGTATACATGTATTTTTTATAATATATATATATATATATAAATGTTTTGTATAGACCTTATATTTATGTTTACTTGTTTTGGCAAACAAGTTTTAGTTATTTATTTATTTGCGTGGCATGGGATTACGCGGTTAGAATCTGGTAGATTATTTATTTATTTATTTATTTATGTATAACACCATTTGAAACGTTTTGAAAACAAACGACATAAACGTTGTCGGCTCTCCCTACACCCTGAGTAGATCTCCGTGTACCTGACCTTAATAGCCTTAACTATGACTTCCACATTTGGTTTAGTGGCCATTACAATAATAATAATCTTGTGCACCTGCCATCCTCGTTACGGAAATAATAATAAAAATATATATATAAATAACAATATGATGAGCGACAGCAGAGTTAGCACAAACCTGCCAAACTTGATTAGTCTTTAATGGGTTCCAGCCCCGCGTCTGGAAGCTCACCTGGTGCTCTTTTGTCTGGAGGAGCATCAGTTAAACGCGACCGCGCGTCCATTTGTGAGAGTGGCACTGGACACTTCAGCAGATCTGTGGATTACCTGAGCTTTTCAGACTAATCAAACAGACTTCAGTCAGGGGGTTAAGAGTGTTGTTCTGGGATAATAGTGATACAAACCTGACGGATGTGAGCGATTTTACTGTACACAGGAACTCAGTGATATTTAGAAGAGAACAAAAATCCATACTTTCATAATGTAACATTTCTCCTGTGATAAAGCGCGAAGAATATTCTGGAATAGCAGGTTCTTATAGTCTTTGCGGCCTAGACACGCACCAGCAAGGCATTTTCTCTCTTGCTTCACATTTATATGAAAATAAAGCAGATACTTTCGGACCTAAAGCCGCACTGAAATCGAAGCATAGGGAGACATTTTAAACAAATCCATCTGGAATAGAATATGTTACAGGGACACACACACAGAGAGAGAGGAAGATTAAGTGAAAGTAAGGGGAAGTTATTTAGCTATTAATATTTTTCTCCTCAGGCGTCGAGAGTGACTCCATCTGCACTTTCTTGCAGCTATTTTGGTTGGGCTGAAATTGTGGGAGACCCAAATGTTGGGCAGAGATAACATAACCATCAGAGTGTGGACCATCACTGCATTAAACACGGATTAACCTCTTCTCTCCCGTCACCCTGTCTGTACGCAACCCGAGAATTTGACTGGCGAGGGATTTTCTGTAGTGTATAGAGTCCAGGGTTTAATCCACAATCAACTCTACAGTAACAACAACGATATAGTTATAGTTGTATACGAAATATTATATCTATTTTTTACAGTTTATTTTATTTTTTCTAATTTGTCCTTTAATTCTCCGGCATTAACCATTTTTGTTGACAGGGATAATAAGTTGAACAGATATAAGCTCATAATAATATTTCACTGAAGCTAGTGATTATAAAAGCGTGCGTCCATTTCGCCATCGCAGTGCTGCTTGCTTACAATCCAGATAAAGGCAGTTCTAATTCCTGGAACCAATCAAATCTACCGAACCAGATGCAACTGACCATGATTTGCATTCAAGCATTGGTGATGCTGACATTTTCTCCCGCAATTCCACTTACTTAAATTTTATTTATTTTTTTCCAGATCTTTCTTTCTTTCTTTCTTTCTTTCTTTCTTTCTTTCTTTCTTTCTTTCTTTCTTTCTAATAACAGCAATAATAATTTTCACCCTGTAAAATGATAATATGATTATGTATAGCCTGTTTGAATTATTTTACTGTCTTGAAGCTTTGGTAGCTTGATATTAACTGTAAAAAGCCCATGGCACGACTGTAAATTTAATGCTAGGTGATGAAGTGAACAATATTCGTGATCCAGCCAATGTTAAAAATGTATTTTAATGTGGCTTTCAGTGACTCCGCTGTAATGCTTAATTGGTCTCCATACGGGTATTATAGACTCGTTTACAGTGTCGTTTTAGACCGCGGACGACCTGTGAACTCGAGACAGGGCCTGAATTTGTCAAGATGTGAGATTTGATGTGTTTCAGAGATGTTTAAAAATAGCCGAAACGGGTAAGGATGATGTGAATGAGGGCTCAGACAGTTAAGGGAAATTGAGAAGCTTACGATCTTTGATCCGTGGATGTCTTTTGCTTATCAAGAACACTTGAGACGACTGCAGTACAAAGCGACTTCATATTACTGCTTGACTGTTCATTAAATTCGGTTTGCCATCTGGGACAGTGTAAATCTCTGCACAGATGTTATGGAGAATATCATTCTCTTATATCGAAGAGAATTCATGTTCTAGTGTGGTTTTCACTCCAGCTCTTAACCAAGTGCGCAGAAGACTTTTACGCACATAAACGCTGTTTTATCATCTGCTCCTGCTAATAACCAGAGAAGATTTCATTTTTCAACTTTGCAAGGGCTTTGGAACCCAAATGTAATACATGAATCACACATAATGTATCTGCGCGGATGTGTGCTCGGTTCTTTGTGCGTAATTGCCTCTGCATGCGAGCAATGGATATTGTATTTGGCGCGTTCGTATCTGGTTAATGTTTGTAATGGGGACTTAAATACACAATTGATTCTGACATGTAAATTGTCATTTCCGTTTTAGCCATTCGATTTTTTGGGCGGGTCACACTTGACACACACAAGCTGTGATACAGGCCTCATTAAACTGTGTGTGTGTGTGTGTGTGTGTGTGTGTGTGTGTGTGTGTGTGTGTGTGTGTGTGTGTGTGTGTGTGTGTGTGTGTGTGTGTGTGTGTGTGTGTGTGTGTGTGTGTGTGTGTGTTTGGCAAGGGGGTCTGAAAATGCATCCAAACTATAGTCTTTTGAACACACGAACCATTGAAATATGTGCTTTCATTTGCTACAATATTTGATTTAGTTGCATCTGATTTGTAGTCAATAACACATGACTATTACAGAGGGATTGTGCTTCAAAAAACACATTAGTTTTGTGTTCCAGAATCAGTGCGCAACATTCTTAAGTGCTGTGTAAAAATATTATTTATGTGATAGAAACCGAGGTGTTTATGCCAAATATTTTCTAAGAAGACATGCCTGCTGAGATTATAGTTTATGAACCGTATGAGCACATCGATGAAAGGCAGGTTATTTTTCAGATTATTATCCAGACATTTAATATAGCTATTTATATTTATGCTTCGAGAATATAATCATATATAGGCCTAATTGTTCGTTAATTGTTTGTAGTCTGGATTGTTCATATTTAGCTATCTCTGCCGTTGAACTTTACGCATTTGTCTTCAATCCTTACGCACTCTTTTTCAGCGCGGGCGTGTGGATTTAACTAATGGAGCGTTTCAGTCGCGTTGCTCGGTGTTTTAGAGATCCGTTCAAGTGGCTTTTAAGGAACAATAGAGGATCCCGGGATGCGGTAAATGGCAGTGACCGGTAACTCCTCTCACACTCGGGCAGGTCATTGCGCTTCAGTGAGCACAGCTTAGAGAGCTGAGACTCACCTCTGAGAAAGTCATCTCAGCAACAAGTGATTCGCTGAATGTGTCGAATGAATTCTGCATCCGAAACTCAAATCGATGAACATTTGGTGGAAGATAATTACTATGGAATAATCGTTATGGCTACGTTTAAATGAAGCAGCAGCAATATATATACAAATATGAAATGTTAAACAAACGAAAAGAAAACAAAGGGGGGAAAACAGTAATTATAATTCTAACTACTGCAATTTATGATTATTTTATCCGTTCATTAATAACATATTGTAGAGTTTTTTGTTTTTGACCAGGCTTTCAGATGCCGAAACGAACGCGTTGAACTTGTCAAATCTAATTAAACGCTTCCTTCACAGACACAAACGATTGTGTATTTGAGTTTTTTCACTCTCCTCTTATTATTATTTTCATTCGTTATTTTTTAGATACATGTAGATATTCAAATCTAATATTTTAGTCTATGTAGACATATGCATGATATTTATTTAATAATATCATTAATAATTTTCACATTAAATATTATTATTATGAATAAATACAATCGGAGGACGAAATGCGGAGCAGACAGCAGGGGGTTTTGCGCATTGTATTTCATGGGTGTGCGCTGATCATTTAGCTAGTTTGTGATTTTTTGGAGTCGTTCCGGACCCCACAGGCGAAAAGACGAGACGCAGCTTGGACTGTGGCGATCCGTTCTAATTGGGGATGAAATTCATTAGAGAAGACATCCATTTAAGACCTTTAAGTTTTCCACACATTTTAAAGGTATGAGAATGGATTAATGGCTTATAGCCAATACTGAAATTTGTCCTGCCTGTCTAACGGGTGTCACAGAAGCACTTAGAAAAATGAACAAATAAATAGCGATTCCTCAAGCGTAATATCTTTAACGTGCACGGAGCCATTGAATGATTGAAACAGTATTGGTTTATGAAAGCGTTTTATATTTGTATAGGCTCATGCAATTTGAAATGATCTCTATCCAAACATCCTTGGTTGATTTGTAATGATCTCCTTTCGCAATAAAGGTCTGCTCTTTGTGCATTGTGAACATATTTACTCTCTGTTTGCATTCTCACACTTTGAATGTGTGTTTTTCTCTTTTGGAATAAGATATGAAGTGATGCTCGGATCATCCTCTCACTTCTGAATGGAGGAGAAATCAATTGTCTCCTTCCCCTTTATGAGGAGAGCATTTTGTTCTTTTAATTGAATGCTGCCTTTTTTTCTTGTGTTGGGCCTAAGACTCCTCTGAAGTCTAGCAGCCTTCTTTCTCCATTGTCAGAGAAACTGCTCCTAAAAAGGAAAAAAAGAAAGAAAAGAGCAGAAGAAAAAAGACCTCTGTTATTTTCTGTCTCGAGATTCAGTGTGCAGGCTATTCAGGCCAGTTGATGAACTCCTTCAAAAAGTTTATTAAGGGTATGAAAACAATGTGGACTAAAGCCTTTGGGCTCGCGGGCAGACAGTTTATAAACTAGCGGCCATTGTGCCTGGAAGGCAGATGCATGAATACTTCTGAATGGAGGCTTCAAACTGACACGATGGGGCTGGACAGCAGCCTGTTTAGTGAAGAGGGCTTGTGGAAGAGACGGCTCAGTGTGTTGTCTGCATTAATGTACATCTGTAGGGACGGGTGAATCCCCACTCCAGCACACTACGCCACATTCAGAGCCAGCCAGAGCTGATTTTGCTTCCGTCCCTTTGGGAATTTGTGCTGTGCTGCCTTTAAGTATACTTAGGAGAGCTGTCTAATATTAATATTAAAATCTATTTTTATGGATTAGAATGCATGTAAAATACAAAATGCATATATGCATCTATTTTAATTATGCATTTTGTTATTCATATGTTTGAATTGATATTGTGCATGTCAGACTTTCTTAGTATTTACTTTGACAAAACCTGATGACCATGTTCTTAGAAAAATGAGCAAATAAATACAAATTCTTCAACTGTAATACATTTAAAATGATTCTAATGTTTATGGTGCATAAATGTCTGTGAAAGAACATGACACTATAAAGTTATACATGAGGTGAAGTCCACTAGTCTGGGAATACTAATGAAAATGTATCCATTTTGCATGATTTTCTAATTCAATTGCACAGTTTTTATGTTTATGTTGTATAATATCTTAATGTGTGCTATGTCAGTATGCCCATCATGACAAAACCTGATAATAAGAGCATCTTGTGCTTTAATAAAAGAAAATCAGACCATATATACAAAGTCATGTCACTCATTTGCTTATTTGATTAAAGATGTATAAATAGTGCAGAAAGTGAAATGTTCATATGCATATATATAACCAGCAGATATCTGTACCTCATTGATGTTACATAACTTTTTAGTTGCATTTATTAATATTGCATGTTTGCAAGCCTTCAGTAAAATAGATGGATACAAAACAGCCATTTTCCCCAACTTTTCTTTCTTTTTCTTCTTTCTCTCAATCAAACAGTGAAGTTAAAGTGTGTGATTGGTGCCCATAAAGTACTTGTAATCATCCTGAAGAGATCTCAGTTTTTCGATGCGAGCACAAACAGCCCTCCTTCGGCTCCTCTCTGGCAGGTGTCAACATTAGCAACACAATTGGCTCTCGGAGCCTCAACGCTAACTTTAACTGTATGAGATGCCATGAAAAGAGGACCATGAAGAGGTTGTGGGGGGAGGAGGGAGATTATGCTTTGAGGCAGCTATTAGTAGGGATGAAGCTTCTCTAAACAAACAGCGGAGAGAAAGAAACCCAAGAAAAGATCAATAATGTGTTAGTTTTCTAGGCTAAGCCATGATGGATCCCAAGTCCCCCTTTTTTCTTTTGTATTATTATCTTTTCATTCTTCTTAGAGATGTTTTTCTTGATATTATAGGTATTGGCAATCCAATTTGGGCACAAATCATAAGGCGTATTTTTTTATGTGCTCTGCGTGTTGCATGTGTATTTATGACACATGTAGGGGGAATAAATTGTTAGTTTTTTTTCATAGTTTGAGCTTCTTAGAAGTCAATTGCTGACATACAGTAAGATAGAAACTCATTCTGAGTTCATACTGAAGATTCTACAAGTAAAGGTCTCCATTAGCCTTTTCCACATGATCTCATTGCTGTCTAAACAAAATAACTGAGATATTAAAGAGATCTCATATACTTTTCTTTTCTATTGTGTGTTCACCCTACTCTAATGCTTTTCTGCAGCACAGGACATTTTGAAAACTTTGAGATTGGACACATTCTGTAATCATTGGTGGTAATCGGTGTCAAGATGGTCTCGGCAAGTCTTTCCTTTCATTTGACAGAGGTTTTACTCAAAGGCAGGAGGAGATATTGGTAAAGGAATGAGTTGACATCAGGGTTGCATTCTCATGTAAGTGCTTGTGTTGACAAGAAAAACAAGGTTTCCAAAAGTCATTTATCTATCTTTCTATCCGTGCTCGTCTGGTAGATCTTGACCGTGCCATTGGAAAGGACAAGAGTGCTCAGCGCTCTATTGTAGTTCCCATGGGGCTTTGACTCACTGTTTTCCTTGAGCGAAGGCAATTTTGCTTTAATTGGTTGTTTTAGTCTCCTTTCTTGTCACACACTCAGGATAGCTCTCTGAAAACAAATAGAAAGGAAAAGTGTCTCTTGTTTCCTCCAGGGTTTTATGTGAAGCACATTGTCCAAAGTGAGGATTTTGATTGAATTGTCTGCCTTTGAAAAAATGCTTCTTGCTGGATATGAGGACATTACACAGAGCTTTAAATATTAATTTCAACACAGGTAAAATAGATGAACCCACTTATTCTTATGAATATGATGAGAAAAATAGAAATGTTCTCTTTGTTTTGTAATTAGATTTTTTTTCTGCATCTGCAAGATAATTTGCATTTACATTTATGCATTTAGCAGACGCTTTTATCCAAAGCGACTTACAATGCATTCAGGCTATACATGTTTTATCAGTATGTGTTCCCTGGGAATTGAACCCACAACCTACTAACACAATGCTCTACCACTGAGCCACATGTAAAGATTAATGTTTAATTTGATGCTTTAGATTAACATTCAAAAAGGTCACTGCTTATTGGCATAGACCATATCATTTCACTCATTGCATCAAGTTTCAATGTGCTAAATTCTTTACATTTGCTGCATTGTTGAAATAGAGATTCACCAGTGAAAATGAGGTCTATTTTACTCATACTGTATAAGGAGTAGAATTGGGATTGTAAATAACTTGTAAATATGTGGCATGCACACAATTCGTCAGTCTTCAGCTACGTATAGCAGTGTGATTTTCAATGTCTGGCATTTTATGAATTAACTTCCTACAATCACAGAAAATTCTTCTCTGAATAGTACTGCTTTTGTAAAATGCCTTTTTTTGTAGTGACTAAGATAAAACTAGAACATCTTTCACCCATCCTCCATCTGTCAACATCATATCATTTTTACTCTTACAAACAAAGCAGCGTATTTAAAGATTGGCTTGTTTGGCTTTGTTTTGATTGTATCCGGTATCTCCTAAGATCTGTGTGGTCTATTATATTTCTGGTATATTTATATTTAACCGCTGCTTAGGAAAACATTTGGCACGTTATGATTTCTTGACTGATAAATCAGAAGGGATTCACTTAAAATGCATGCTAGTGACAGACATGACATTGGGGGGAAATGGTTATTCTGTGTTAAAAGAGTTTCTGTTTTCTTCACAACCCGTGTTAGAAGAAAACACAGGATCATAATAGAGCTAAATGTCTAAATTCCCCCCCTGCGTTTTTCCCGCCTGCCATAGATGTCAAAGTTTCTGACAGCTGGCACGGACACTGCCGGATTATTGTCATCCCCCGTTACACCAAGGCATGTTAGAAAGTACAGCAAGCATTCTCACTAATTTTATTACAATGGAGAAAATGCCCCACATAATGTGCAACACTAATTAAGTTTAGAGCCGTGTGCCCAGTCAGAGCTGATGAATTAGAGCATTCACACCATGCTCGACTGCTTTAAAATCACCATTAGCCCATGCTACTTACGGCCATAACATCGCCCATTTTATGCTTTTGACCTGCTTTGCAAATGGATTCTTCATTATTTTTGTGTATGTAGCGTGTGGCTGCTTATTTTTAAGGCTCTACCGAAAGACAATAAACACGTTCACTGAGTGTTGCAAATCAGAAATGTGTTTCGTCTTTCCAGCAAGTTAAAAAATACGCAGGCATGGACCGGTGAGCTTAGAGAGATGGTGGAAAGAGAGCAATCCCTGTAACTTCAAAGGGGAAAAAGCCAAGCCTTCCATTTTTAACTAATGGGTTTATTTAAGGCGTCCCCTGTCGGACCCTCCCTAGGGGAATGTACACTCTCATTTTGAAATACCCTTACGGTCCGAAGATACAATATAGAGTGCTGATCTCTGACTTTACCATCAGCTGCTGTGACTGCGAGCTGATGTAAACTCAGAAAACAGGAAATATTAGACCTCCTTATGTCCTGAAAAATGTCTTGGGAATTTCATGTAGTATCCACTGAATCAAAGTACGACTATATAGCTAGGGATTGATTTTATTTATTCTTTTGTGACAAATGAGATCTCTTCAGTGTCTCAGTAGCATGTCCTAGACATCAACAATAATGAAATAAACAAATCTGCGGGTGTGCAAGTGTGTTTGTGCATGCTTGCAAATCTATACGTGCATTCTTCTTTTTGCAAGTCAATTTTTGTGCACCAAATACATGGCAATAGATGAAAGTAAATTACAGGTTCTATAGAAATAGAACCCAACTAGCAAGTATGTTTATCAACAAATGCATTCTTCTTGCATGTGGAAGTGCATGGGAACTGACAAAGGAGAAAAACTATTTATTTTTTTAAAACAGGCAACTGCATACTGTTGAAAATGGTTCTTCTATGAAAACACACATTTTGGAACCTTTATTTTTAGATGAAATGCAACAGAGGTCTCCAGTAGATCTCCTGAGCTTTGAAAGAGCAAGCTATGGGTCATCCATGCCAGTTTAGTCCCTTCTGGTACTCTGATAAGCCACAAATAGCATCTATTGGTAAGGATAAACCAACAGTTGGTTTAGAAATTATTTTTTCCCCAGAATACTGCCCCAAAAAGTATGGCAATATCCCCCTCCAGAATGAACTCACACGGAGTTTTGTCTGTACTATAACCACTTTATGATGAAAGAATTATATGCCTTGACTCGGGAGCTGTCCTTCAGGCACATATCTCAATCCTTGAGTGCATTCCGTCTCCAACCTAAACTCCATCCTTTTACATTCTGGATAAAATAAACAGGCGCTTCTCAGAGCTCAGAGTTAGTATTTGATTTCCTGCATTGCTTTTTCCTTTCAAGCCTCCTGAAGGGGCTTCTGCGCTATTGGCACGGACCCCTTGGGTTCCCTTTTTACTTTGTGGTCCTTCTTAATTTCATTACTTTAGCTGTGACCTTAATTAGCAGGGAACCAACCCCAGGAAACGAAATCCAATTTTGGCAAAAAAGGAAGGTTGTAGAAAACTAAGCCCCACTCCCTCGAAACAGAGGTAGGTAGGGTGACCTCAAGAAATCGGTTCAGGGAGGCATCCTCCATTTCTCATTTCTCTCACTCCCTATGGTGACAGGAATTCAGTACTCTTCAAAATATTCCTGCATGTGTATCGAATGATAAATGGCTTCCTCTTTTATTTATTTAGATTTTAACATTAACCAAAATAATGTGATATTTACAATCATTTATTTTCCATTTTTAAGGTGCTCAAGGAGACTTTATACTTAAACCTACACAGAAAACAATTGCTAGTACATTACAATTGAATGTCAATTGACAAGTAACAAAACAAATCAAACACTGCGATAGTTTTTTTTTATGTTTGACTTTGAAAAATCATTGTTTACACTGTAGAAATTAACAATTTAGAAATTTTAGAACAAACAACAGTTGTCAAGAAAAATTAAGAACAAATGTATGCTAAAAGTATTTTTAAGTCACTAATCAAATGTAATCAAAGTGATGGACTAAATTGTGATGCTGAGATAATATGAACTGCAATGAAAAAAAAATGTAAAAGGGGTTGCAGTTTCTGTTTCGATCAGACTTTTGAACACCTCTGTATATTTGAATCAATGTTTATGTATAAAATCTCACCATTCAAGTCCTTCACGCTCTCATATTTCGGCACGCCTGTCCCCTGGCGCTGGGGCATAGGGAGTCAATATGTCAGCATTTATCGATACCCCACTGAGCTTGGCGGGGTTGTCAGGGCCCTATTCAGGCTCTAATGGCCCCCTGAGGTGCGGCGTCTATGCAGGCTGAAAGCGCAAAGAGGCCCGGGGCCCAGCCTGTTGTTGGACGTTAGGCGTGTGTTCCTATGGCCGCCCTGCGCCTTCACGCACATGACAAGAGCTATAAAAGACCAACGCCTTAGCTGCTTCTTCTGCCCCTCTCTTAAACCGCTTTCTCAACCTTTTCTTGAAAGAAAAAAGGTCTAATTGTTTGTTGTGGGAGCCAAAGATTATAGACCCTCCCCTCCCTTTGCTCTTTTTTTCCTTTCGTCTGTTTTCTTTGGGCTCGTCTTTCTCTCCGCCGCTCTCGTCATTTCTAAAGGATGTGATTTTTATCCCTAATGTTGTGAAAAGGGAAGCAAAAGAGGAATGCTCCTGCGAGGCTGCTTTTGACAATGGCAATGAGACACAAGAGGCTGTTCAACTAAAGGGAAACATTGACTTCCATTAGTTACTTTGCATAAACATATACTTTTAGCTCTTATTTGTGAATTTTGACTGCATAGAAAAAGTGCTGAGCAATGGATTACCGTATGTTAGTATTTGGTTATGTGTGGTTTGGAGTATTTTAAAACAATTATTCAATATCAATTTGTTGAAAGTTTTTTGAGCAATCAAATATTTGAAGCAAGCGTGCAGGTGTTTATATGTTAGGTGAGGATGACCTACATTATCTAGGACTGCCGGTCTGACTTGCACTGATTTCAGTCAGACTAATTCATTTACATGACACTTTCCACGACTTTATTGCTTTTGTCTGGCTTAAAGTGAATAAACACTCTTAAAAATAAAGGTGCTTCACGATGCCATAGAAGATCCTTTTGCCTGAACGGTTCCATACAGAATCTTTAACATCTGAAGAACCTTTCTGTTTCACAAAGGGTTATTTGTGGTGAAAGAAGGTTCTTCAGATTATAAAAAGGTAAGAAAGAGACGGTTCTTTAAGGAAACCTTTGAGTGAATTGTTCTCTGTGGAACCAAAAATGGTTCTTCTGTGGTATCGCTGTGATGAACCTTTTAAGCACCTTTATTTTTAAGAGTGTAAATGCATTTAATGAGCATCACTTCTCTCCCAAAGCAACTCATGGATATCTCTCTGATGTTTCGATTGTTTCTCTTAGACAACGATGATGAGATATAATGGAGAACAAATGTCTTTTGACAACATCTCCTGCTTTTCAGATGTTTCTCCTGAAGAAAGGTCTCTTGTAATTGGTATTTCAGAAGAGATTTTAACATTTGCTCAAATATTCTAAAATGCATGTTCTCCAATCAAAAGGCAGAGATCTCAATATGAAGATGTATCCTCATCAGATCAAGGCCAAATGATCTGAGCTGCTTCCCACTTTCAATTTACAGCACTATATCTTTAATTGAAAGGAGACTTTAGGTGTAACGAATTATAACTGAGCAACCTTCCTCCAGTTACTATTGTTATTGTCAACATGAAAAATTACATCATATTTATGTATATATAAGCATAATGTAATTAGTAATCCAAGCCTTTTCACTAATTTTTTTTAAACATTTTGTCAGATTGGCTTAACCCTGTGGGGGCAGGACCGGAAAAGAACGTTCAAGCTCCATCTTCAACAATGCAAATTTTTCTGTCATTTATTTGATCTTGCTGTACCCCCCTTCAATTCTCCACCTCCCTCTCCCACCGTAGGCACAGCGGTATCAAAGGTTCAATCCCTAAACAGACCTGAGGAAACACGCTGAGTTTTATATTCAGCCTGTAAGCCAAAGAGATAGCAAAGAGAGGCAGATGGATGTCAGAGATATCAAATCAGATCGCACGGCGAAAACTTGGCTCATTATGGGCTGTTCGGCATTATGATTCCCCTCTCCTCCTCCAAGAGTGACAAAAATTATAATTGCTCTAGTGACTCTCACAAAGGCATGCACAAAATAAACATGTAAACAAAAATTGAGCAGGGACACTGTTATTTTTGTCCTGTGGGAATGTGGGGGGTTTAGGAAGATTCGGAAGGGAAAAAGAGGAAAGATGTGTTGTCAGTTACATTCAACTGGTGTCATTTGCAGCTCCGAGGCTGGTCCTATTGAATGCCTGTAAAATAGCAAGCGTAAGACTTGATTGTAATTATGCTGGAACTAATATGCTTTTCAAAATGAGCCATTATGAGCTAATGCTGCACTGCAAAAAGCCCTGTCTGTTTTTGTCACTCTGTCTTGGGTAGTTTGCAAGGTACAGCTGATATTGAGGACATTGGTTACGGTATAAAAAAAAGAGGCTGCATTGAATTTTGCCGTAATGTTGAGCTAATACTGATTCAAAGGCAATCTTAGCAGATGAGGTTGGAGACGCCTCTACCTCCTTCTCACTGTGTCATGGAGGCTTTTTATTATCCGCCATCCCTGACTAATTCCTGGGATTCTGATTATGTCAAAAGCTGCACTTTGAATTCTGGCTCAATCGTGCTTTTCAATTGTCTTTTTTTATATAAGGATCTTTGACATCCTTTTAGGTTTGGTAATGATATATCGAAACTCTATTTTCAGACGAGCTGTGCAAATCACTTTTGATGCTGTTGGGTGATATAATTAAAATGATAAAGATAGATCAGTCGGACAAAGAGACAGTTTTTAGCAGTTATTCGCCGAGGTGTATAGCATGGTACAGTGATGGAATCAGTCCATGCCACTAAATGACTAAAGTACCGTGGTACTTCTTTTGTTAGTGTCATCTCTATTTTTAAGCAGACCAAATATGTTTAGATATATTTTGTATTATTTTGACAAATGACTTGGTTAACATACTCAACATACTTTGACTAAATTCCTTAGAGAAGAAAAGAGACGTAATAAATCACTGTGCTGTTAGCATTAATGTTAATAGAAAAATAAAAGTTATTTATTGGCATTGATGGTTCCATTAAGAACCTTTAACATCAACAGAACCATTCAATTGGACTAAATGCTGTTTACGGTTTAAAAACATATTTTTATGAACTTTTCACTGAAATATTTTTTGAGGAACCCAAAATTGTTCATCAGTGGCATGCAAGCTGCTGAAAATGGGAAATATTAATACACAAGGTAATTTCAGAACTATCTTTAATTCACCTGTTAACTAGCTATGAATTTTGTAATATGGTCATATTTCAAACACAAAAGTGGATATTTTGAAAATATAGATTTTCCATACAGTGAAGGTCAATGGGGTCTAATGTTGTTTGGAACTCAACATTCTTTATATCTAAATATCTGTGTTCCACAGAAGAAAGAAAGTCATACGTGTTTGGAGCATCATGAGGATGCGTAAATGATGACAGAATCGTCATTTTGCGGTGAACTATCCCTTTAAGCCAACGTAAGCTAACGTAAACGACTGCTAAATTGAGCTAAATGTTTATGTTGGCTTAACTGTTGCAGATAATGGGCCCTAAATAGATGAGATTTGGCTTTAGTGATTTATGTATCCAAGAAGCAGAGAACCTACTCGTAACGGTTTATCTGCTTTAAGCCTTCTGCTTCATACGAGTTTGGTTTTTAAATGAAATACGATCTAAAATTTGTCGGAGCCTTCTGTACGCTTCTGATTTTGTTGCAAATGAAATACTCGGCACAAAGTCAACATTTCGTTAAAGATCACGTTGGGCCCCGGAGGAAAACCATTCAGGCTGTAGCACAGAATGAATGTAACATAATTAGGCTTTAATTGGCTGATAAGTGAGCAGAGGACTTTATCAATATCCCCAGAACCCTCAAATAGAATTAGAGCTCGGTTATTGTGAGGCGGATTAGTCAGGATGTACCTTATTGTTTTAAAGCAGGGAAGAGTTCTTGTGAATTGACCTCACATCTTCTTGAGCTTAACTGTGTTTAAGGTGCAAATTAACTGCTGCGTTTTTTGGTCCCCTGATTACTGTGGTTAAATGTAGTGTTTTTTAAACAAGGAATGAGAGCCAATGGAATAATTGCAATAATTATAATAGCACAAGAGTTTGAAGTTTTGTATACTTTTAGACTTTTTTGCCAGCTACTCCACGCTCACATTAGCAGCTAACAACACTATATGATAGTAGCATATTACATGTCTGCCATAACCTGTCTGAACCCATTTGGGGCTTCTGTTCCCTTGATGCTAGCATCCCAATCAGTGGATCTCTTTGGGACAGAGATGAGGCCTGTATCATGTCCCTCTCACTGCTCTATCTCTGCCAGCATCTGTTTCATTACCATAATCCTTTGCTGTTGTCAGGGGGCCTGTTGACCTTCAGTCTTGGGTTTGCAAGACGGCTGAGCTAGAGCTTGCGAAATTGCAACAACAACCTGAGTTTGTTTCTGAGTTTGCCCAATGATTACGTGTGTTTTGTGAAATATTTCAAAACAAAAGACGTGCGGTGGAATTCGATATGGTTACAATATGTCGTTATAAGTGAAAAGGCTTTGATGCATCAAACGTGTGGATGGAAAAAAACGAAGAGACATAAGGGCAGGATACGCTGACAGAATCTTGCCTCATGAATCATGTGGCGAAACTGTGCAATGAAACAAAAATCACAGCGGCACGTCTTTCCCTCCCCCTCAGGACGCCGAGGTGACTTTGGAAAGTGATCCGTAGACCACTGCGCGAGTCTCAAGTGTTGTCATGGTGTGTTAGCAACAAATTGCTCTGGCGCATCCTCATGAAAACCAACAAAGGGATATCCAGGATATGTACATATTCAACTTTGTATATTCAAGATTTTTTTCATGTGCTGGAGTGCCAGCCAGTGTTGTAAAAAAAAATCAATCTTTATTAAAAGGGGGAAGATGGAGGAATTGATTTAATGAATGCGGACTCATGTCCTGCGGTCGCATGTAATCCATTGAGAATCATTGAGCCAGAGCTTGGGGAGACAAAAAGACATTCTGTGAAGACTGCTCGAGTGGTCTGTAATGATAGTCTCCATATAATCCGTTAATTCCTTGTTTAATTAAACTCCAGAGCTGGTCTGGAGACTGCAGCAGTTTGGTGCATCTTGAAGCGGTTGCATTGCGGAAAGGGTTTGCACTAAAATACTTGCACTGCCAGAATTTGGTTCCACCAAGAAGAATGTATGTGTACTGTAAATACACAAGACCATAGCTTGCTTTGTCTTTGAAATATACAGTATGCAGTTGCCTGTTTTAAAAAAATATATAGTTTTTCTCCTTTGTCAGTTCCCATGCACTTCCACATGCAACAAGAAGAATGCATTTGTTGATACCCAACATACTTGCTAGTTGGGTTCTTTCTATATAACCTGCAATTTACTTTCATCTATTGCGTGCATGTATTTGGTGCACAAAAATTGACTTGCAAAAAGAAGAATGCACGTATAGATTTGCAAGCATGCACAAACACACTTGCACACCCGCAGATTTGTTTATTTCATTATTGTTGACGGTAGTTGCATTACGCTGGGGGATTGTTTTTCCCTCATTGTCAGTTTCAAGTGCACCCAATACTCACACATGCACCAAGAAGAATGCATTCACCGATATGCATGGACATACTCGCATGCCCACACACATACTAATATACACACACTTGCACACTCCCACAGGCCTTTTTGTAACCTATTTTACTGGCAGCCTATCAGCCATAGAAGAGGCCTTGCAGATGGGGGTTTGAGAGAGACGATCAGGCTCCGGTCTGGCAGAAGAAAACGGAGATGAAGGAAAACTCGTGTGAAGTGGTCCAGGGTGCAGGAACCTGCTGATCAGCAGTGGGCAGAGAGCGTGCACGGTGGCTCAAAGGAGATTTGTCTCCGCTGTGGCAGCTGTGGCGTTGCGGGGGAAGGAGCTCGGAGCCCTTCTTTCTGTCTTACCCCATGGATGATGCAAGACCAAAGGGCCTGGAGCAAGACTCAAGCTACGCTACTTGTTAGCGTTTTAAGAAAGCAAATGTAAAAGTGTGATTTTTGTGACAGGACCTTTCACAAGCTTTTTGCTGCCATGAATAGATATAAAGAGGTGGCTCACAAATAAAGTATGATGCAATTTTAGAATCAATTATCATGGTAATGTATTTCAGTAATATATCTTAACGCACTCCATATCTCTCCTTACAAACGCTCCTCTTGGCTCGGTCGTAGTAGTGTTCGTCTTTGTGCTGGGGAAATACTCCTCTGGCTAAAATGCAAACTGCCAACTGCGATCTGCACTTGTCTTTTACTGCGTGCCTGAAAAAAAAGTAATGTAAAATATGTTGTAATATATTTCGAACACTAGCTTGAAACAAAGCGAGGGATTCAATGGCCCAGAAGTCTCATACATTCTTATTTCAAACACTTGCTCTTAGGAGCTAGCCCCAGGCCGCTACAGAGAGAATAAGGCGGACGTGCTAGAGCAAGGTGTCTGGTGTAGATTACCCTAACCCTCACAGTTACGTCCCCCAGGCCTCTCCAGGGCTCAGTGGTAGGATTATGTGTCTGAAGACTTCTCACATATGAATAAGACCCAATAAAATGGTATCTAGGGCTCCATTGACACGTCGAGATAACGGAAGCATTAATATTGCCATGATAGCTGGTCTCGGCTTTCAGGATCATTTTCCGCTGACAAATTCACGGTGTGCCGCTGTACTGGTGACAGATGAGATTTTCAATTGCTGTACATATTACATTTTTAAAAATAACTTGCCATTTTGTAAAGCATCCGAGACTTGGTGCCCATGTTCAAAACATCTCAAAGACTTATTTCCGAACTGTGTACGCAGGTAACCATACAGATGATGGCTCGGAGGTGGAATCGGAGCCAGACCTGCCCCTGAAAAGGAAACAAAGACGCAGCCGTACCACCTTCACAGCAGAGCAGCTGGAGGAGCTTGAGAAGGCCTTTGAGAGGACGCACTACCCCGACATCTACACTAGAGAGGAGCTTGCACAGAGGACCAAACTGACTGAGGCTCGTGTACAGGTGGGATACATTTACTCGCACAGATACTTGTACTTCCTCTGCATGGTTTCGCAATTGTAATGGCTCTTGAATGTATCTGATTGTTTTTTAGAACTCCTGTTGTACCTTCTCTTGTCATCTAGATGCCCCTGTTTATTGCTGGTGTTTGTTATATTTATTTATTCAGCGGAGACTAATTGTTTGACCTCCCCTCCCCTCCGGGAGTACATCACTCTTGGTCAGATGACAGTTGGCGCCCTGCCCTATTGCTTTCACCCCGAGTCTTCGGGATGCTTCCTGACAGTTTGTGAACCCTGCAGTTTTATGTAACATCGCAAAGCAAATACAGTAGAGTTATAGCAGCAGCTGCATTATGAGCTAGTGGGAGACAAAAAGAGGGATGGGTAGAAGAGAAGAGAAGAAAGAAGAACAGACAAAATGCATTCCTGGTGGATTTCTCATCTCTTCCCTTGGCCTGCGATCGCTTCCCAGCACTTGAAAGCTGGCCGCTACTTGTAAATCCCTCTACATATCAGAAAGGATCCCTCTGGTTCTCTCTGGGGACTTTGTTTCCTGACAACAACATTAATCAATCAAGTGCTTGTAAAAGACTCAGCAAGGTGGGGGTAGGGGTCTAAGTTTCTCCAAACTCTCATCCTCACTTCACCCTTCATAGATCCCGCTCCATACCTATGTTTAGGTTCCTCACCGGAACATACTCATCGGCAGGACAACTGTTTTAACATATGTCTTTGTCTGTCTCTGAGCATTCAAGGAAGACGATGTATGTGTCTAAATGGTTGCTTCCACACTCTTGGGAGAATTATGAGAGATTTATGCTACGCTTGTTTTCTCGCAATATTTCATTATGTATTTAGGGGACCAATTTGCATTAATTGTAGGTTTATGTATGGTAAGCTCTAGTGTATATAAAAGCATTCCTTATTACTTAAACAGCATCACGAAAGATAGAAGTGTCTTGAGTATTTAGAAAGGGAAAGAAAGGGAAAGCCCTGAGTTAAACAACTAGAACTCCACCATCCATACTAGCTGTGATAATGATGAACATAAGACCTAGGGTGTAAAAAACACCTCTAATTGGTCAATGAAAAGCAACATGCTTGTCAAACACAAATGTCTTCTGTTCCAGCATGTTATGGCAACCAATGAGCCACATTTGTAGGTCAATTGTGCATTTCTTGGCCCACAAGAATCCCCTGAGGGTGCTTGGCATATTTATGGTAACTGATGTAAATGACAAGAGATAGGACCCAAAGAAAGCCTTGAACAAGGCCGAATAACCAAAAGGACACATCTCCCCCCTCTCGCATAATAGGGCTAAAGAGATATCATGTGAAAAGCTGAGGTATTTGAATCATGGATATAATTTGTTAATGCAGTTTTTCTCATAATCTAATTCTGGAACACTTTGAAAATCTCCAAAGGTCAACTCAAACTGAATCTTACAAAAAGGTCACCCTAAGAAAGTAACTCTGGTTAAGCACAGTAAATATTGACCATGTGTCTTCAGTGTTGTTCACTGCTCGGTCTAGTGTTAAGGGGGGATTGTTGCATTTCTCTGTGGAGTCTATTGTTAAAGTTCTTCCCCTCCCAAAAGCAGCCCCCTCCAAATGGGGAATTTCATGTGTGGTTTTGCCATTGACTTTTTTAACTGTTAAAGGAGTCAGCCTGGTATAGTACTTACTTAGATTTACTCATAAAGGTCCAGTTCATTGTAGCTCACACTTTGATCCTTCCATTGGACTGACATTAAAAGGGTACTTGATAATGCATTTATCCCACCCAAAAACACTAATTCAACGAGGTGTTTGAGTTTGGTACAAGTCCCAACAAGACATTCCATGGCTCATACGTGCCAATTTATGGCAGCTGCGTTGGCAGAGACTTTTTCGAGTGTTCTAATAAAATATGACATGCTGTTTCATAGGGATGCAGGTCCTCTTCATGCAGTATCCATTAGGGTTTTTTCACAAAAGTTCTCACTGGTTTGGCTTCGGGTATGTCGGCAGGTTTCTGTATAGATTCCTCCTAGGCCAGAACCAGACCAGACCTTTGGCCCAGTTGGTGACCTGCTCCACCACAGCTGTGCAAACCCATCCGGCAGATGTCAGTTTAGAGGGGAGTAGAGAAGAGGGCACTGGGGTGAGACAGGGGCCAAAAGAGGGGCCTCTCCACCCCTGGATCATCAACTCCAGAACGTGTTAGACAGCCCTCCTCTCCAGTCTTGGGGCAAGGATATGCATGGCAAGTAGAAAAGAGAGCAGGGTTGTGCACCATTCCGAATTAAACAGAGAATGCTTTTTAAATTCCATAATTTGAACTGAAGTAGCAAACAGGATGTGGAATGTCAAGTCAAATTCAACTATAAGTAGAATGAACTGAAACTAGATTTTTTTAACTGACAGATTAACTAAGAAAGATAATATTGTTTTTTGATTGCATTTCGTTTATATATTTCATTTATATTTCATCAATCATCTCATCTTCCTCTTCCTTTAATTCTATTTGGACTTCCTGCAGGATGAAGCCACCTCAATTCAAATACACACTCATGAATTTGAAAGGATACCAAGTCTTCAATTCCGAATTTTGCTTTTGAATTTTTTATTCTTAGTTGAGTTTTAGCTAACGTTTTTGTTGATCTCCATCCAAACCATCTTCACCAAGACTTTAGCCCATCCAGTTGCGCAAGCCTTCCTCAAATCCACTGCAGTTATATCGGACAAAATCAGGCTCTACAATCCATATCTCAGCCAGAGTGGTTTCAATTTAGTTTGATGGTAGCAGGGGTGTTAAAGGGTTGTGACAGGGTTATGTAGCCTAGCAGAGGCTTTCTCCATGTGGCTTCATAGTCCTGCTGCTTTACGTCCATGAGGTGAATGAGCACCACATAAATGCCATGTGACCTCTGAGGACGTTGAGACAGCACTCAGACCATTCGTGGAATGAGAAACGTTTGCAGGCTGTTCTAAGTGTTAGCTAGGTGGACAAGGGGAGAATTTTCAACCAGCACTAAAAACAAAGTGGAGAGTGGCAGAAAGGCTGGTGGCTGTTATATATCATCCACTATGGAGTGAATTGCATTCTGTTCTTATTCATTCTAAAGTTTTTAAGAGGTTACAGCGGCTCCACTTCAGTTAGCAGTCATAAGAGAGCCGCGCCGCTGGCTCGTGTTCCTCCTTTCTGACATAGATTCCCTTTCACAAGCAGTGCGCATTTTGCATGCAGCTATTATAGTTAACAGAGTCTAATAAATATTTCCCTTTTATGAGGCGTAGAAATCAATTTGGCAGGAAGTTACCCTTTCTCTACCTAGTTGTGTGTTTTAATGTTAACACTTTTATGCTAGCTGACTAAAATGGGGAGGATGTGTAGGTCATGATATTGCAGAAGATATTTTGCATATAAAGTGCATAGAATGCATTTATCAAAAATAAATAGACTAATTAATTTGACTGACATATTGCTCTAGACTCACTGATATAAAAATTATAATTACATTTTATTTGGAGTACTACTTGTGCACAGTGTACATTTCTTAATATTACACCTATAATGTGTTTTAATGTCACTATTGTTGAAGACTGTATGAGGTTTGAATAAAAATGAAGTCTTTAAATGCAAGATAATTAAAGAGTACCTAAAGTACAATTGCAATAATTAAAATTAGCACAATCAAATTTTCTTAAGTATATCTTTAGTTGGACTTCAGCATTACTTCCACACAATTAAAGAGCATTAAGTAGAAAAATAGTTGTTCTGATTTAGCTCAAAGTACAATTTCAGGGTATTTGTATTAAGGACATAAAAATGTATATTTAGGATGAAATAAATGTTTTTCAAATACATTTTAGTATATCTAGTTTTCATAAGGGTACTTTGTACGCCAGCTATTTCTGTGGCAATATTCCATATAATATTTCATAAATTCCCTGCACCAGGAGACCAGAAAAATACTACCCAAAAAAATGATCATCCAGCCCAACAGGCAACTCTGTTTCTGAGAGTCTTAGCTTGTGCACCATAAAAGAATAAATAGGATTTATGAAGACTGTAGAGAGCAAAATTGTTGCAATGCATCAGTGAGAATGTTCTAACAGTTTCGCATTATTACATTTAAATGACTTTCTTTTAGCCGCTTTGTGTTCGTTGATTCTTATCTAAGTAATCCCAGTCTCCTTTTTGCAATTCGCGTTCCCAGTAATGTTAATTAGCATAGCGCCAGACGGGGAGAAAGAGAGTGAGATAATTCAAGCTGGTTACAGAAGAAAGAGAAAAAAAAAGATTATTTGATGCAGTCAACACATTGCTTGTTAGACTGGAGTTGGTTAAATCGCATTTGTTGGTATGAAAACAGATGTCGCCCTTGTTTAATGTTTATTCCTTTGAAACACGAGGTGAATGGCCTGTAACCTTTTAAAAGCATCCCTTAATAACATTTCCCTTACGAAGAAATGGGTTTCAGTGGAGACTGTTGCTGTGTCCAACACTATCTCGGATTTATGGGCGACTGTTTGCAGTGACTTATTGAGTGCACACAAACAAGGGACTTGTGGTGCAAGAAACATCCTGTAAAAGACAGGAATAAGAAACACTGTGTGTGTGCACAGGTTTATCGTGTTTCTCCATGACAGGTGTGTGCTGTAAACACAAATCTCCATAGATTGCTGCACTGGACACATAGACAGTGCTGAGAACAGATGTTGCACCATCTTTGCATTTATAGTCCATGATGATTGAAACGAATGCACACATGATCAAACAAACACACACACAGTCTCTCACACACTTCACAACTGAAGGTATGCCAAAGCAAATGAGGTAGTGCACTCAAAAATGATCATTCACTTACCATTTCAAACCTAGCTTACTTCAGCAGCGCCAAAATAAGAGGCAATATTGGACCCTATTGACTTTCACTGACATTGGTGTTTAAAAGACAATTAAAACCAGTAGTGATAGTTTGGGATGAGAATACAATTTAACTGAATTGAACTGGATAATGACACTATTGTCTTCTGTAGAGCTGCTGTACATAATATTTTCATATGTTTTTCATAATTGTTGAACTTTTCAGTGCTGACACTTTTATGGAACTGAACTGAAACAACATTCGGTTTAAAAGACAATAAATGTGCAGTATTATCGATACTAAATGTAGCTAAATGATGACACGTTTGTCTTATAGAGATGCTTTACAGCTGAAATTGGATGTTTTGTAGTTGGGGAATTATAACACTGTTATTTTCATGATTATTAATCTGAAGACGCTTTGAAAGTTTGTATTATATACAGGTGAAAAGTTCATTTATTTCAGTTATTCAACTCAAATTGTGAAACTCGTGTATTAAATAAATTCAATGCACACAGACTGAAGTAGTTTAAGTCTTTGGTTCTTTTAATTGTGATGATTTTGGCTCACATTTAAGAAAAACCCACCAATCCACAATCTCAACAAATTAGAATACTTCATAAGACCAATAACAAAACATATTTAGTGAATTGTTGGCCTTCTGGAAAGTATGTTCATTTACTGTATATGTACTCAATACTTGGTAGGGGCTCCTTTTGCTTTAATTACTGTCTCAATTCGGCGTGGCATGGAGGTGATCAGTTTGTGGCACTGCTGAGGTGGTATGAAGCCCAGGTTTCTTTGACAGTGGCCTTCAGCTCATCTGCATGTTTTGGTCTCTTGTTTCTCATTTTCCTCTTGACTATACTCCATATATCCTCTATGTTCAGGTCTGGTGAGTTTGCTGGCCAGTCAAGCACACCAACACATGGTCATTTAACCAACTTTTGGTGCTTTTGGCAGTGTGGACAGGTGCCAAATCCTGCTGGAAAATGAAATCAGCATCTTTAAAAAGCTGGTCAGCAGAAGGAAGCATGAAGTGCTCCAAAATTTCTTGGTAAAAGGGTGCAGTGACGTTGGTTTTCAAAAAACACAATGGACCAACACCAGCAGATGACATTGCACCCAAATCATCACAGACTGTGGAAACTTAACACTGGACTTCAAGCAACTTGGGCTATGAGCTTCTCCACCCTTCCTCCAGACTCTAGGACCTTGGTTTCCAAATTAAATACAAAACTTGCTCTCATCTGAAAAGAGGACTTTGGACCACTGGGCAACAGTCCAGTTCTTCTTCTTAGCCCAGGTAAGACGCCTCTGACGACAACTGTAGCCAAATTCCTCGACACGTCTGTGTGTGGTGCTCTTGATGCCTTGACCCCAGCCTCAGTCCATTCCTTGTGAAGTTCACCCAAATTCTTGAATTGATTTTGCTTGACAATCCTCATAAGGCTGCGGTTCTCTCGGTTGGTTGTGCATCTTTTTCCTTCCACTCAACTTTCTGTTAACATGCTTGGATACAGCACTCTGTGAACACACAGCTTCTTTGGTAATGAATGTTTGTGGCTTGCCCTCCTTGTGAAGGGTGTCAATGATTGTCTTCTGGACAACTGTCAGATCAGCAGTCTTCCCCATGATTGTGTCGCCTAGTGAACCAAACTGAGAGACCATTTTGAAGGCTCAGGAAAACTTTGCAGGTGTTTTGAGTTGATTAGCTGATTGGCATGTCACCATATTCTAATTTGTTGAGATGTGAATTGGTGGGTTTTTGTTAAATGTGAGCCAAAATCATCACAATTAAAAGAACCAATGACTTAAACTACTTCAGTCTGTGTGCATTGAATTTATTTAATACACGAGTTTCACAATATGAGTTGAATTACTGAAATAAATGAACTTTTCCACGACATTCTAATTTATTGAGATGCACCTGTAAAGTTAGAAACGTTTTAGAAAAGTGGTTAGAAAAGACACTGAAATAGTTAAGAAGAGACTATTATTAAAAATATTTTTTTTGTTCACTAAATGAGTGTCACGCTCATTCGGAATGAGATTGAATGAAATAAAGGAGAATAAAATGCATAACTTCCATTTTGGGGTGAGTTGTCCCTTTCTTTACTTTTTTTATGTATTTATCAAACTGTTGTCCTGTATCAGTCCTATTGTTTCAGTATTCTCCCTAAGAACTGCTGTCAGTGGACAGTAAGTTCTTCCTCGTGTGGTTTTGCTGTGGGCTGGATGAAAACCGTCTCAGGTGGAGGAATTAGGCTGGATTGCAGACAGCGAGTGAGGGAATCTGGGACTGTTCAAGGTGACATTGTGATCGGGTTCCAAATCCAGCTCAGAGGGTACGACTGGAGCGACCCAGAAAATACACACACACATAATCTCAGCAAGGCAATATGATGACGCATCCCTCTGTGCTATAAAACAGCACTGTATTTATTTAGGCATATTGTGCTTAATGTTTAACTTAATAGAGTTAACTCGTGCACTTCTGTGACGCCACATTGCTTTCAAAAGCAGCAAATTCACTTAGACAGATATGCTTCACAGGCTGCTGGTGTGATTAAGGCAGACGGGAGTCTTCACCGAGCACATGGTAAAGCCACAAGATCTGCTGGCTGCGTCGTAAGTGCTCTGACCACAGGGATGCAGGCAGCTCTCTGAGAATAATGTCTCCCAAATCTCTTTATGAATTGTCATAGCATTATGCATCTTACAGATTGTGTGGTAATGGATGTGCAGAGATTAGTTTGTGTGTGAGGATGAGAGATCGAACAAAAAGCCAGTATTTAAAGTGATAATAGTTTGCTTTCTGTAGAAAAATCGCAAACGGGTGTAACTTTTGCTTGACGATTTCACAAAAATCTTAATACAGACATTTCTTAAGGCAAGACATTACAGACAAAAAAAATACAACAACATGGTATGTGGAACATGTGGAAATGTATTCACATTAGTGTATATTTAGTTAGATAATGCGTTTTTTTAAGTTATTACAAAACTGTAAAGTTTGGGATATGCGAGTGCTGCCGAAGTGGAGAAAAAACTCACAACTAAACACTTGTTGTTTTCATTCCACTAGTATAAAAGTAGACATGTTATAGAAACAAAATCTCAGAACTGACCATGCAGTGCCTGGAAAAAAAACACTGGTTTTGTCAGTAGTGTCTTTCCTGAAAGTCCAGCCAGTGCTATGAAATATTAAATGTTCCTCGCTGATTTCACAGAAGTAAGTATCTGCACTATGTGGCAGAGTTCATCAGGCTGAAAGGGTAGAGAGCAGGGTTTAGAGGTCAAAGGTCAGGAGGCACAGCAGAGCGGGACTCTTTTTGGTTTGTGGGGGAAGGACACAGCGTTCTTCCATTCTTCATAACCTGTTTGCACGATTCTCGGTAGGAGATCTGTACGAATCCCAGCACATGCATTTACCAAGCTCCTTTAGGACGCCATGCCATCCTTTATCTGTCTACGACACCAGGTTTAGGCTCAGGATGGGCAGAGGGGGTGAAGCGTCTCCTCCTAAACCCTTCGAGAGGATGACGGTCGGGTGGGGGTTTCACTTTCCGAGAGCGTAAGAAAGAGCGATTCGAGCCCAACGCTTGACAGATGGGTAAGAGTCATCTTTAGTTGCATCAAATGCTGGCGAGCCATTGAAGTCGTCTGAATGAGATGCTAACTGTTAGTGGCCTGACAGTTTTGCACATGGACAATGTAAGCAACGCTTTATAAGAAAGAGCCAGCGAGTGTGTGTGTGTGTGTGTTTTGTAGAGTGTGTACGGTGTCGTTGCATCAGAATAGAGTGTGTCCTTGTGTGCGTACCATGAAAGTGAAGCTCTTAAAGCCACGTTTAAAAAGGGACGCCCACTCTTTGTGGACACTTTTCAGTCTGGTGTATTGAGAGGCCTTTGTCTCCACCTTTCATCTGAATGCACAATGGACCGGCCCGTTTTAAACACAACGGTAGATGAACTGCCCTGACAGTGTATTAAACGCGGATGAATTGCCAGTGCATGGCATAGATCAATGTCCTCCAACCTTTCACATACGCAGGGCTCCGGTCTTGTTCCTGTGAAATAGAGCGAGCTGCTTTCAGAGACGCTAATTATATTCATGTTTTGATGGAAGAGAAGCCTCCGTTTAAAATGTGCAAATTGCCCTTGATTCAAGACAACTGTCTGAAGTCAGTCTGGTTTGAATGGGCGTTTATTTTGGTCTGACTTAAAAATGTGTTTTAACACAGAACAAAAAAGACATTTACATTTAAGTAACAAATATATTTAAATGATGTAAACACTGATAATATTTCTTTCTTTTGCCATTTTAGTCCTTCTAGTGGTGGAAAGCCTGCTGTTTTAATAAAATAGGTCCTCAATTTGTTTAAAATATATATTTCATATCTTAGTCTTTGACAAGCAATAGTCAAGTCAAGACAAGTCAAAATATTTATATAATGCTTTTCACAATTTTTCACTCATTGTTTCAAAGCAGCTTTACAGAAGATCATGACGTTAATGTTTACAATAGAGTGGATATCAGTTGGGCGATAATACAGTGACATTTTGTGACAATACAAGCAATCACGCTATTGAGATTTAGTATACAGTATATATCATCTTCTGGATATATATTTTATGTAGACAGATAAAGTTGGACATATTTGTATAAAGAGCTGGACGGTAATATGATTACATTATGCAATGGAAAAAAACAGGCAATTGAGATTTGCTATATAGTATTATACATTGTTGTAAATGAGTATGTTGTATGTATGTGAATAAATATAATGCATCTCAAGAAAATTCTCAAGAAAAAAATCAATACTTTAAGTTCAAGTAGTTTAAATGTGGGTCAAATTGAACCACACCCAAAGGAAGTATTTTTTCATTATTGTACATTTTTCATTTATTTTATCTACATCCTTTTAGTGAAGCCAAACAGTTCTTTCAAGTATTGTAGCTTGATATGAAGCAGTATGTTAAAGATGTGACAGATGTCTCTGTGTGTACGTGTCCATGTGTATCAGACAACACCGCTCCAGTAAAAGTCCTCTAGACTCTCTTTAAAGTGTCCGACAGGTACATAAACATGCTCAAGATGTCTGTGGAGGAGATGTGTGGGCTACCTCTGACCTGTTTACGACCTCTCAGAGCAGCCTGTTTATACAGATCACAGCTTTAGCCACTTAACAAGAACAACAGGGACCTCAACATGTGCTAAGAGGCAGTTTCCCATGAGGACACACTCTCTGCCACACACATGCCCATGAACCTGTCTGGAAGACTGCTGGTCGCTTTCAAATGCATGCTATGTGAATGAAATCATGCTTAGAAGGGGATATTTGTCTCTGCACAATTGTCAGTCTGTTTTGTATTATTATTTGCATCTTTTATTAGGTCTGGTTTAGCAACCGAAGAGCAAGGTGGCGGAAACAAGCGGGAGCAAATCAGCTGGCAGCATTCAACCATTTGTTGCCTGGAGGGTTTCCACCAACTGGCATGCCAACCTTACCCACCTATCAGCTTCCAGAGTCAACGTATCCCAGCACCACTCTCTCGCAAGGTAGAGTACAGTAACCCATGAACCTCTATGGATGAACCCAAACATTCCAAAGGTTTTGTTTTGTTTTGTAGCAAGGATGCATTAAATTGATCAACGTGATGGTAAAGACATTTGTAATGATTTCTATTTCTAAGAAACTGTTTCTCTGAACTTTCTATTCATCAGAGTATCCTGAAAAACAAAGCGTATCACGGTTTCAACATTGTTCATAATAAATGTTTCTTAAGCTTCAAATCAGCATATTAAAATGATTTCTGAAGGATTATGTGACACTGAAAACTGTAATGCAAATTCAGCTTTACCATCACAGGAAAAATATAATATAATATATTATAATAATATCATATTTGAATATATTAAGTTTAAATATATTACTCTGTTGAGGGAAAACTCTGGAAACACTTTACTTAAAGGCTTTAGGTATAATGCATTATAAAGGGCTATTAAGGGTATAATATGTTCATAATGTGCGTTGTAATACATGATATCTTGTTGTAAATAATTATGACCGAATTTAAAACGCTTAGTGTAACAATGAATTAATAAGTGTTATAATGTATTAAATAGCGTTACAGTTATTCATGAGATTGTACAACGCAATATAAGGTGCATTGCAAAGCATAATTAATGCATTAAAACTACTTTTATTATGCTTTATACATAAAGTCAAAGTGTTACCAAAACTCTTAAATGTGTCCATAGTATCGTTGTGTAAGACTAATGTGAATAGGTATCACCGTCTCTGTGCTTGTGTTTCAGATGGCAGCAGTACACTGCACCGGCCGCAGCCTCTGCCGCCTTCCTCCATGCATCAGGGAGGACTCTCGGCTGACAGTAGCTCCGCCTACGGCCTCTCCTCCAACCGCCACACCTTCTCCAGCTATTCAGAGACTTTTATGAGCCCGTCAGCTTCAAGCAACCACATGAATCCCGTGAGCAACGGCCTTTCACCACAGGTTAGTGCAGAGGCCTCTTTCTAATGTGAGAACGATGAACACCAGCATGCTTCACACATCAAGAGCATTGGCAGCATCCGCTGCTTGTGTGGAAACAGAAAATATGGAGAAATTGAAGTGTTTTTTTCTTAGTTTGCTTAAAAACATTGTAATCATTCCCAAACCTTTGCAGTTTTTTATATCAGAACCCATAAGAATGAAATGGCTTTCACTTTACTTTAATAATACGATGTATTTCAGAGTAAAAACAGATAATAAGGAAGAAAAGGGTGGTAAAATGGAACTAGATTTTGTCTTTTGGAATTTATGGATCGTCTGAATATCTGTTTAGCTATTGGATGACATTTTTCAGAAAAGTAAATGCTGTCATGTCCAAGTTGACTTCAAGGTTAAATAGACCGTGTATACATTTAAATCTATATGTATTTTTGTTGGGCTGAAATTGATGTTGCTTTGGGTAATTTCGTCAGAGAACATGTATGTGTGTACAGGAGAGTGAGTAGGTGACACTTGACAGGAATTGCTATGTTTTGTGTTTATTTCTCGTCTGGATTTGTGTTACTGCTGTGGCAGTGTTTTTGTCAAATTTTCCCAGTTATCATCTTTGGTCCCCATTAGTGAGCATTAAGGGTGACTTTCTCCAGAAATGGTTCTGTCTTAAATACCCATCATTAAAAAATAAAGCGTATTGATGCAAGCCGCATGTAAGGAGTGAATTACACACAATTATCCATCGATACTGGGCAGTCTTGCCGACCCTCAGCAACAAGATGTGGCTAACAAGCATAAAATAAGATTGAAATGGTGTGTAAAGAGTTGAAAATGAATTTCAATGCTGCATTTGTCCACAATTACCCTTTCGTTCACACATGTTTTATTGGGGGTTTCCTTTTCTCTCCCCTGCTCTCTCAAAGCAGATTGAGAAACATTCTCGGTATTACCCTCTTTTTTTCCAGAGAAGAAAGAATGAAGGATTTGGTGACAAAAAGAGCTTTTCCCCTCGTAACTACAGCGTCGGAAGGATAACATGGGCGTCTTACAGTGAGAGAGATTGTTAATCGTGGCACAGGGGCTTTGAGCACTAATGCCTTCGCTCCAAACCTCTGTAAATACCAGCAGACATGGAGGTCTTTTCTCTATTAATGGGAGCAGTTAACACTTCCTTCTCAGCTGCGCTTAAACACTTTCTTCTTATAAATTATGAATGTTTTTTTGTCTAATGCCATGGATCAGGTCTGCAAGCTTTAAATTGAGAAGAAAAATATTTACATTTTCTATTGCTTTTCGATTGCTATGTTTTGACATTTATAGCATTATATTTCTGTATACTGCCACTTCAAAGTTTCTTAAAGGTATGATAGTTCAATTGGTCATACATAAGAATTTCTTTACAAAAGAAAGAATAATGTAATAATTTGTATTTTGTGAAACATGTATGAGTTTGACTAGATAGTCAAGGACCGCCGACAAGTGTGCAACATACATTTCAATAATGTAAAAAAAGCATTGCACATTGTACCTGGGTATGTTACTAAATTATAATAATAATAATAATAATAATAATAATAATAATAATAATAAATTGTATAAGTAATGTAACTACTATTCATATTTTATAATAATAATATTAATATATAAATATAATTAGTAATATATAATTATATTAGTAATATATATTTTTAAATCGTAATATTTGTATTTATTCTCTCTCTATATATATATATATATACACACAAGATATCTCTCTCTCTCACTCTATACAATATATATATATATATATATATAAACTAAAATATTATAATATATACTATTATTTTCCATTAAAAAATGTATATTAACAAAATATAATTTGATTTAAATATATCTATATATATATTCATTTTATATTATTAAATTTTAATATAAGTTTTTAAAGGAAATAGTAGTATATTTTATAATATTTTTCAACATTTGTACTTTTTTTTTATTAAATAATTTAATTTTCTTAATTTTTGTCTGATATGGGACCTCTCGTTCTCTGTGTGTGTCTCTCCTTCATATGAGAGAGTTATTGTGAGGAGATAAATGCGGTTTCTGACAGAAGAGACAGAGTTCAGTCAATCATAGCAGCTTTCACACGGACAATCCTCAACACAAGGTGCGAGAGCATCTGCTGAGTGTATCAGACATCACCTAACCCGACCCCAGCTTTGATTCATCCTCAGCTCACAGTTCGGCTAATGAACTCTATTATGTGATGGAAGAATTGTTCATTCTCATCATTAATATTAATATTAAATGTAACCTTTTTTTGTCAGTTGACAGTTTTTTCAAAACAATAAACCACTTGAGTTTGCATGTCAGCAGTTGTTTAGTAAAAGAAAGCTAGAAGAAAGTGGATCTGTTACAGCCGGGAATCTTTTCCCTTTCCAAAACATCAGATGTCACCTTGCCTCCTGTGACACGGTCCAAAAAATGTGTAGATCAAAGATAACTCCTTTATATTGGAAGTTCACAGAAAACACCTGTCTGGAGGAGATAGGCGCATGTGTTAAGACGAAAGACCTATTTCTCCTATCGTCTGCCGTTGATGGGCTACCGGTTGCTGGTGAAGATTGGCTGTAAATGGGCTGTGGTGGCCAGTAATGGACTCCTGCTGATCTCAGCACAGGTGTTGGTGTAACCCATCCAGACAGAGCGCATTTTCCCATTACAGGCCAGTAGAAAAGCCATCCACCAGCGGTTGTTGTTGTTGTAGTCCTTGATTATAAGTTTAGTCTGGTCTGGGAGTGATGCAGTGTCAGATGGGGTCTATTAGGCATTGCTTGGCTGGTCTGCAGGTATGTTTTTGGGTTGAGGGGAGCCGTATCGCCCCATTTCATTTTGTCGCACAGCAGGTGATGGATAAGGACACGTACTCTGGGAGATGTCCTTTGGATAGAAGTCATTTTTGTTGGGAAAGACTGCTGGAGAACAAGCTTCCAATAGACAGAAATTCACCAGCTGTTTTTATAAGTTACATAATTATATATTGTGTCCCGATGACCCTTCAAATATCCATACTGATGTAGCTAATATCCCTCAATGTCCCGTAACCAAGCAGAAAATCTCTAATTGATGTTATCTATAGAATAAAAGGCAGACGTTTCCTGTTTCTCTGCAGATGGGAATAGACAGAGAACAGCAGCGCCAGAGCGTGATGTCAGGTGCTCACGCTGGCTATTATGCCTCTCTAAATGGGTTTTAAGAGTGGTCCTGGGAAATGTGTTCCTTGGCAGAGAGCTTTGAGGTGGATTCCACTGCTCAGCCTGACAGGGACACCTGCTGGGAGAGAGGGGAAAACAACATGCCTCTGAAGAACCACAGGAAGCTTTCCTTATGAAAATATATAAATAAAATATATCAAATGTGATAGCATATATAACTACAATTTAATAATTTAAACAAAAATTTAGTCGAAAGTTCTGGTAATTTAAGTTCTTTTTTTGTAAGCGTCCGTTACAACAACAAACAAATGTATGTATATATCTATATGTGTGTGTGTGTGTGTGTGTGTGTGTGTGTGTGTGTGTGTGTGTGTGTGTGTGTGTGTGTGTGTGTGTGTGTGGGCATGTTTATGTGGTTTATGAGGACACAAATTTGTATAATGACATGGGTATGACAGGTATTACAAGGAGAAGGTGATGTATGAGGACATTTTCAGTGTCCCCATAATTTAAAACGCTTATAAATCATACAGAGTGAGTTTTTTTGAGGGAAAATATAAATGCACCGTCTCCTGTGAGGGCTAAGTTTAGGTGTAGGGTAGGTGTAGGTCAATAGCACATACAGCTTGTACAGTATAAAAACCATTACGCCTATGGAAAGTCCCCGTAAACCATAAAAACCAACGTGTGTGTGTGTGTGTGCGTGTGTGTGTGTGCGCGCGTGTGTGTGTGTGTGTGTGTGCGCACGCGCGTGTGTGTGTGTGTGTGTGTGTGTGTGTGTGTGTGTGTGCGCGTGTGTGTGTGTGTGTGCGCTGTGTGAGCCGTGGGAGTGTGTTTGTGCTGAGGAAAGGGGCTCTGCTCACGGACGGACGGATGGATGAGTGCGTAAGGCAGCGCGCGAGCGGGGTTGGGTCTCGCCACCGGAGGGATCAGAGAGAAAAACGGCGCTCACCCGAGCCTCCCTTTGATCCCTGTCCCCGGGCCTGCTCGCCTGCACCGTACCGCGCCGCATAGCGCGCTAACACCAGCCCTCGCCAACCGCTGCTCGCGACTGTCAGACAGAGATAAGCGCGGAGAAGCTTCAACCCTCTCCCTCTTCCATTAGTCCTTCTCGGAAAAAAAGGGGATGAATTACGTTTAAGAACCCTGTGCTGGCGTCGACTAAAAAGGAAAGAAACCTACCTCAGAAATTTCAAGTGCTCGCTTCTCTTGCCGTCTCCCTCGCCTCGCAGTTTTGACAAGACATTAGGCACGTGAATATCAATGAGCCGCGGAGACTCGTGTAGTCCCACACATTATTAAAAACTTGTGCATTAAGCCGCAGACTGGGCACCGTGTCAGCTGGCACGCTCTCTCGACGAACGAATCAAAGCGGATGAGCGCGCGGCATTCATCCGTACCCCTTGCGCTCGCGCCGCGAGAGGGGGAATTGAAACTTAATAATTAGAAGCCATATTAAAACAGATACTGTTTATATTTGGCAGTAATGGAAAAGACCTATAAGAGGCTTTCCAAAAAAACAAGACCTGCTTGGATGCTGCCAAGAACATCAGACAGCCAAAATCGTCGCCACAGGCAAAACAATCATAAACTGTAGTTTTGGAGTAAGGCTCTCTGTTCGAATGTGTAAGTTTAGTCTTAGGCCTGATGACAATGGAAACTGATTGTGCCAGCTTCAAACTTACCTGTCCGAAGGCTAATATGTTTTCTAAACCTTTTCTTGGACTCTTTAGTTTTTGCTGTCATTTGTGTTGCTACATTATACGGTTCTTTACACTGTTAAAAACAGGCCTAAAACTTCTTTATTGGAATTGATGTCTCCATGAAGAACCTTTAACAGCCATAGAACCTTTCCATTGCACAAAATGTTCTTTAGGATGTGTGTGGGGGGGGGGGGGTCTTCCATTTTGCGCAACAAAAATGCTTATTTTAAGAACAGTTCAAAAATGGTTCTTCTTCTGAAAACCCCCTTTGGGGAACTTTGTTTTTAAGAATGTAATTGTTAATGTTTTGTTATAGATTATTCAGGTCAGTATGTTGGTTTGTGACAAATGGAAAACAGCTATTTTAAATTCTAATAATATTTACTCTTGTTTTTGATCAAATAAATGCAGCCTTGGTGAACATAAGATAATAAAAAAAATTTCTCTCAAAAAAACATTCAAACATTTCCATACTTTCGAACATGAATGATGCTCAAATCACCGTCTCGTTGAGGAGAGGTGCGCTGCTACTTTTCTAACCAGTCAGACTTACAACTTTAGCGTGGTGGACAATACACATCTATTAGATTTACATAGAAGGTAGGATCTGAATATCATGGAGACCTGAGAAACCGATCAAGAAACTGCTCAGATGATAAACAGCAGAGCAACAGCCTGGAAGCTGTGAGTTTTGCACAGACAAACATTTTCTGTTCTAAGTATAAAGAAAATGCAGAGTATAAAGCTTCAGTATTGGGATCTAATTGAAGATTGTAGTTCAGAAAAGAAGGCGTTGTATGACGCAACACACACAAGCGGCTGTCAGGTGTTTTCCAGAGGTGGTCAGTCTCATGAGATCAGGTCATGGATGCTCCACGCCTGACTGTCTTCTGGAAACTCCATCTTTAGCTTCCCAGCAGTCACCCGTAGAGTCCTCTCTCATCTCAAAGAAAAAGAGATGGATTGGTTTATTTACTTCGCTGCACTTTTTGCCTCCCCGACCGCTTCCTTTAAGGCTGCTCAAGACGACTGCGTGCTGGTCGCTCTTTTCCCTCCCTCTCCTTCCCCTGGAGAGGAAGATGCTTTTCCCTCCGTTCAGATGAAAGGCTACGGCGGACAATAAAAATGCTATTTAAATGCAAGGCTGTTTGTATGCGGCTGAGAGATATTTTCCCCTGCCGAAAGTGAGCTGCCGCATCCTGATAAATAGCAAATATAAGGGAATGCGATTTACATTTATCTTGCAGAGGCAGCCAATATAAATTTCAGCAAATCCTATGAGATAGGGATTTAAAGGAGGGAACGACTGAGACCAATTCATATGCCGTGTGTCCCACGCAACTGCAAATGTCTATAATATGGAGAATGGCGAGTGTATAGCCACATATACGCGCACACTCACCGATCCTATCGTGTATGTCAATTATTTAGAGGCCACTGCATCCTGGACGACTCATTTATTGTTTTACCTGAGGCCTAATCTATTAGATGTTATGTAGTGTAATTGAACTTTTCTATTAAAACTAATTTATTAGTTCTCGTTTGTTCTCATATAGTGAGAACATCACACTTGAATATAGGAATGTAAATAGATTAGATAAAATATCAACTAAGTTTCTTTTATTTTAAAATGAGCTTTCTTTGAAATGCTAAAACAACTGAAAACTACATAGGAGAACAAGATACACATCAGATAAAATTGACCAAAAGACGGCTGATTCAAAGACATTGTGCAAAATTGTTGAAGAAAAGGGATGCTACACATCCTTCAACATAATTTAATATTTAATGCAATGACTTTCAGACATTTTTACAGGTAAAATAAAACATGCTTAAGGCTGTTGAATGTCATTGCATTAGATCAAATATCAAATCAAGTGTCTTTTATTGATGTAGTGATGTTGAAGGCTAAGACAGTATTGTGTGAAGTTGTGTTTGTGGTTATTGGATCATATTTCAATGTTGCTGAAAGTAAAACTTAGTAAAAATGCTTAGGTGTATCAAGTTCAGAGGCATTTTCGGTTTCTTTTTGATTGCCGTTACTACAATTTATTGTCAGTGTTGTAAAAGTAGATTTTTAACACCTTTTAACAGGTGAGGGATTTTTCCCAGGTAACCTAGGCCCTCGTAATCATGAGTTCACAGGTTAAGGGTTTGCAGGGTCGCGGTGGGGTCGAACAGTCATCGATAAGCCTCTTTGGTAGCCGTTGGCTTTTTGGATGTCATCTTTGTGAAATGTGTATCCGTTTAGTTCCACATGCCACTCTGACAGGTGCACCGTCGTGATTAATACTGCAATGAGCAGCGCTGCTCTAACTTTACCAAACTCAAACCCCCAGCCACACATATATATCCACAGCCAAACACCAGCAACCTGCTGTCTGATGTCTGGGGTTGCTTTCGGACTGACCCGCAGCATCATGGGACAGCGGTCTTCTTTGTCTCATATGCAGAATGTTTCTGGTCTCACCCACACAATGTCAGTTCTTTTCCCCCCGTTTTATCATCCACCAGATAAAAGCTGTCGGTGTGGTCAGGTAAAGTGATTTGGGAAGTAGTATAATTCATGCATGAAGCACAAGCAGCCTGACATGTGAAATAATGTCAGAATAATCATTGTTTAAAATGGAAGAATTGATTGAACTTTTAGAGAACATATGTATTTTTGTTCAGTTTCACATTCAATACATCAGGCTTTTATTTAGGATGATATAGTGAGAATATAATCTCATACTTTTCAGAGGCCCAAATTTCACAAAATATTTATATGGTCAAAAATTAAGATGAAATTAATCAGTGAGATTAATTAGATACAAATATATGAATATTAGTTATGACTCTATGTCTCAACAATATGTCTTAGTAAAATAATATTTAAATGCTTAGTTTTATGATCAAAGATAGTTTAAGAACATATAATGCAATGCAATACAATGATGACTGAATATGAACAAATATATCCCTCAAAAGCCTTATGATCAAATTTGATATTCACATTTGAACATGATTAAAAAAAAATATTCAAGTAAACCTGCTTCAGTGCAATGCAATATAAAAGTTATGTTATTTTATAAAAAAAACTATTTAGATTTCACAATAAAATCACAACCTGAAGGAGACATTTTTTGAAATATACTAGAAGGCCTTTTACTTGCTTAAAAGTATAAAAAGCTATAAACTCTCAATCTAATGGCAGCAAGCATAGTATATTGTGAACAACAGGTTTTCATCAGTTTTGATCATGTTGATCATTTAGAGGCCTTAGAAATGTCTGTCTCAAATATGAAACAGTGGGCTTTATAGGGTTCATTTTTATCATTTTGTGGTTTGATAAAATCACTAACTCGTAATAAAAGCAATAATAATAGTGATGTTTGTCTTAGCAAATGTCACATTGAGTTGAGTTCCTCAGTTTTTCTCTCTCGTCCGTTCACTTTCTGTAAAACGAGCCTGTGTGAGCGGTTCGAGTCTCAGCTGGCTATCTCACACAAGCAGTTTCTTCCTCTTAGACTCCAGCTGAGCACTATTTCACTGTTTATTTACATGTAATTATTGCCGTGAGGTGCAGATATTAACACCGTCAAGAACAATTTGACCTGACATTTTTCACTGTGCTGATCCCCTGCTGATTTGAGCAAACAAACCTCTAGCCTGCATGCCCCTCTCTCTCTCTCTCTCTCTCTCTCTCTCTCTCTCTCTCTCTCAGAGTTGAGGCACCAGTGCAAAGTGAGAGGAGCTTTGCTGTGTGTGTGTGTGTGTCTGGCTTGTTCCTGGTGGCTGAATCCATCCCATATTCACTCAAGCATATCAGTGGTGGAGAATAGACGATTGTGCCTCCTCACGTTCTTCAAATGCAACCAAACAGAAAGCATATTAACCATAGTTTAGCTAACAGACTGCTGCCAAGATCTGTGGAAATATTTGAGAAGGATAATGTGATCGCTAATACAAACACATGTGAACTTCACCCACTAACAGAGAATATTCTACAATACAAAATCACCTGATTATCACTCATATATAAAAAAAATATTTTACATTTATAATTTTATATTGACTTTTTATATTACAGTAATCTATGCACTCAAATGTAATTTTTTGGTGATACAATATGCAACGATTCATATTCTTATTATTAAAAATTCGTATTATTAAATAATAATCATAACAATGATACAAATTATTATTATGTATTTATTTTGGGTAATATTATAAATATAAAGTCCCTTATTCTGACATTGAATTTTTTGATTATTTAATTTATTTTTCTATTTATTTTTCTTGTACAGATGGTAGATAGATAGATAGATAGATAGATAGATAGATAGATAGATAGATAGATAGATAGATAGATAGATAGATAGATAGATAGATAGATAGATAGATAGATAGATAGATAGATAGATAGATAGACTGCATGTTTATTTTATTTTATTTTTAGCCAGTGTTATAAGTGTAAAAGTATCTCATTATGATATTTAGTTAGTGAATGATTAGTTATGGATCAGTTATTTAATGTATCATCTCACCAAAGACCGATCAGAGATGTAGAATTATAAAAGATTGAAGAAAAGTTTTGTATGCTTCCATTTATCTATTCCTTAGATTTCAACAGCAGGTCAAATCCTGGCTGAGATGATTTGATTGTCACTACATTGTGCATGCCTACATTAGAAGGCTTTCTGAGAAGCTGTCAGGTTGTTTTCTGACGTGAGGTGTGACTGACCAGAGGAGAGAGGTAGTGCACATATGCACACTATTTAGTACAGTAAACATCCTCTGAGGACTGACAGCTTGTTCCAGCATCTCATCTGTGTCCTGTATGTCAGTGCCCAGATTCTGTCAGTGTCAATCAGAATGTAATTGAGCACGATTATCACACGCTCCCTTCTCCTCCAGGACACCTACTGCCCTCCGTGAAACGAGCTCTGTTCCGGCCTAGTGAGCTCCCTACCTAGACAGCATTAGAAGGCATCATGGGTAGCAATCCCAGCATGCACTGTAGGAAAACTGATCAAGGTGATATCAATTAAATAGGTCACTCTGATTAAAAACACTGATAATAAACACTCTGATTATTGTTATGCTTATGTATGAAAGTTATTTCTGCCACAGAATAAAAATATGCCATTATTTAGAAGTGCAAGATATAAACGTCCATTTCTGAGAAAAAAAAAGTCTAGAAAAAAATTGCAATATATAAACTCACAATCCTGAGAAGTTCTAAACTCGTAATTGCGAGAAAATTGTGAGATGAAAAGTTATTAATATGAATAATATTATTTTCTTGTAAAATGTATAATCTTTGTTTTATTTACAACTTCGAAAAAACAATTTTTATAGTGTTTTTGTGTTTTTTATTTTTCTCCAATTTAATAAATTTTAATTAATGAGTTAATTTAATACAAACTTTAATAAGAAAATTCAGAATTGTGAGATATGAACTTTCAATTGCAAAACAAATAGTTTTTTTTATTCTTTGTTGGAAATAAGCTGCCATATTTATTAAAGTACAAAAAAAAAAACGTTCCATAAACAAATTGCACTCAGAAATTGCGAGGAAATTTCACAATTATAAACAGCAAGTAACACATTGCTATTTTGAACTAGAAAGGCTGAAATAGTATTTTCTTATGAAACACTTTGTAATCCTTGTTTTATTTACAACTGTGAAAAATATCATCATTAGCTTGGAAAATGTTCATGCAAAATCAGTTATGAGTCTACGTAAGGGTTCAAAATCAGTCACTCACTATGTTCCATTGTGGTTATGCTGTCTTATTAGGCTACTCTATTAGGCAGCTGCTCTGTATTTTGGAACAGAGCTGCTGCTTCTGCAATGCAAACACTAGAATGCTTCATTTATTGTAACAGGGCCGTAGTTGTATCGCATTGCATCGCTCCTCAGTGTCCTCATAAGAGGTCCTTTAGTATTCTTCCCCTTCATTTTCTCACCTCTCTCTGTCTATCTTTCGGTGTCTCTGTCCATTTACTCATTTCACTTTCTCCCCACTCCCTCATTTCTGTCACCCTTTTTTCTTCCTCTTCTCTCTCTCTTTCTCTTTTCTATTCGGAAGCCTCTTTTCAGTTTTGATTAATGTGCTTTGGCCAATTATGGCTGTGACACAGCGAGCGGCCCCCGTCATCTGTTCTGTGTCAGCAGTCAGGCTGGCTGAAGCTCCCAGGCTGGTTAATTGGGCCGCGCTCCCCTTCCACCGTGACCAAAAGCCTCTAATTGAATTTATGCAACCACTGTTATTTTTAAATAGTCATTTTGTCTCAGATGAGTACCACTATGGGAAGGAGAGGAGAGTGTTTAATCCATAGTCGTGTTTAAAAAGCATCTGATTACCAGCCAATATGTGTGGATTATTAGAAATATTTGATAGAGCCACCCCTCGGCTCTTAATGCATGGTTTTTCCTTCTGGAGCATCCGTGAGTGTTTGAATCTTCTGTAATAGTTGCATATGAGTCCCTCAGTTGTCCTCGGTGTGAAAAGATGGATCTCAAAATCATACAGTCATTGTTGGAATAGATTCCAATACACAAAAATGCTGGAAAACCAAAGAATTTGTGGGACCTGAAGGATTTTTCTGAAGAACAGCAGACAGTTTAAGTGTTCAGGACAAACAAGGGACTCATGAACAACTATCACTAAACAAAAACACAGCTGTGGATCGTTCAGGAAACATTTCACATTTCACTACTGATTATATCCTGTATAATTGAGTATGTGACGAATAAAAGAACCTTGAACCTTGAACAACACAATAATAAGAATCAAGGGGATGTAAACTTTTGAACGAGGTCATTTTTATAAATTAAACTATTATTTTATCTTGTGGACTACATGTAAATATATTTTATGTCAAATATCGTATTCAGGTCAGTACTAAATAAACAATAACATGCATTTTGCATTGTCCCTCTTATTTTGGTAAAATAATTACCATTTTGCTATTCTGAAAGGGGGATGTAAACTTTTGACCTCAACTGTATCAGTCTAAAATGATTACAATATCAAATGAAGTATCCGCAGTGCTGCACCTGAAATATTTTTCATCATTATACTACATTGATTGCGGCAGGTCTTGCAGGATTCTCTCTGTTACGTTACTCTGCTGTAATCCCAAACGGGCGTCAGTCGAAGGGGTTGATAAATTACAGCAAGTGTTATTTGCTGTAATCTTGGCCCCAGGACTGCCCTTTGAAACGCAGACAAACAATCGACAGCAGGAGTGTGAAAAAGCGCTCACAATTTCCAGTAGAGGTGACTATCAGGCGCGTAGATCAGCGAAGGGAAGAGATGATATTCTGTGGCTCTCAGATAACTCACACACACTGAGTGAGACGATTCCCCTCCGTCTGCCCTCCTGACCTGCGCTAAACTTGAAGGTAACACTGGAGGGCATTAGGGTAGGGGGAGAGTTAGTGGTGAGAGGAACTGTCTAATCCACTCTGGGCTAGATTAAGAGTAGTGTGTGTTGGCCGAGCGCCTGGCGATGGTGCAGAGAGGCCTGTGCTATCTGCTCTGTTGGCAGGCTGGCCTGAAGGCAAACTCAGTGCTGTTACTGGAGTCTTTGTACTCTTAAAAGCCCCCCGTCTCACTCTCTCCGCACTCGAACCCCTTCCTCAAATCCTCTCTATCTATCTGCCATCCCTGAAATGTCGTATATCTGTTTTTAGTAGTCAAAGTAGATGCCATATTTGATTTGATGTACTGAAAAACCCTTAAAAAAACATTGTTTGTAATAATGAACAACTTCAAGCATCACAATAGAGGTTTGAAAGACATGGAAAGTTGGTATTTATGTATTTTTATGCACTTTGAATTATTATTGGATGTTGTGAATTTTTTTCTGGTGAATATGTATGTGTAGGTTTAGATATAGTTTGTGTTTTTTCTAAATTTGTGAAAAAATTACATAATAAAAATTAAACAACATCAGTAATAACAATATTATAGTAAGTTTGTGTACTAAAAGGAAGATGGAAGTAGAAATCATTCAGTATGATATACTTTTGTGTCAATTGTTCAGCCAACAAAACATTACAATTTTTGAAAAAATTATTGTTATTAATATTTTGAACCAGCTATAGGTGTCTTTTTTTTAATATATATATACATATGGTATCATTTTAGTTTTAGTAATTTTAGTCTTTAAAGTTCATCTAAATTAAAATGGGACATTTTGACTTGGTTTTTATATTTAATTTTATGAATTGAATGTTTATTTTATTTCAAATAATAATAATTTAAAGTTGAAATTAGATTTATTTTTTTAATTGTAATAAAATTTACATTTTAGTTTTTGTTTAAGTTAACTATCATAACCCTAATGACCAGAATATTATATTGAGTGCAATCTCTGTGAAATTACTGGAAAACACAACTGGAAAAGTTATGAAAATGCATTGGTTGAACGGTGAGTGAAAGTGGCAGTGATGCACTATTTGTGCCAGATTACGACCATTTATAATTTGCACAGAAAAGCTATAACATTATTTTTAATGTTTAATATAGAGGAATTAAGAGTTGTTTGCAATTCCATTTTTCCAGTACAATTGTTTCCAGTACTACTTCTTTTTCCATCTTGTGAACATGTCAAATTGAGTGCATGCAGTTGTAGCACAACATTAATGTTTGGCTTTTGGGAAAATTGCCTCTTGAAATGTTGTCATCTGCACCCGACAGATTCCTTTTAGCTCCGCAGTTGTCGAGCCGTTTCTCCAGAGCTTGACTAAACACGAAAGGACTCGTCGTACATTTAAGTAGACAAAAAATATATAAATTGACTGTTAAGGAAATTAGAGTGGAATGAAAGAATGCCTTTTAGGGTGTTGCACGTGCATTTGTTTATCTGAAAGGATGCACATTGTATCAATTTACAATTCTGGGTTTGCGCCGCCTCAGGCTGGAGGGTCTCAGAAGTTGGAGAATTAATTCGTTTTTTATTATTATTTATGGAGTAATCTATTTGGAGAGAGGAAGGCATTGCCTCTGGGCTGTGTCCTTTAAACACTGGAGCCCTGACTTCCATTATCTACAGCGCACACGATGCACAGCAAACGAGAAAATCACTGCGGAAGATATAGTTGAAACAAAGGAAAGAAATGTACAGCATACTTGGGGGAAAGAGAATTCAAGTATGTGAAATGAAGGTTTATTTAGTTTGTGAACTGTATTATCAGCCGGCGTTCGCCGGAGGTGCTTGTTTTGTGCAGATATGTCACACTCCGTATCAGATTAATAGTCTGAATGATATTGATTTTTGTTTATTTAGCTGCGTTAATGTTCTGGGTGGGTAGATGTGTAATACAATCTCAGCTGAGCTTAATCTGTCCCCTGCGGGGAAGTTCAGCGGCTACGCCACGTTTGGTCAAGGTGCGTCAAGGTCACGAATCCCCTGAACAATGTGTATCTATGGCAGTCTAAAAACACAACCGCAATTGTTCAGTTTAATAAACACATCCAATATGAAATTAGTCATTGTAAATTAGTCATTGTAAAGTGCTTGTGTGAATCCAAGGCCTAATTTTACAGACAGGACTTAGATTAAGCCAGTATGATGCCATTGTTCATTTTGAACATTTAAGTAACTTTTATAAATGCCTTAGACAACATTATTGGTTTGCATCTTGAGACAAATCAATGGCACTGACATATTTTAAGATATGTCAGTGCAAGTTTCAGCTCAAATTGTGAAACTCGTGTATTAAATAAACTCAATGCACACAGACTGAAGTAGTTTAAGTCTTTGGTTCTTTTAATTGTGATGATTTTGGCTCACATTTAACAAAAACCCACCAATTCACCAATCTCAACAAATTAGAATACTTCATAAGACCAATAAAAAACATTTTTAGTGAATTGTTGTCCTTCTGGAAAGTATGTTAATTTACTGTATATGTACTCAATACTTGGTAGGGGTTCCTTTTGCTTTAATTACTGCCTCAATTCGGCGTGGCATGGAGGTGATCAGTTTGTGGCACTGCTGAGGTGGTATGAAGCCCAGGTTTCTTTGACAGTGGCCTTCAGCTCATCTGCATTTTTTGGTCTCTTGTTTCTCATTTTCCTCTTGACAATACTCCATAGATTCTCTATGTTCAGGTCTGGTGAGTTTACTGGCCAGTCAAGCACACCAACACCATGGTCATTTAACCAACTTTTGGTGCTTTTGGCAGTGTGGGCAGGTGCCAAATCCTGCTGGAAAATGAAATCAGCATCTTTAAAAAGCTGGTCAGCAGAAGGAAGCATGAAGTGCTCCAAAATTTCTTGGTAAACGAGTGCAGTGACGTTGGTTTTCAAAAAACACAATGGACCAACACCAGCAGATGACATTGCACCCAAATCATCACAGACTGTGGAAACGTAACACTGGACTTCAAGCAACTTGGGCTATGAGCTTCTCCACCCTTCCTCCAGACTCTAGGACCTTGGTTTCCAAATGAAATACAAAACTTGCTCTCATCTGAAAAGAGGACTTTGGACCACTGGGCAACAGTCCAGTTCTTCTCTTAGCCCAGGTAAGATGCCTCTGACGACAACTGTAGCCAAATTCCTCGACACGTCTGTGTGTGGTGCTCTTGATGCCTTGACCCCAGCCTCAGACCATTCCTTGTGAAGTTCACCCAAATTCTTGAATCGATTTTGCTTGACAATCCTCATAAGGCTGCGGTTCTCTCGGTTGGTTGTGCATCTTTTTCTTCCACTCAACTTTCTGTTAACATGCTTGGATACAGCACTCTGTGAACAGCTTCTTTGGCAATGAATGTTTGTGTCTTCTCCTCCTTGTGAAGGGTGTCAATGATTGTCTTCTGGACAACTGTCAGATCAGCAGTCTTCCCCATGATTGTGTAGCCTAGTGAACCAAACTGAGAGACCATTTTGAAGGCTCAGGCAACCTTTGCAGGTGTTTTGAGTTGATTAGCTGATTGGCATGTCACCATATTCTAATTTGTTGAGATGTGAATTGGTGGGTTTTTGTTAAATGTGAGTCAGAATCATCACAATTAAAAGAACCAAAGACTTAAACTACTTCAGTCTGTGTGCATTGAATTTATTTAATACACAAGTTTCACAATTTGAGTTGAATTACTGAAATAAAATAACTTTTCCACGACATTCTAATTTATTGAGATGCACCTGTATTATGGTCCACAAAGTCATACGGGTCCATTTTTAAATTGAGATTTGTTCATCATCTGACAGCTGAATGAATAAGCTTTCCATTGGTGTATGGTTTGTTATGATATAACAATATTTGGCCGAGATACAACTATTTGAAAATCTGGAATCTGAGAGTGCAAAAAATATCTAAATATTGAGAAAATCACCATTAAAATTGTTCTTAGCAATGCATATTACTAATCCAAAATTTAGTTTTTATAAATGTACAGTATGAAATTTACAAAATATTGTCATGGAACATGATCTTTACTTAATGTCCTAATGATTTTTGCATGGGTCAATAATTTTGACCCATGCAGTGTATTTTGGGCTATTGCTACAAATATGCCCCAGCGACTTAAGACTAGTTTTGTGGTTCAGGGTCACATATATAATTTACAGTTTAATTAGATGTATGTTTAAATTTATATTAAATACAATCAGTTGAAATACCCACTTAAGAAGGATTTAAATACATCATATAAAATCTCACAATTACATATATTGTCTTTGAAATATGGTTAAAGTGTACTGCCAAATGATAAATCACTGTCAAAATGACAAGGTATACTTGAGAAACAGAGTCATGAAAGTGTGCTCTCTTTAAGTACACTTATTGGCCTTTAATTGCATTAATAAATATCACATTATCTGCAAGTACAGTTTTTGTATATTTTACTTTTAAGAACAGCTGTGCACATTTAATAGAATTAATCACACTTTTTTACAAAGGACATTGCAAGGGATTTCTCAACTTTACATAGATGCATGTGTGGTGCTTAAAAGTGTACTTAAAGTGTAGTTTCTTTGTGCTTGTGTATAATTATTCTATTCTATTCTATTCTATTAATTTCTATTCTTTTATAGCAGTTAGAAACCAATAGTAATTGTGCTTTAATGTTGAAATGTGCCCCATTTATATAATGAGATTTCTACAATATGACTTGCATTATAGCAGAGTTTCGTCTTGAAGAAACCAGGAGTGTAACACTATAAAATACCAGCCCGGCCTTTCCAGCGAAGGTCCAGAGATTTCCCTGAAACTCACTCTCTAAAGGAGGTCAACGCGGCTCTGTCGAGGAAGCGCTGCTGGAATTTGGCGCTTTATAATTAGAAGTGCTGATAGAGGAGTCAGTCCTGATTGTCTGCCGCTTTAATTTAATGTGCATATAAAGAAGGAAGCAGTGTAATCAAGCTTCAATTAACCGATGACTAAATCTCTCCCACCCCTGCAGCTGCCGTCCGCCCCCATCATCCCACCCCACGGCCCCCTCGTGTGGCCACCAACAAGGGCTTCTTGTGCTATATATATATATCTGCTATAATCAGGAAACGTATGAATCTTACAGCCATATGGCCACATCACATGTGTCTCTTATAAAGACATGGCAATGAATCTCCCACTTATGCGGATGCATGTCACATGTGCGCAGAACGGGCTTCCATACTGATAGAATTAGCATGAGGAAACCGCTAACCAGCGTTATGTCTGATGTGCCTCAAGTGCTCCATATTTCCTGCGAGACATTTAGGGAATATTAATCATAATGTGATTAATTCCCCCGTCCGCTCGTGCGCGCCTCTTGTTGTTTTGGCGGTTTGTGCTGATGTCGCCATGTGAACTGTGTTTAAACTCACACAGATATGAGTTGGTGTGTGTCACGTCTGTGTGTGTTTAAGCAGCTCTGGGTGCTCTAATTGGTTTAGCAGCCAAAGGGAGTCAAAGGGCAGCGTAGCGTATCGAGACACAACGTGAACCTGATGCTGGGAAGGATGCTTTCTGTCGACTGAGAGGGAAGACCATGTGTTGGGCTTCCTGGAAAACTCTTCTCCAGCCCCAAACACTGTTTCTTCTTTCGCTCTTATTCCTTTCTTAATCGGTTTCCCTGATTTCTGTTTATCTTTTCACCAGCTCCATGTTGATTAAAGAGTGTAAGATCCTGTTGTTTAGTTTTCTAAGCTAGAATGAATAGAAGCTGACCTGGTTGCATATAGTGTATATACCAAACTATATATATATATATTGATATTCAATGTCTTTATTTATTTATTTATTTATTTATTCATTAATTCACTCATTCGTTCGTTTGTTTCTTTTCTTTCTTTGTTTGTTTTATTTTATAGTATTTTCTAAATAGGGATTAATATGTGATAGTTGGTCAAAACAAATACTTAAACAAAACATTTTTATAAATCTATTTATTTGTTTTTCTATATTTATTTTCAGGATTATTATGTGATAATTGGTCATAAAAAAATCTAAAATAAACATTTATTTATTTATTCATTTATTCACTCATGCATGCATTAATGGGTTACTACATGATTATTAGTCTTTTTTATTTAATTGATTTGGTTATAATTTGTAATAAAACCATTTCTATGTAAGTTGCCATGTCAAACAATTTATGTAAGAATGATTTTATGGACAGATTACACAATTTTCCACCCAAGTGTGAAGCAGTTTAATGTTTCAAACAGTAGTATGCTACGTTATTGTCACATGATCTTACTTGGTCTTAGATGTTTAGTTAAGAGTGATTAATGGGTTACTATGTGATTATTAGTCTTTTTTATTATTATTATTTTATTAAATGCCTTTTGTAAGTGTAAGAATGATTGTAAGAGTTAAAATCGTGGCTCCGTTTCATTCCTCATACTAGGAATGGAGGGTCAAGTGCATTGCATTGTGCAAAATTTTGATGAATTCAGTGAGTAATTCAAGGCAAAGTATATGCATTTTACAGAAACATGAGCATGAGTGGTATGAAAGTATTCGACAGTCATTAATTGTGTCACAAACAATGCAGATCTTAACCATTCATTGTTTCTCAATGCACAAACAGTTAAACAAGCAGCTTGTGCTCACATTAGTGTTAGTTTAAGAGCGCGGCCTGTGTCTTAGGGATGGGAGATCACGTACTTGGCTCTGTTCGGGCCGCTGCTCATTATTATTCATGAGCGTGTGGGAGTTTCTGGGGCTTGGGGGCGGGATTATCTTCTCCCTCAGTGCTTGTTGTGCTGGAGGCCTCGGGACAGGGGTCTGTTTGGCACTGCCGCTGGGGTCTGATGGGTCTGGCCTCGCTCCCCCGTCTCTTTCTTTTGCTCTATCTCTCTTTCTGGCCACTGCTAATCACTCTGGGATGCTGGCTGTGCTCTGTGCCTGGCACCTATTCACTCTCTGTCCCTTCCATCCGTTTTTGGACTGTGAGAATGACCTGCCGTGTGAGAGGAACTCTTGCCTGTGTACCATCTGATAACGCAGAGCATTAAATATCTGCCAAAGCGTTCAACGTTAAAGTATTTGCCACTCTTAAACACATCGAAGAGATAAAAAGCAACAAATATTTGGAAGATATCACAGACATTTGCAAAAAAAACTAATTTAAGAATACAAAATGTTATGATGCTGAGCTCAAAAATATTTGTTTTGTCAAACGATTAATGGCGATTAATCACATCCAATATAAATGTTTTGTTTACTATGTATATATAAATACACGCACATGCGTGTATATATTTAAGACATTTTATATATTACATATTATTTATATTTGTATATTAAATATATTAAATGTATTTATATATAATATAAATTATTTTCAAAATATATACTGTATGTGTGTGTGTATTTATATACTTAATAAATATACACAGTGACAGTACACACACAAATATTACATAAACAAAAACATTTATTTTAGATGCGATTAATCTCGATTAATCATTTGACAGCACTAAAAATTATAAATAAAATCTCTCCATCATGTAGTTTTTCATAAAATAAGAATGACGTTTTTTTTCCTTATTGCATATTTATCAAAATTAGGATCAAACATAAAATAACATGAAAATCAGCTGAGAATTGAACAAATCCTTGAGAAATCTGGTGATTAAGAAAAAATACAAGACTTGTTCACCTTGAAAATGGTTCTAGAAAGCAAAAATGCAACAAAACGCATCATATTTTGTTAGAAACTATGACATGCTTTTGCAAAACAGGCACTATATTCTGGAAGCAGCACCCAAACGTAGTAAGAGATAAGTACTGGATTTCATTTAGAAACTAAATAGAACTATATATTTTGCCTTTCTAAAGGTTGCATAAAAAGCAAGTTGTCCTTTATTGGTCATTATACGTGCGAGTTGGTTATTCCTGCTAAACACCTGCTTCTGTCTGTGTCTCTCTAGGTGATGAGTATTTTGAGTAACCCCAGTGGCGTCCCGTCCCAGTCTCAGCACGATTTCTCCATCTCTCCTCTGCACGGCGGTCTGGAGGTGTCTAACCCCATCTCAGCGAGCTGCAGCCAGCGTTCAGACCCCATCAAGAGTGTGGACAGTCTGGCCTCCTCTCAGTCCTACTGCCCCACATACAGCGCCACCAGCTACAGCATGGACCCCGTCACTGCTGGATACCAGTACAGCCAGTACGGCCAGAGTATGTACCGCCCCCCATTATATGCTCTGTGTGTTTGTCTCTGCTGTCTCTGGGTGCATTTATTTGATCAAAAATACAATAAAAACTGTATATATTATTATGATGTCAAATAACAGTTTTTTGAATATGTTTTAAAATGTCATTTATTTTGTGATTCAAAGCTGAATTGTCAGCATCATTACTCCAGTCTCTCATGATCCTTTAGAAATCATTCTAATATGCTGATTTGCTGCTTAAGAAACATGATTAGTATTTAGTATTAATGTTAAAAGCAGTTGTGCTGCCTACTATAAATTGTGGAAATCACAATATATTGGACTATTTAGTCAATAGAATGTTCAGAATTGATTTCAATTTTTTGTAATATTATAAATATCATTATTCATCATCATTCATCATGTTAGATCAATTTAATAAATAATTGTTTAAAAAAGTATTAATTAATATAAAGATAAAAAAGAAAGACATTTTTTAAAGTTAGTAAATATCATAAGTGTTCTGTGGTCCAAGATTGTTGTGATAAAGTAATGAAAATTAAAATGCTGGTCTTGGTTCTGGACAGACTCAAAATCACCTATTGGACATAATTGGTCTATTTATTTGATCATTTATAGCTCGCATTTAATGCAAAAGCCATTCAGCTCAAATTTGTTAAGTTAATTGTTTTCCAGAAACTGTTTGTGGTCAGTATTATTTTTATTTATTTTATTCAGCAAGAATGCATTAAAGTGATCAATAATAATAGTAAAAACAGTGAATTTTATAAAAGATTTCCATTAAAAAAACAAATGCTGTTCTTTTGAACTTTATTTTCATTAAAAATCCAATAAAATGTACCAGTTTCCACAAAACCATTATTAATCATTGAGCACCGGTTATAACTGATAGTAAATGAGCAGCAAATCAGAATATTATAATTATTTCTGAAGGATCGTGTGACACTGAAGACTGAAGTAATGGTGCTGAAAATGTAGCTTTGCATCACAGAAATAAATATATAGACACAGGAAACAGTTATTTGAAATTGTAATAATATTTCACAATATTAATGTTTTTACTGTATTTGTAATGAAATAAAGGCATCCTCGGTGAGCCAGTACAGCACATGCTGATCTTTTCAGTAGAGAAGCCGCTCTAGTTCAGTCAGTGCGGTTCTAGTCTGTTTCCTCTCTGAGGCTGAGCAGTGTCCGTCTCTCTCTGACCCCTCTGCCCATCAGAGCAGGGCAGACACATGCTCCTCATAAAGACCCCAGCGCCAGCCCCGGGCTCCTCTGTTACTCAGTACTCTTCCCTCGAATGGGAAACGGACACTTCAAAGCCCACGTTTACACCCGAGGGTCCTAATGTCCTTTTAGTCACCTCTCTCACACACACACACACACACACACACACACACACACACGCTTCAGGGCAGGAAATAATTGATTGATTGAATTAACATAATCAGAGGCTGATGTTGTCACAGAAGTCAGTGGTTTTTATCTACACGTGTTTTTTGTGATGGATATGTCTTACAAACCTTGAGATATTGTGTCCAACTATAGTTTGGGGATAACATTGTTCCCCAGAGGTTATCTAAATCAAACAAAAGGATATCCTCAAAGATTTATTAAAAGTACTCAATCAAAATATTTTCCTTTTTCCCATGCAAAACTGGTCTGGGTTTGGTCTGTAGTCATTATGATGAGCTTTATATGAAAACAGTGTGTGTGTGTGTGTGTGTGTGTGTGTGTGTGTGTGTGTGTGCGTGCGTGTGTGTGTGTGTGTGTGTGTGCGTGTGTGTGCGTGTGTGTGTGTGTGTGTGTGTGCGTGTGCGTGTGTGTGTGCGTGCGTGTGAGTGCGTGTGGGAGTGTGAAGTAGTGTCAGGTCCATCAGAAGGTGCAGGAGGGTTGATTGAAGAGATCTGACGAGCGAATGTCAGGTTAATTACGAGTGAGATTGAGAGGACTGGTCTGTTTAATGAGTCAGACGAGAGAGCTGCTGAAATCGAGGCGAGTATGAAGCATGAAATCTCAAACGCTCAGAGTAATAAAGACTGGCACATACACAGAGAGAAAGAGAGAGAGAGCTGAATGAATGACACCAGGCGTTCTCATCTGTCTAGCCCTTGATTGACTAAATGCCCATTTTAGTTTGTAATATCTTTTATTAATCTTTATATGTGCCATTTGTTGAATACTCTGGTCAGAAGTTTAAAGAAGTGACCAGTGACTGTATTAAACATGTAATACTGCCACATGTGCTGGATGGTTCTGTTTTAATGATTCGATTAAATCACTGTTGTCACAGTTTACTAAAACTATTTGAAAAAATGATGTCCAATTGTTTAAATAAAGCTGTAATAAAATTAAATATAAATAATTTCATAAAATCTTAAACGTAAACTTGTTTATTTCAGTTAGATACCAAAGCAACCAATTTTCCTTTAAGGTTTATTAAGTATTAAAATGACTAAAGATAGATAAACTCTAAAAGGTGCTGGGTTAAATAAAACCCAGTGCTGGGTAAATACTGGACAGAACACATGCTGGGTTGTTTTCAGCTAACATTTTTTAGTGTAGATAGATAGATAGATAGATAGATAGATAGATAGATAGATAGATAGATAGATAGATAGATAGATAGATAGATAGATAGATAGATAGATAGATAGAAAGTGACATACAGCCAAGTAACGTGACCCATACTCAGAATTTGTGCTCTGCATTTACCCGTCCAAGTGCACACACACACACTGTGAACACACACCCGGAGCAGTGGGCAGCCATTTATTCTGCGGCACCCGTGGAGCAGTTGGGGGTTCGGTACCTTGCTCAAGGGCACCTCAGTCGTGGTATTGAAGGTGGAGAGAGAGCTGTATATTCACTCCCCTCACCTACAATTCCTGCCAGTCGAGACTCGAACTCACAACCTTTCGATTATGAGTCCGACTCTCTACCATTAGGCCATGACTTCCCTTCCCTGCATGCTAGTAGTGCTTTATTCATGCATAAACTGGTGTGAGATTGATTTTATGTGGAGCATCCTACTCATGAGAACGTGTTTTTGTGTCGTTTCCTACAGCTGCTGTGGACTATCTGGCCAAGAACGTGAGTCTGTCGACTCAGAGAAGGATGAAGCTGGGCGATCATTCGGCAGTGCTGGGACTTCTGCAGGTGGAGACGGGACAGGCTTACTGAGTCCGACCACTACAAACACACCTTCACACGCTCTCAGATGCACAAACACCTCCTCCGTCCAGCTGGAGCTCTTCAGCGCATCCGCCGGCACGAGCGTGAGAGGCTTTTACTCTGATTTTCAAGACAAGAAACTCTTGCCATTTCATTTGACGTGACCTTCTCGTGATTCTGGGCTTGTCTTGTACCTCTAACTCGGATAAGAGGACCATGCAGCGGCTGCAGGCACGTCGACGGACGCAAGAACGCATTCCGAGCCATTTCCAAAACATACTTTCACCTCGCTGTGCATAGTCGTGTATGAATCTCAGTGTCTTTACAATGGATAATCTCGCTTGTTTTCTATCGATATTGTTATTATGATTGCCCTTACAGTTACTGTAATTATGATTATTATCTATTATAGTTGTATAGTTATTATTAACTATTGTTTCGTTTTGTTGTTTCAAGATCCACACGTAGCATTTTTTACTAATTCAAAACCGAAGTTTTTTCCGTGAAATGCTAGCAGTGGGCTAAAACAAATGGGGGGTCGTGTGTGTGTTAAACGTGTGACTGCTGGTTTTTCACTTTCCAGCCGTAATGTTCCTGAGCGATCTGACCTTCTCTGTCTTCATATTTCACTTGACATTCCATACGAACCTGGCCACTCTGTGAGAAGTCTGTCTTTCTGCTTTGAGAGGACCAGCGATGTTTCCCTCGCTCAGATGTCCATTTCTGTCCTCGGCGATCATCTGGGGAAGAAAACAACATTGTCTGGATACTGGATTTAGAAAACAAGTCTAAACTTTATTCTTTCGTTTTAGAGTGAAGCAACACTTTGTCCTCAAACTAGACAACAATTTATAGTTTTAAACACTTATGTTATGATTTTGAGTCAAGCAATGCAAACATTTAACATTCCATATAGATTATACAGTTTGCTTTTATTAATCAAGTAAAATGTTTCAAATGCACAAGTGGATTTTAGACCAAGTACTAAGTGTTTCAAAGTTTGGGGTCAGTATGATAAATATTTTAGAAAATGATATCTTTGATCAAAAATACAATTAAAACAGGAAATATTGTTACAATTTAAAAAAGCATTTTGTATTTGAATATACATTAAAATATAATTTGTCCCTGTGATGCAAAGTCATCATTACTCTTCAGTCTTCAGTGTCACGTGATCCTTCAGAAATAAATCTAATATTCTGATTTCTGCTCAAAAAACATTTCTAATGATCAGTTTCAAAGACAGTTGTGCTGCTTAATGTTTTTTTTGGAAACCACGATAACTTTATATTTCAGGACTCTTTGATGAATGGAAAGTTAAAAAGAACAGCATTTATTATCTTCCATAACATTATAAATATCTTTAATGTCAATTTTGATAAATTTATTGAATATTTGCTGAATAATTTTTTTTTTATCTAACTGACCCTATACTTTTGACACTTTATGATAATTTTGACAACATTCCACCTATTTCTGCCTATGATCAGATTACAGAAGTGACCAATCTAATACTCCGTCTCAACCTCTTTCTTACGTTCCCATTTCATTTTCTCTTTTGTAACATTACAAACTTGTACAAATACACACGCCAGGACAGCTGTAATTAAGATCTCATGCATTCACACGTTTGTACAAAACAACATTTGTGTAGCGCTCACACACATAAGTGGAGCTGTACAGTAGATGAAGCAGATCGTTTATTGTTTGTTCATAAAGAATATGTTTTATACTAAAACAGAAGGTGTTGTGTGGTAGATGAAGCAGGGGATATGTGTAAGTCTGATATTGTAATTTTGTGTTTATATTTACTGCTTTGGTTTCTTTGCCTTCGATAGTTATTATGTATCATTTTTCTTAGGATTCAACGTGAGAAGCTCTTGATAAAAGACAGTCGCACTTAAAACTGACTGGAAGGTGAATCGTTTGCTTCCTAGCTTCAAATCAGTGGATCCATAATGAAGATGAAATATTGACATTGATAATATTTGAGGTGACTGATGGCTCATTTAACGGACTGTGGGAAACACAGCAGTGTTTGGTGCTAACTGACTGCTTCTGACTCAATGAACTCCTCAACGAATCTTCGAGCGAGCGTTTTATTGGGTGCATTTAAGGAGAAAATAACTCTTGAAGAAACCACCTGACCCAAACTCCGCCCACTTCCCTTTCAACTGTCGATATCGTCATCAAATGAGCAATGAAAAGACTTCTAGTATAGAACATCCACGGCTAACACCTTTGTTAATCAACATTTGGATATTAAAAATATTACCCATCATGCCCCTCTGGGACGTCAAACTGGGCACCTGCTTTCGTTAGCATTTGTGTTAAAGCTTTCCTCCCATTTCCTTTCAGCATGTGTGTACGTTACCATGGTATAATTTATTCTGCTGTATGAAGTAGTAGCTTTAGTGGGAACCTTGTATTTGGTATTTACTACCTTCAGCCTGTTGGTGTCTTTACTGTAACACTGGCGTAAATGTTATCAATTAAAGGTCTAAAACTGACATAAGGATCAAACATCCAGAGTTTGTCTTTTATTTATTGAATTTGTTTGACAAAGTGATGATAGGTTTGACTATGAAAGCTGTTCTGGATTATATTTTTGGCCATTTTTAGTACCTTATTATATGCATTGTGGGAAAGGTTGATGAGACCTGATGAGAACTTTGAAATGGTACATGTAAAATATTTCTATAAACATTTCTATGCTAAGGTTTTTAGTTTTGTCCCGGTGAAGAGTATACGGAAACACTTTAGTATAGGGACCAATTCTCAATATTAACTAGTTGCTTATTAGCATGCATATTAGTAACATTGTGTTTGTTTATTAGTGCTTATAACGCACATATTCTGCATGGCCACATTCTACATCCCCAATCCTACCCAATACCAAAACTCAACAACTACCTTAACTATTAATAAGCAGCAGATTAGGAGTTTGAGGCACGAGTCATAGTTAATGGTTTGTTATGGGAGAATAGGACCAAGTGTGACCATGAATATTATAACATGAATAACTTGAAGAAATGAAAACACTGAAACTACCTGGGATGTGTTTCCCAAAAAGAAGATCATACAACTTTGGTCTCTACAATCTACAAACTGTTTTTCTTGCCAATTATTTGTGAAATTGACTTGCAATTTTACAAAAATGAAATGTGTTCAAAGTAAATTCACATCTGCAAATCAAGACTGCAGGGAATTGATGAGGTTTACATCCTCTACTTATATAAGATATAAGATTGTAATCAGATTATCAGGTTTCTCCTAAAATTGTTCTTTAAATCATCCACTTTAATCTGTCTGATAGTTTTTCTTTAGAAGTTTCCAAATTCATCTTCTGCACCTGTACTTTATATAGGTACACTCTTAAAAATAAAGATGCCAAAAGGCCCAGAAGAAGAAACATGTTGGTTCCACAAAGAACCTTTCAGTGAACAGTTCTTACAAAAGGGACATTTTAATAATATGAAGAACCTTTTCCCTTTAAAGAACCTTCTGTAGAATGGAAAGGTTCCAGTGAACCTATCAATGTCAATAAAGAACCTTAATTTTGGTGAAATTGGTGAAAAGAACGTATCTTAGACATTCTCTTACCTTACCTAAAAGTAGGTGCATGTGAATAGACTCCGGAATGTGAGTTAGAGTAACACACGGTGCAGTATGTACAGCTGTGGGAAGTCATTCATTAAGCCACTGTCTAGTAATGACATCATCTTCACTGTCTGTCTGCTTCGGTCCGGACTCGTGTGGCAGACGCTGTCACACAGGAACTGCTGGTATGCTGATGGCATGGCCGGAGATTCCTAACCACATGATCCCAAATCCAGCTGCTGTCCCAACACGACATTCTACATACTGTAGCTGATTTCAGTTGATCGTGCTGATGATAACTCAATGCAACCATTGTCAGAGTTTCATATTATAGCTCCTCTCTATAGCGTAATAAGCTGCTTTGTTTTATAGGTACATTTTTAGGGGGAGTATATGTAATTTTTTATATTGGTAACACTTCAGTATAGGGACCAATTCTCACTATTAACTAGTTGCATATGTCACCCTAGACCACAAAACCAGTCATTAGCAGCACAGCAATATGCCAACAAAACATTGTACGGATTTTTCTTTTATGCCAAAAATCATTAGGATATTATGTAAAGATCATGTTCCATGAAGATATTTTGTAAATTTCCTACCATAAATATACCAAGACTTATTTTTTTATTAGTAATATGCATTGTTAAGGACTTCATTTGGAACACTTTAAAGGCAATTTTCTCAATATTTTATATAATTTTTTTTTTTTGCACTCTCGGATTTCAGATTTTCAAATAGTTGTATCTCAGCCAAATATTGTCCTATCCTAACAAATCATACAGCAATGGAATGCATATTATTCAGCTTATTTCAGATGATGTATAAAACAAAATGACTGGTTTTGTGGTCCAGGGTCACATATCAGCATGCATATTACTATATTGGTGGCTAACTGTACTTATAAAGCACATATAGCACGACCATATTCTGCATATTTAATACCTAAACGTATTGCACAGCTCTGTGGAATACTCGATTCTGATTGGTCAGTCACCACATTCTGAGGTATGTTATTCCCCGATAATAACTGGTAAAAACTAAAGACACAGGCTCATCCGGATAACCGCAGTCAGCGCTATTTGCCTGCTGGGAACTTTTGTTTTTTAACTTTTTTTTGTGGAAGCTTTGTGTTTTGTTGGCTAATGAAATAGTACAACTCAAATCAATATTCTCTGTTCAAATATTTAATAATGTCATCCTGGTATAGCGGAACTCGCTCTCTCTCTGTCTCATACAAACACAGCGGCTGCCATTTTGCCGTGATTGTTTTGTACACTGTAATGGATTGTAAAACAGATTTTAAAACAGTTTCATCTTGGTGAAATGCTGTGTAATAAGCAGTATTACTATATCTCAAAATGTCTGTCTTGCTACTTGCTAGCAATTACTTTCTTCACGGAAGCTTTGCATTTAAATATTTCAACTCAAATCAATATTTTGTGTCAAATTATTTAGTCTTGTGGCAAGGAGCCATGTTATAAGTGGTATAATGTACATCCAGCCGTTTGTTGTCGCAGAATAAATCCTGACAGACTTATCAGCAGCCCGATGTGAACTGAAGAGTTTTATAAACCGACTGGATGTACATTCTCCCTTACTTAACAACTACCTTACTAACTATTAGTTAGCAGTAATTAGGAGTTTAGGGAATAGTGAGCACAGGACCTTAAATGAAGTGTGACCAGAATATTTCAGAAATTCTTACATTTATGGAAACCCATAAGTGACGGATTTGTAATGCTCTACAAAGCATCAACTCTGCAAAATAGTCCTCCTTTTGTGATCTGCATAAGACTCGAGAGATCATAGTTGATTCCAATAAAGTTTGCTGTTAACATGAGCATAAAAACATTGCACATTCAAATATTGTATATAATAGTGCATTTTCATCTATATTTGTGCATTATTGCATTTATTGAGTGAAGTGAAGTGGCATGTGGCCCTTGGATGTGTTGTGCTCTGCATTTAACCCATCCAAGTGCACACACACACACACACACACACACACACACACACACACACAGCAGTCGGCAGCCTTTTGTTGTTTTAATATTTTGAAATGTTTTTAGTTTTAGTTTTGTTTTTATTTAAATGTTTAGTTTTAAATGTTGTTGTATGCATTTGTCATTTTATTTAATTTCTTCATTTTCTTAAATGTGTATATATAGTATTTATAGAGTTTTAACTTATAGTTTTAGCTACTTTTTCTTATTTGTAAGTCGCTTTGGATAAAAGTGTCTGCTAAATGACTAAAAAGTCAAATTAAAGTAAAAAAGTAATTCAGAGATAATTGTCCACACTCTGGAGCCACGGGATAGCAAATCATTCATGATAACAACTGAAAACGGTTCAATAAAATTGACTTTTTATAAAAAAATGGCATTTAAATTAATTATATTTCCATAAGTCCTATATGTAATAAGCATGCAAAAACTGTAATCTCCTAGCAACATATAGACCATTATGTTTTTTATCTTAATTTTTTAAATGTTATTGACAATATATTATTCAAGTTGTTAGACATATACTGTATGTCAGACTGAATATGGGACACTGTATTATTTATATATTTGCATAATAATTCTTAAAATCATAATTTACTTGAAAAGAGACAACCAATGTATAACTGCATGATCTACACAAGACAATTGTGCTTGAATCTCGATGATCGGCTCAAGTTAAACTACATTGTTCTAATTACCGTCTGTGTCATTGCCAACAATGACAATCAGGAAATAACAATCAGGAAAAACAATAAAAGGCATGACGTACATCGCATCCGGCTCACCAACTCCATCCAATCTCCATGATCTGTATTTGTATTTGAATTTTTCTTAATTTGAATGCCTTGTGAAAGGATTTTTTGTCTAGTTTACTTTAATCTCGGAAGAGAGATTATGACTATATGACAGTCGAGATGGTCCAATCACATGAGGCCAAAATATATAAAAATAATATTGATTCGCTAAGATCAAAAGTGGGAGGGTCTTGGGCGCAGTGATTATAATCTGAAACAAGCCAATTAGAGCTCAGACTCAAGTCACATGCATTTAAAAAATGTACAGACCTAATAGACACCCATTATGCTGCATTCCAGGCAACCCGTAACCCGTGTTTTTCCAAACTTGTACCCGTGAAAGTGCTATGGAACGACAGTCAAACCCGTAACTTCCCACCCGTGAACTCGTACCAGATCGATGTACTCCCGGTTCCTCGCTCTGACTTCACATAGCCCGCGAAACAACAATGGCAGCCCTTCTGGATGCGGTGTGTTTTTGTGCAAGTGGTGCGAAAATATAACGTTGAAATCAAATCAATAATAATACATAACCCACACACTCAATTCCTTGCGCTCAGGCAGTTTGGCGTGACTTGTCTGGAATCTACAAAGTTATGAGTCGTGACTTACAGGTTCAAAAACCTGCCTGCGCCCTTACGCACACAAACGAAACACAGTTTAGATTTGAATAGGTGCTAACATGATTACCAGTCGAATAGTAAGACTAAACAATGCAACTTTGTGATTAATTTGCAATATATATTTCACTTATTTTTAAACATGTTGAAGTCGGCTTCTTCCCTGACTAACCTGATGGGGGTGGCTCCCCCTATTGTCCAGCCGCCACCATGGTCATGGATCTCCTTTTGTTTCTTGTGTTCAGAATGACTTGAAAAGTCTGTTTGTGTGTGTGTGATGCCTAGTTGTTCTCTGTGACCATTTACTAAGTTAGCAAGTACAGATGCTTGATTATATAATAGCCCTAGTTTGCTCTCACTCATGCATGTGGCACAAACACAATTTTTAAAAGATATACTATTTTTACTATGCAGAAATGATGACTTGACATGAGACATGAGGCAACTTTCGATAGTTTCATACTCTCAGCAACCAATCATTTTAATCATTTTTTATCCTTGTTGTAAAATCATATTCCTGGTATATTTGTAGCTGCAGAAATCATATAGATTACCATATCTATGAAGTACCTTCAAGAACATCAATCCTCTGTGATTCATTTGGCTTTGCAGAGCTTAAATCTATAGGGTGAGCTGATATTTTATCCTCTTGACAGCCTTATATGATTACGCTACGGTCTTTATATTTCACAATGTGCTCTTTATCCTATATGCTTTGTGTTTTCGTCGTCAACCTCTCTCTGAGGCATGTCTGAGATGTTTCAAGTCTCTTCTGGATTAAGCTAAAGCACATGTTCTGGCTGTCCGATCCTCGGCCTCCACCTCCGTCCCCGCTCTTTCTTCAGCTCTCTCCCTCCACGAGGCACCGCCCAGTCAACTGTGTGTCCTCATCTTTGTTACACTCTCCTCTCTCGCCTTTTGATCCCGTAATTGATTGACTACAGGAGGAGGATTCGACGAGACCCACAAGAGCCAATTCCCCTCGCTTCTCTGCAGAGCTTCTGATAAAGTGCCGGGCCGTATATGTGGTCCCTACACCAGACGTATGGCCATTGAAGGTGGCTATGAGCCACGGTGGCTTAGCTGCGAGCTTTCTCCAGGGGCCCGGCTTGTGTCCTGCCGGTAATGGGCTTGTTTAGATCAGAGGGATGGAAATGAAACTCTTGAGCCGCGGAGAGGAGGATGCCGGTGGACTCCTATCTCCCAGGAGGCAGGCCTCACGGCGAGAGGCATCTGCATAGACTGAGCTGGCCACTCGAGAGGAGAGCTGATAGATTCGGATCTCATTTAAGAGCGCTAGCGGTGAGGAAGCAGGACCGGACAGGCGTGGAGAATGAGGAGGTTGATGGACCTGGCCCAGCGAGAGCCAACAAACAGAGCGAGGGACAGTTTAATGATAGCCATTATTACCCCACTTTGAGACTTCAAGATACTCCACAGAGAAAAAGAACCAGCTAAACATAACCAACAACAGCAAAATATTTCTAAGTTTACTTTTGGCTCATAGACTTCATGTTTAAGTGGAGTAATTTTGTCTTAGATAAAATAAAATCTCTTTCACAGATGTTTTATTACAGTCTTTACTAAACTTCATTGCTCAGACATCTTAAGGAAACTTGGAGTTCTCTGTTATGTTTCATTTATAAGTATGAACGTTGTCTCAGATGATTTGTCTCATATTTCCTTTTTTTTAGTTCATTTGAAATCAGTTGATTTCTTGACTTATCTAAGTTTCTACAGCAAGGCGAGAACAAGTTCATTCAAACAAATGTTTGATGAACAAAAATCCTTGTGTTTTAAAAATCTTGCTGAATAAATTAATCTTCAATAATAAGAAATATATATATATATTTTACTGTTGGCTACACTCAGAAAAAAAGGTACAAAAGGTCTAAGGTACACTTTTGTCCATTTTAGGCACTGATATATACACATTAGATACTAATATCTACAGTTAAAGTACCAGTATGGACCCTTCAGGTGCCTGTCTAATGAGTGAATGCAAAACAGTTTGTTGACAAATTAGGTATTTCTCGGTCCCAGCATGCTTTGCATGGAACTGTATTGGGAATGATGTGCTATTTTATGTTTTCAAATAAGTTGGAATTCAGACACAGACTTGTTAATGTTAAATATTTTAATTGGGGTATGAAAAGTGTGTTGGGTTACAGTGAAGATTGAAGCTTGCTCTTAGGTTGAGAGTTTGCTGGAGAATAATTGTTGTGCTGGTGTTAGTGATTTGTGACTGTCATAATTTGTTTATTTAGAATAACATGTACAGCTATTATAGTCTATTATAGCTACTTCTTTCTACATATTTGAGTTGCTTTGACTCTCTGTGGTCATTAAAAATCCCAGGATGTCCTTCGAAAGAGAATAGGGGTGTAACCCCGGCACCCTGGCCAAATTAGCCCACTGTCCTCTGACCATCATGGCCTCCTCATCATCCCCATACACTGATTGGCTTCATCACTGTGTCTCCTCTCCACCAGTAACTGTGTGTGGTGTGCGTTCTGGCGTAATATGGCTGCCGTCGCATCATCATTCAGGTAGATGCTGCACATTGGTGGTGGTTGAGGAGACCCCCCATTCTATGTAAAGCGCTTTGAGTACCCATAAAAGCGCTATATAAATGTAACAAATTATTATTACTATTTTAACATTCACATTTATTGGAGCTTGATAAACGCTCTCTTTGTGCAACAGAGTATCTGCAGTGCTTTGAATTGGTGACAAATTAGTTGAGTACAATACAGGCAATACAAATGTATAGCCTGAATGCAATGTAAGTCACTTTGGATAAAAGCGTCTGCTAAATGCATAAATGTAAAATGTACAATATAATGCAAATAGTTGCCTCAATTATTTTTGATTAAACCAGGGCAATATTTTTAGCCTTTATCTTGACAAATCTGAGCACAGCTTGAGATCTTTTCTGAAACTCTCCATACATGCTCTCCATTTATCTCCTCGCTGTTTATGTGAAGCAATTATGCGATACCAAAGAGATCTCATTTGTGATCGTTCCCTATAGGGTGAAAACAAAACAACACATCAGCATGATTTCATGTGAACACCATCTTGGCCATGCGTGTCTCTTTATATCTACATATATATGTAAGAAAATGAGGGTTTAAAGAGGCACAGAGGACCTGATCCTGGCAGATTACACTGGAGGTGTTCTTCTCTGAGGCTTATGTGTCTTAAGAGAGCTGCGCTGTTTCTGACTGTCATGGCTGTCACAGTGAAAGCACTTATGGAGACCCGTAATTCTCTAAATCCCGTAATTATTCTGTGATACATAATGTACCTGCGCCACGGCCCGTCTGACGGCCTACTTTGACTCCGGCTTTGCACAGACAGAGGCCTCTGTAAGCTGGGATTTCAGTCTCATCTTTGGCAGCGGGAGATCTCCTAAAGAACGTCTTCCAATATTGCTTTTTATATGTAAGGCCTTAAATTTGCAAAAGCAAGTCGAATTAAGATATTTCAAGTCGATTCGTTTTCAATGTGTCATTGTCATCACAGGATAAGTCTTCGGGAGACCAGCCGCTGTCTTACTTCTTCCCCTCGTTGAAGTCGAGTGCATCTTCAACTTCTAAAGCAGAGCTTGAAGAAGTTCTCCACTTCGGGTGTTTCTCACCTCGAGTTGCATATGCATGTTAGAATTGTTTATTTTTCCCATTCTGTTCTTCACACACACTCACACACCTCTCTCCTCTGTAGATAAGCGGTTAGCGCCAGAATAAAGAGCCACTGAAGTTGGGAATCTGAAAGATGGTTCGCCGTGATAAGGCCGCTGTGAAGCCAGGTTCGATTTACATATAAACATCAGCGCTCGCTCGGCTCGCAGACTAATTAATATTAATAACTAAAATGCAAATGAGCTCAGCCAGAGGAGGTCCGTACGGTAGAACAAGCCAGGGTTTTGTTCGGGATTCACACATAAGCCTCTTCTGAACGTAAGAGGGCTGCTAACAGCCGTAACGCCTGGGCATAGAGCACAATACACAGAGACCATTTTTCTAGATAATAGTCTATCACGCAGGATACAATTTAAATTAAAAAATGCAATTTTCACCTTGAAATGAACAAATGATTACAATTTCTATACAAATTAAGGCATCCAGGCTGTGGCTCAGTGCAGTGCCAGGGCCATGAAACTTGACATAATTGCCATGAAATACATTTTCAAATATTTGTATTTTGTCCATCGCTTTAAAACATGCCACTCTTGGCTTCTGTGGGTATGTGATCTTACCTTCTGGCGGAGAAAAAAAAACATAAAAAAGAGGCGAGAATCATCAGAGATAAAAAGCTCTTCAATGGGGAAGATAAAATGTGTAGAAGTGGAGGAAGGCAAACACACACACACACACACACACACACTGAATCGTCTCTTCAACCCCTGTGGCTATCTCTAAAAGCCAAATTATGGTTTGTTATCAAGGCAATCATATCTAGCAGTTATCTGCCGCTATGATAGACACTCTCTCCTCCCGATATCTCATTCTGTCTGAGCACTTATTTATTTGTGATTAGGGACAGCCTTTGGAAAATAAATAATTGTGGCGGAGAGCCAGACTTTTCTCTGGATTTTGAACTAAGGTTCTTTCAGATGATGGCAGATAAGTTTCTGTGCGCTCGAGGCAGATAGAGTATCGGGGCCAAAATCACAATATCGTTAGTCTTTCTCTCATTTTTCTTTTATTTGTTAGCATGTATGATTAATGTTTATTTTTTATCTGACATCTTCGGTTCATTTTTTCTTTCAGAATAAACACAATATTTGATCAATAAAACAACATTTGTTTCATGAAGTCATATCCACCAGTTTTAGCGTAGTAGAAGTGGACAGGGCCGCTTGAATGTGCGAGGCTTCGGTAGCAGCGAATGAATCGGACGTCTTGCACATTCACAGAAAATATGGTGGAAGCAGAACATCATCATCCTGGTTTATAGGAATAGTTCATCTGAAACATGTCTGTCATCACTTATCACACACTCCAGTCGTTTCAAACCCATATGGTTTTAATTCTTTCATGGAAAACAAAAGTAGATTTTAGGCAAAATGTTCATGCTGCTCTTTTCCATACAATTATAACATAATGCATTACAAGTCATTTAAAGCCATGCAATAGCTCTGTGCTAGAAACAGACTTAAATTTAAGTTGTTAATCAATGCAGAAGCTCCTACATAAACTCCTTGCAGCAGACATGGAATAAAATAAAACACAATAAATCAAATGAACCACTGACATTGGTTGAAAAGTAATAAAATATGATAGTAATTGAAATATTACGCACAAAGAAAGGTTTTTGTCAGAAAGCACAGATATTTTTGATAGCCTTTAGCAGCCAGATGATGTAGTTACAAGAATCTACCAGCAGGGGCTAACTAGGTCTTACTAACCAGCCATGTCATAACCCTTTCATTTTCATGTCTTGTAACTAATCACAACAAGTTTAACAATACAGAAATACAAATTTGATTTCATAGCTGTGGCTAAATATTCTGGACAGTATTTCATTTTGTGTTTCCTCTGCTTTGAAAAAAAATCATATTTTTTTGTTTTGTGTGAATTTATCTATAGAGCTTTTGTATTTATTGAGTCTGTATTTTTATTTACTATATTTAAAAATAGCTTCTTCATTCTTCAATCTCCAGGAGCTGTTTCGATGTCCTCTCCCCCTCTTCCTTATCACATGCTTGGACAAAATCGACTAAAGCTCTGACAGTGATGTGGACAGCGGTCCCATTAAATCCTGATCTGCTCCCTCCCTCCTCTTTTCTCTTCTCCTCGTGAAGGAGATTCTGTCATCCAGAGTGCACGTCAGATTTCAATAGCTGACCTCTTAATGCCCGGGGTCAGCGCTGCACTGGCAACAATTTCACACTGAAGATGAAAGGGAAATGATCAGGCAGGACGCCGGGGTGACCGGGTGGAGAAGTGCAGTCAGAGCCGAGGATGGAGGGGCGAGGGGTGCTGACCTCCATGAGGCTAACATCAGGACAGGAGAGAGCCACAGCAGGGGATGTGTGAAAACAGCTCAGTATGGGGAAAAACAGCTTGACTGCTGAAAAGCGGTGGAATGAAAAGCCTGTCATTAATTACTCACCCTCATGTCATTCCAAACCTTTAAGACCTTCGTTCATCTTCAGAACACAAATTAGGATAGTTTTGATCAAATCCGAGAGCTTTCTGACCCTGCATAGACAGCAAGGGTACCACGATCAAGGCCCAGAAGGCAGTAAAGACATCGATAAAATAGTCCATGTGACATCAGTGGTTCAACTATCATTCCATGAAGTTATGGGAATACTTTTTGTGCACAAAGAAAACTAAAATAACGACTTTATTCAACCACTTCTTCTCTTCCATGTCAGACTTTGATGCGTGTTCATGAGAGTACCTCAACACGACTTGAATGCAAAGTAAGTCACTTTGGATTGATGTGTAAATGTTAAGATGTGCTTTATAAACAATTTTTTTTAAAGATGGAAATCATAATTTCTGTTATCACAATATCAAGTGAACATAGAGTTGTGAATGTTGTGATTTTTGCCATGTCACTGTGTGCCCTTCTTACCTGAAACATGAAAAACTTACAATTTAATAAGAAATATTTCAGGTGTATTTTCAGAATTCCCCACTTTGAACAAAAATTCATGAATCATGAAAAATAGAAAATAAATGGTAGTTGCACCTTTTTTCTCACAATGTGGATTTTTTTTGTGCGATTCTGAGAAAAAACATCAGAGTTGTGAGATATAAACTCGCAATTGCGAGAAAAAAGTCATAATTGTGAGATAAAAAGTCACTTAAGTACTTATTAAAAAAATGTATTGGTGGAAAAAAATGAATTGTGAGATGTTAACTCAGAATTCAGAAAAAAAGTCAGAAACGTGAGATAAAAAAGGAGCGGTTACTTTTTATTTATATATTCCATGAGGCATAAACAAGTTTTCATATGCTTCAAACAAAACCTTTTATATATATACAATTGCTAAGCAATTTTTTTTTTCTTATAAAATCATGACAAAATTTGATTCATTTTCAGTATCACAGTATCACTCCATCCTTTTAGTATTTGGTAATATTCCTCATTTGAAAGTTACAAACAAATTAAATGATTGATTGTTGTTAACTGACAAGTACAAATTATTTCAAAAATACAATATTGACATATGAAATTACATATTTTGAAAACAAAGAAAGAAATGGAGGAAATGTTCATAGTACTCCTTCAACAAAAGCCAGTTCCTTAATGACATCATCATTCAGGAAGTGACCAATTTGGAGGGAAATAAAGTAATACACATCAGGCAAAACAGTAGTGTTAGTTAGTTTATTTCATTTAAATATTTAATGTGCTTGATAAATATGCACAGAATCACGTTGATGATCACATTTTTTAAATAGGCCTATATATCCAAATTTAACTTAAAGTTGATTAAATGCAGTCAGTCCCACCGATGTACTTGTCATTGTCCAAATACTCATGAGAACATTAGAGATAATTTGTGGTTTACTTTTTATGAGAACTGAACCGTTAACCTTTTAATTACCAGGTTAGATCTTTAACTTCATCAGCCTAAAAATTAATAAAACTGGTGCAAATTATATGATCCCCTGAATTAAACAGAAAAAAAAATGCATTCAAGTACATATGCTTTCATGTTTATTATTATATACATTTTTATTTCTAATTTCGATTTTCATTTGTAAAATATTGCATCATGTGTGTGTGTGTGTATATGTATGTGCGTGTGTGCGCGCGCGTGTGTGTGTGTGTGTGTGTGTGTGTGTGTGTGTGCGTGCGTGCGTGCGTCCGTGTGTTTATGTGTGTGTGTGTGTGTGTGTTTGTGTGTGTGCGCGTGCTTGCGTGCGTGCGTGCGTCCGTGTGTTTATGTGTGTGTGTGTGTGTGTGTGTGCGCGTGCGCGTGTAAATGGTAAGGTGGAGTTGTTGGCAGACAGACTCTCATGTAACGGCTGTGATATGCCTGATTCTCCAGAGATGCTGAGGCAGGGGATCTATTCACACGTTTAAAGCCACACGGAGGGGGTCATCAGCCCTACTGAGTGCTGTCAGGGGGCATTTAGCTCGTGATCTGCCCACAACAATGAGGTCAGTAGATTGCTTGTGGCTGGGTTGTTTTGGGGTATTTCTACTGGATCTGAAGCTTGTGAAATCGCTGCAGTGTCTGTTAACTTTAAATTAAAGCTTACCAAGCAGGTCTTAAGTCCACATCAAAACTAAAATCAGAAATCAAAAATGACCCTACACACTCTTAAAAATAAACGAGATTGTTCCATGTAGAACATTTAACGTTCGTGGAAACTTTCCAGGTTCTTTAAAGTAGCTTATATAGTATAGGTTCTATTTGGAATTGTTCTCTGGAAGGTTATTTTGGGAACCAAAAGCGGTTCTTCTATGAAACATTGTCTCCCCCTCAGGCCATCCAAGATGTAGACGAGTTTGTTTCTTCATCGGATCAGATTTGGAGAAATGCAGCATTACATCACTTACTCAGCAATGGATGCTCTACAGTGAATGGGTGCCATCAGAATGAGAGTTCAAACAGCTGATAAAAACACCACAATAATCCACACCACTCAAGTCCATCAGTTAACTTCTAATGAGGTGACAAGCTCTAAACAAGTCCATTATTTAGGCTCTCGTGTTTTCTTCTCACATCAAAATCCACCAATGTATTTTTTGTATTGCTTTCGATGGTGCTTGCTTGATCTGTGCATATGTCTCTCCTTGTTCAGGCAAGAATACTTTTTCACCGGTGAAAGCAATATTATCGATAGAAGACTCATATTTTAGCCAGAAGTAATGTTTTGAAGTTGAAAATGTCAAACATGCACCTTGTCACTTCTCAAGACGTTGATTAATGTAATGGAGTGGTGTGTATTATTGTGATGTTTTTATCAGCTGTTTGGTCTATCATTCTGACGGCACCCATTCACTGCAGATGATCCATTGGTGAGCAAGTGATGTAAAGCTACATTTCTCCAAATCTGTTCTGATAGGGAAACAATACTTTTTCTTGTACTAGGCCGAGATGTGTGTTGTGACATGTAGTGTGTATATTATTTATTCACTTGTATGTTTTAGCAGCTCTTCAGTTGTTTTCCTGCAGTATTCAGTGTCCCCTGGTCACTATACGCAGTCATTCAGAAGGCCATGAGTGCTGTCTGTCTCTCTCTATCGCTCTCTCTCCAGGGGGGAGCCGCAGAGAGACTCCTTATGCATTCATGAGGAAAGTGGAGGATAAATAATAAGGTTCATTACCACGCTAAAGTGTTACTAATGATATGTACCTGCCACCCAGCACCTCCGAAAATCTAATGTGACACAGTAGAATGGAAAATCTATTCCGCCGCAGTGGGCCACCGGTGGTGCTATGGAAATTTCCCACAGCCTGCCCCTCCATTTGTGTCTGTCTCTAACCAATATTTACAATTCCGCCGCTATAATGTCCTACCAGGCCCTTTATGCCGCTGTCACGACCTCCATATTAGCTGAAAATTGGTCTTTTCAAACCAAGCAGGGGAGCCTCTCTCACCGCTGTGGATGCAGTGCTTGGGTGCACAGCATGGGGGCATCATGGGAAGGTTCCTCGACCCCCGACCAAGCCCTGCTCTGTAGAGGTGTCTGTTTCTGTTTATCTGATATAAAAGGGATAGAAGATAGAAGATAGAAGGCTCTATGGTAAAGAATGTATCATTTAAAAAAAGCATATTCTAATAAAGCAATAAGGCACAAAAAAATATTAAATATGATAAACACCAGTGTTTCATAAATCCATTTAAGAATTTCAGCAACGGAACAGCATGACTTTAGCTCTTTGCATGTGGTTCCTAGGGTTTTTTGCTTGCTTGGTAAAATATTTGTTCAATTCTATGTGATATTCTGGAGTTTTTATTTTTACTGTATTTATTTGTTTGTTTATTTTTGCTAGGGCTGCATGTATTTGATCATTATTGCAATATTACTATTCAACAATATTATATAATATTATTTAAAATTGTTAAAATCACTATGAGTCATAATTATTACAGTAAGTTTTTATTTTATTTTAATATATTTTAAAATGCTATATATTTTTTGTTATGATTTTGTAAAAATAGCAATCATTTAAAAATTGATAAAAGGCATTTATTTTAAATCTTTCGTAGCATCGTAAATGTCCTTACTGTCCTTACATTTGTTCCATTTAATGCATCCTTGTTGGGTAAAAGTACTAATGTATCACAGTTTCCACACAAATATTAAGAACAATTTTCAACACTGAGAGTAATAATAATAATAAAATTAGTCAAAAAAGTAATGATAAATGAAAATCCCGCTTTGATCACAGGAATAAATTGCATTTTAAAATATATTCAAATGGAAACAGTTATTTTAAATTATTGTAATAACTTTAACAATATTCACATTTAACAACTTTCAAAAACATAAAAAAGGTAATGATTTCAAACTTTTTATAGTCTATGGGATGTTTTTCTCTTTTATTGTGAATAATGTCATGATGGCTGATTGGCTATTATATAACATTTTCAGTAACAATAAGGTTTCATTTATTAACATGAATTAATGTATTAACTAACATGAAAAAACAATGAACAATGCATTTACTACACTATTTATTAATCTTTGATAATGTTAGTTAATGAAAACACAGTTAGTTGTGTTAATGTTAATTCACAGTGCATTAACTAATGTTAAACACAACTTGTGAGTTTAATAATGCATTAGTAAATGCTGAAATGAACATGAACTAAGATTAATAAATGCTGTAGAAGTATTGTTCATTCTTAGTTCATGTTAACTAATATTAACTAATGAACCTTATTGTAAAGTGTTACCACAGTTTCAAACATGCCTTATTCAATCAGAGTTTAGAACTGGAACTCTTTATTATATAAAAGCAACATTTAAATAAAGGGTCCATTTCCAGTTTAGATGCGTAACACTTCTGTAGCAGAGCTGCATTAAATGCATCAGCTATTCAGTATTCAGGATTCCCGTCTTCACTCAGGATGAGCGCTTTACCAAGGCACAAACAAACTGAGGCATTGACTTCTCAGTGTGTCGTAATTAACTTATGTAAATAGGCATCGTTATCCAGTGTTTCTAAACAGCAGTCGGGATGTATGCTCGTGTAATTATCTCATTAATACAGTAGACACGGATGGCGAAGCAACAGCCTGTTAAAAGCCTGTGTGAGGTTACCATGGAAACCAGGCTTAAGTGGCTTATTGGTCGCTCAAGTGAGCTTGAAGCATCACATGAAGGTGTGTGTGTGTGTGTGTGTGTGTGTGTGTGTGTGTGTGTGTGTGTGTGTGTGTGTGTGTGTGAGCGTAAGTGTGTGTGACGGCTGCTAAAGGCCCTCGAACTGCAAAAATCATCACATTAATTATTATTTCAATTCGGCAGAGTTCAATTATAGATGGCAAAAGTGTGTTTGTATGCAGATATGCAAGAGTGGCATTGTAAATATATAGTGTGTACACAAGATTTATCACACCAAACGTTTAAGTCCATTATTATGTCATATTTATATTGTGAATATATTCTCAGCTTGAGGGCAGCTGATATCATTTTCATTTATTTCAGGTATTTATTCAATATTTTGACTACTATTTAAGGATTTTAATTTTTGGTTATTATTTATATTTAATGTTATCATATACTTATTATGACATTTTCACACAGCATCCATTGCTTCATTAAAAATACAGTAACACTTTGACACAGTCCATATTGTTAAGGGTTGTAATTGTATTTTTGATCAATAATGATCCCTGATGTTACAAAATTAGATTCGGTCTGGTAAAATTATTCCAAAATGACAGCAATGATGTTTAGAATCATAATTGAGCACAATGCTGAATGAAGCAGGCATAATTCATGTAAATGAGCTGAATAATGAAATTGCCCTTTGGACTGAGAGCAGCTAATATTCAAGCCAAGATCACTTTTGTCATGTATTGATTTATGTTGGGTAACGAAACATATTACTTGCATTTACATCAGGGTCAGTGATTTGTACTTCCCAAGGGATCTCCTCAGAAAATTCAGGATATCTTTGTAGTGATTTATATACAGTATAATATTTTCGTTTTTATTAATATTTATTTATATATATATATATATATATATATATATCCAGTTTAAGGTTTTATTTATTTTCAATTAGTATGTTTAGTGTTTTAACTTAAACTTATTTCAGTTAGCTGCACTAGTTTTCACAAAAACAAAATGATACATTTCAAACTTTAATCTATTTTTTAAGAAAATGGATGAGTCAAAAGTATTATTATTATATTAATTTAAACAATTATTATCAATAAATTATTGCATTAATTAATTAATTAATTAACATAAATACTTTTTACTGGTTAATAAAAAATGCATTTTCTTCTTATCGATCCACCAGTTCACATTTACAGCTATGTGTGTTTGCAAGTTAAAACATGGGTTGATTTTGCATTGTTCTGGAAAAAATAACAGACTTATTGAAAATGTGCATTGATTCTATGCCAGCAGGTGGCGCTTTCAGAATGGCAGAAATATAACTGTTTCCCTGGCAACGCAGTCCACAAAGCAGCCAGCGCTCATGTTTATTTAATGAAATCATAGCCTTCTGAAGTTTAACAGTCACATTAAGTTATATTGCAATTATGTTCTTTCTGTACCCAAATTTCTACGATTTAATACTTTGTATGGCCTTAAATTTGATACAACTACATTTAAGACTTTTTAAGGACCCGCAGGTAGGCCTGGCGCTAGAGGGGACAAAAGGGGGCATAGCCCCCTCAGAAAGAATTTGTACCCCCTCAGTTTTCTTAATGAACTCATTTAAACCATTAATGGATGATTAATTGGAGGACTGTGATCGGTGCGGTCTGCAGAGCGTAAAAAAGTTTGATTTGAGCAGATCAATCAGCGTCTGACTTAAAGCAGTGTAGCTAGCATTTGTATTGGAAAAATACAAATGTTTGTGGAACTTTATTTTGATATTCAATAGGCTTACTTTGCATTTTAAAATAAACTTCTACATGTATATTCACTAGGCCTGGTCAATTTATCAGATGACACAATTAAATAAAACAAATTAAAAAAACATAAATAAATAAAATACACATGTGTGTGACGGTATATAAATTGAATATACACCAATAAATGTATATTGAATGACACCAATAAATTTAAAAACTTTGTTTTACTACCAAATTAAATGTTATATCTAATTATTATTAATATTTAACTTGCACTGAATCTGCAAAAATCTCTCAATTTACTTCCAGAACATGATGCATGATGGGATACACTTAGCCTCGAATACTGCTCCAAAGCATTATGAGTGTGGATTTAGTGTCCATTAAAGGGATAGTTCATGCAAAAATACTTTCTTTAATTACTCATTCTCTTGTTAATCCAAATGTTCAAGACCTCAGATCATCTTTGGAACACAAATTAAGATATTTTAGATGTAATCTGAGAGCTTTCTGACCCGGCATAGACAGTAACACAACTACCACGTTAAAGACCTAAAGGTATAGCCTAGTAAGAACATCGTTAAAATAGTCCATGTGACTTCAGTGTGTTATGAAGCAAAGAGAATATTTGTTATGTGCAAAGACGGCTGGACAGTTGGATAGTGCGGTTGATCAGAGGTCAAAAATGATATAAATACTGTTCAGTTTCTTCCACAGACCGATCGTTTCGTGTCTTTAGACCTCAATGTATCGTCACAAGCCGCAGGGGCTTAATTTAGTTTTGTCTGTGTATGTTTTTTTGACCTCAAAGCCGTGAGTCCCATTGACTGCCATTATATGACTGACAGACTCCAACGGTTTGCGTTAAAAATGTTGTTTGCGTTCTACTGAAGAAAAAAAGTCACCTACATCTTGGATGCCCTTGGGGTAAGCAGATAAACATCAAACTTTCATTTTTTGGTGAACTATCTATTTTAACTACTTATTACAAATAGTGGCATGTTTTTTTTATTAACATTATTCAAATACAAACATTTAAGGCATATTTTAACAATCATAAATCAGTTTTTTTCTGTGTTGATGCAGCATTTAAAGAGAAAAGAACAACACAGAAATAAAGACAAAAGAAAAATGAAAATATAAATCCAAAGCAGAAAGAAGTTTCAGGGCAAATAGTGGCAAGTATCTGCACCTTGTAGTACATTATAAAACAGTATGCAAATTATAATAGTAATTCAAATTTTTAAATAGATGCCACCTTACTGGGACAATAAATCCCTCCCCACACCTACCCTAACCCTCTTGATATTTACTTTTCAACTTTTCTATTATTTCCTTCATTTGTATTGAAAATAAATGCCTTTCCAATGTGATATGAGATTTGAAAAAGTTTCGTCAAAAGGCAGATTCGAACTCGGGTCGATCGTGTCAAAGCCAAATCACACGCTGGTGGGCGGAGTTAGTGTAAACAGCCTCTGCCAACAAGGCGGGCTATTTGCACTTAGTGTAAATAGACACTCCATATAAAGTATCTTCTTATCTGTTCAACAGAAGACAGAAATTCATACAGGTTTGGAACAACTTGAGGATAAGTAGATGTTGACAGAATTTTCATTTTTGTCTGAACTATCCCTTTAAATGCACGACCAGGTGAGATTCAAATACAGATCGGAAACACCTCTGCGTTTACCTTCATGCACACGTGTGTGTGGTCAAGCAGATGCAGCTGTTGTGTGTGTGTCAGTAATTAGGTAATTAGTGCGGGTCTGAGCTCCTCCAGACGATCTGCCTGTCAGCCAGCATTGAACTCTTTCAAAAACCTCTCTGTTGCCCCCTCAGACGTGCTGCTTAAGAGCTCCCTAATTTAATCACGGGCCTCATCAGTCCCCAGGAATGAATCAAACGTCTGTAAGCCCAACATGTCCACCGCTGTTTGACTGATTAATTCATATGACGCCAAACGGAATGTTCTGGCTTGTTTGTCATATTACGGCAGCCCAGAGCTCTGCCTCCCTCCGTTAATTGAACACTTTCTGGGCCTCCGGTTGGTTCCACCCGACACCCCGTGAGCGCATGACTTCAAAAGCCTCTTTTCATGATGCTGGCAGCGTGAGTTTCTAATTATGATTGTAATAAAAGGTAACTGTGTTCTCTCTCTCTCTCTCTCTCTCTCTCTCTCTCTCTCTCTCTCTCTCTCTCTCTCTCTCTCTCTCTCTCTCTCTCTCTCTCTCTCTCTCTCTCTCTCTCTCTCTCTCTCTCTCTCTCTCTCTCTCTCTCTCTCTCTCTCTCTCTCTCTCTCTCTTTCTCCGGCTTATGGCATCAGTGCCCCTCCTTGGCCAAGCGGCACACAATAGGAAGATAATTAGGAGAAAGGGAAATCCGCCTTGTGTATATTTATAATTGTAAGATCATATAACTCATGACTTCCACAATAGCTGGCACAAGGGGGCTCCCAAAGGCCCCGTAAAACCTATTAGCCACTCTAACAGCGACGAACACAGTGGCAGAGATGTCCTGTGATCCGTAATTGTGTAAGAGTCCTTTAGGGAAGGGCTGGAGTACAGGCGACATTGGCACAACAAACGTCGCACCACGCTAATAACCTCAAACTTGGCTTGATGTTCTTCTTTTCTTTCTTGCCGGTCCTACGGAGGTTCACTGTTTAGTGTATGTTTTTATCGTTTGACAGTTAAAAATCATAAGTCTGATTGCTTAGTTTCCACAATAAAATGCAAGAATTGATGTATAATTCATATTTTAGCCAATGGCGTGGGTTTTGCAAAAAACAAACAAACAATCACAAATTATTTCCAATTCAAATTATATTTAAATTCTTTTAAGATATTTTTTTTCAGTAGCACACAAAAGACCTTCAGGATGCTATTCACATTATGTTGACTAATTAGTAGATTACTTAACAAATTACTATTAATGATTTAAATTCAAGTCTGTGTCATTACACAAAGCTATTATATGAACAGAAGACTTGGACGAATCATATGCAATACTGTAATAATGACACTTTATTGTGCCTTGTTGTTCATTTAAAAGCTTGCATTATTGTATGTATCTGTGGTATGAAAAAAAAAAACTTCTCTCTACAGCATGAGGGTGAGTAAATGTGTGTATATATATATTTATATATATTGTTGGTTTAAGCTGGTTCAATCTGGTGTTGTCTCTGTGAAACTCATATTAAAAGCATGTGTAGAGAAGGCTTGGCATATGCTTGTTAACAGTATTTTCTTCTCCTCATCTTCGCTAGGCAAAGGTCATCCGGACACTTTGTTCTCTAACAAAACGGATAGTAAGTCGACCACTCGCAATCGGGTCAGAGCGGCAATCCCTTCTCCTCCACAAATAAAGCCGGAGAGCTTAACCCTGTTACTGTCAGCTTCTCACCTGGATCACAATCTCTCCGGCACTCCGCGTGCAAACCAATCGCTTTTATGTTCTTTTTTTCCCACCGCTTACTGAGAGCTCCCAGGTAAAGTGGATGGCAAATGTAGCCTATAGAGTTACCGACGGCTAAGCCGGGTTGACGATCAGCACAATAGCAGCAGGTAATAACAGCACCAGAGTCCTCGGCCTTTTCCCCGGGCTTCATTTCCGAACAGCGGCTGCCATTTCACAGCTGTTAAGTGCTGCCTCTCTCTTTGTTGTGATTAGGGGTAAATTAATAGATGCCTCCGGTAATCAGCTTTCATTAGGGCTGTCACATGCTGGCTGTCAGGACGCCGGCTGCAGTGGACAGGGAATGTTCACCCTGTCACCGAGAAGCACATTAGCAGCGTCTTTAGCGCTAGAAAGGGAATGTTAGTGTGCCGGTCATCGTGGGAAATGCATATAGAGTGGTCTTTAATTCACCCCATCATGTTAAAAATGCACTGTGAAATGTACAGGGGGTCGAATAATTGATTTTTCCTCTCTGTACAGAATCCAGGTCCAGGCCGTTTTGGCATTTTGCAAGGGCAGAACGTCACGGGATGACTGGTGAAGATGATCAGAGATAGATAAACATCTGAGACCCCTGAGGTGACTGACTGCCAAATAAACCCACACCTCACCTGATTCACCTTTCACGTGCCGTTTTCACTAGAGAGAGGTTTATTTATAACAAATAATGATGCCAGCATTTGAGAGATGAATTATTAGTTTTAACATACATTTTTCTGAGCTGTCATGTTTCAATATGCAAAGGAGCTAATAAACATGCACTCATTCGCATACATTTCAGAACAGAAATTTGAACATTGGATAAAGCCAGAATCAAAATTCCTGGGTATTTTAAAGCATCCTTGTTACACGTGTTACATGTAATTACTATTATAATAACAATTAATTATGCATAATTACATGCAAGTAACCCAAAAACCCTAATCCTGACCCTAACCATATAGTAAGTGCATGTAGTTAATTAATATTAATCAATACTTCAATGTATAATTACACTGCAAGGACAACTTCAAATAAAGTCCAACCAATTCTTGTTTCATTTTGTTAAAATATTAGAGTTAAATGTATTTTTATTACTCAATCAAACAGAAAATACTGTCAACAGACAGAGAATATACATTTTCAACATGTTTTAGGAATAAATGTCATTTATTTTTTATCAAATGGCATTTGATATGAACAAAACATATCTACAGAATATAGATACGTGCGAATACAAGTTTGGTGTAAATACTGAAGTGGAGCATGCAGGAAAAACTACTTAAAAACACAAATTTTAATTCAAATCTAAAGATATAAAAGGATAAAGTGCAATAAAATAAACACGTAAAAGTGTGCCGTGGATGTATTCCTTCCATTAGTCTGAAAAAGTTAACAAACCTAAACGAGAACAATTTAACAAACTAGATTTTTTACATTTTAAACTGTTATTTTAATCAAATATAGTAATACTTCCACTAATCTTATATGTATGGTATGTAAATGAAAGCAAAAAGAGGTGATTTGTTTTTAAGATGACATTTTGGCCAACAGAAACATAGAAAAGTTCTTTCAATTTATATTTGCATTAAAACACTAAATACTAAAGATCAGAAGCTAATTCACACCGATGTATGTATATAAAAAATAAAACATGTTTCTGAGCGTTTGACCACATGCACTTTCTGAAAATGAGAACATGAATCAGTAGGAAGAGGTTTTCATGCAAACCTGTAGAGATGCTTTAGTGTGGGCTGGCCGGCATAATCTAATTTGTGAGCCAAAAACAAAAACAGTTGTTCACAATTGGCAGAATACACATGAAACCAGCCATTTCTGGGAAAAGTGAGGCAGACCTCGCAGATAATTGTGAAGAAAATCAGTTTCTTTTCCAATTCAGAAAGCAACGGAGCAGCATTAACACTTTGAAATGTTGTTGGTTTTCTGGGAAAATCATTATTGACTGTATCTTGATATTTACACTTAAGATATGAGATGAAACAAATAATTTACGCACACGAGCAACAAACGTGTTTACTTTCTGCACTGTTTGGATCCACTGCTTCTGAATAACACAGCACACCTCTGAGAAGCATATAATGAACTGCATTAAATCCATGCGTCAATATTTATGGAAATACAGACAACGTTATTCAAAAAAATACGGGGCTGACACAGTGCGTCTGTTTGCATTATGGGTAATTACAGAAGGATTGGATGTTCTGCTGAGGCCGAGCTTTAGCAGGTATGCCGATATCAGGGATTGACTTTGCCGTTCCTCATTACGGCCACATATGGGAAACCCAGCTGGGATCTGAATTGGTGAGAGGGAGAGAGAGAATCGATTTCATTTGCAGGATTATTGAAGCCACTGAGATGCGGCGTGTATGAAACATAAAGTCCTCTGCAGAGGCAGGAGAATGAAAACGTATGGCTGTTAGGGAGTTATTTTCATGCCGTGGAACAATAAGGAAATTGTGAAGTTTACTAACTTCGGGAGAAGTGGCCGTCTTGTCTGCTTTGGATGGTAATTGTGTTCATTCAAGAGGCAGCTAGTTTATCTGAGCTGCATAACACGCTTGAGATGAGAATGTGTTATAGATGCCATCTCAAAGTAAAGTGACTCCAAATATGAAAGATAAATATTTGTTTTGAAAGGAAAGATGGAGACTTTAGACTCGCAGTCCTTTATTTAAACTTTCTCATATGCAGTCAGTGGGATTTATTTGAAGAAACTCCTCAAGGATGATCAAAGGTCATAGGTTTCACATAAATGCTGCTCTTTTCATCTTTCTGTTCATCAAAGAATACTGAAAGAATACTTTCCACAAAAGTATGAAGCAGCACAACTGTTTTCAACATTGATAGTGATAAGACATGAGCAGTAAATGAGCGTATCAGAATGATTTCTGAAGATCATGTGACACTGAAGACTGGAGGAATGATGCTGAAAATTCAGATTTGAATCATTACATTGTAACATATATTCAAATAGAAAACGGTTGTTTGAAATTGTGTAGAACTTTACTAACACTAAGCTTTTTAACGATATTGTACTTTTTGTATGCATATAAATCCCCAAAATAGATATTTTATCAGTGCTCTGAGTATGAAATGATCTTATAATTTTGAGTGTGTTTTGACGTCACAGCGCAGTATTTTTAGTGATTTCGTTTTTTGATAGTTTTTTGATAATTCACGCAGTTATTTTACTAGTCATAAATAAACAGTTTTGAATAGATGCGAATGGAGAAGCTGGTTTTTGGGTCCAGATGTTGTAGTTCCAGCATCTGCCAGCAGATGAGACTAACCAGTCACAACTATACCCAAGAAACAGGAACTGATGATATGAATCTGAAATGTATTGTAGACTTTATGTTTGGAAGCGGAGAGAACTTTTCCCATGACGCTTTTAATCTAACAGCTGGATCCTTCAGTCTTCTTCCCTGTGTTCATCTGTGCATCCAGTGCCAGCGTGGTGTGTTTCCCACAACCCTCGTGCATGTCCTCCGTTTCTGCCATAAAAACAAAGCTATCAGAGAGGTCTGGTGTAGGTTAATGTCACCACACTGACCCAGCTGGGGCAGGAAATGATGTCAGAGGGGCAGCTGAGAGCATTAGTGAGTGTGATGGGAATGGCACGGTGATGTAAGAAGTGGGCGGCCACATGGATCTTTCTGGAGCGCCGCCCGTTCCCAGTGAGCCCCCGTGGCCCGAAACATGGGCATGTTATTGCACATTCCTCTGTGTGTGAGTGTGAGTGTGTGTCTGGTCAGCTCACTGTGTGAGAGAGAGAGCCTGTGCTAAAATGCTTTCGGCTGTAATGATTAGTAGTGGCAGTTTATGGTTATTATTCCTCATAATTTGCATGTTTGTGCTATTCATTTTATATAGTATTGTTCAAAAGATTGGGGTCAGTAAGTTTTTTTTGACAACTTTTATTTAACAATGATGCATTCAATTTATCAAAGAGATTAAAGTGATCGTGAAGTATGGAAGCCTGTTTACTTTACCAATTACTTTTATTAATCTCACAATTTAGACTATTTTTCTCACAGTTCTTAGAGAAAAGACAGAATTGTGAGATTTGTTTTCTTCCAATTCCTGTTTTGCATTAAGTTCATTTAAATATTTTTGTTGTTGTTTTTTGATAAAAAAAAATTATAAAAAAAAAAGTTTATATCTCATCATTTGGACCTTTTCTCAGAATTGCAAGTTTATGTCTCTCAATTCTGAGAAAATGTCTGAATTATGAGGAAAATTATGAGAATTTTAAAATTACTTATTTTAATCCCATTCAATAAAGACATTTATATTGTTACAAAAGACTTCTGTTTCAAATAAATGCAGTTTTTTTAACCTTCGGTTTATCAAAGAATCCTGAAAAATCTAAACAGTTTCCACAAAAACTCTATACAAAAAAAAAATGATAATAATCAGAAATGTTCCTCGAGCAGCAAATCAGGATGCTTTCTGAAGGGTCATGTGACACTGAAAACTGGAGTAATGATTTTCATCGCAGAAATAAATAACATTTTAACACTTATTAGTTACAATCTCCAGCTCAGCTAGAGTGCACTTCATCCTGGACCCCCCCGGACCCCATCTCCCATAATCCTTTGCCTGGACTCATCAGATCTCATCATCAGTTTACAGCTGTCTCATATTAGGATGACTATAAAGATTGCACGCTCTCTCACACACACTTATTATTATTAGCCTGTACGTTTCATTGTCTCCTGTGTTGCCTTGCCTTGTGTTTTTGCCTTGGACTGTCTTTCTGGTTTTGATTGTTTGCTGCCTGCCCTGACCGTTGCCTGTTGTTGGATTGCTCTTTTTTCCTAGCCTTGGATATTGTTGTTTGCTGTTGTTTTACCACGCCGGTCTGACTATGCTCTTTATCAAAGCCTTGCATTTGGATGTCACGCCCGTTACGTTACAATATTCAAATAGAAAACCGCTATTCATTTCACAATGTTACAGTTTTTACTGCATTTTTAATCAAATAAATACAGCCTTGCTGAGCATGAGAGACTTCTTTCAGAAAGCATTCCAAAATCTTACCAACACACTACTGAACATTAAATTATCAAAATTAAACATTTCCCTAAATATAACACAATCACATAGACTTTAAACATCAGACCCAATCCCAGAATGCCCTTGCATAGACACACATCCACATCTTATTCAGAAAATCAAGATCTAATTGGTTCAGCTGTCATTAAAATAGCTAATAGAGCTTATTACTAAAGGAAATGACTGTACTCTGAGATATTGTGTTTCTATTGAGAGATGAGGACAGAGAAAGGGAGAGGGAGAGAGAGCTTTGCTGGAGGTTTCAAAGGGGCCCGTGTTTTGATACAGGCAGTGCTGTGGGGGGACGGGGGGCTCTGTCTGGGAGAATCGCCACGGCACCGTTATGGAGCTTAAGTCTCCATCCACTCTAATAAAAAAGACTCAAACCAAACAGGCCCTAAATTCACATGGGCCTGGGAGCTACCTGCGGCCCTTCAGCCATGCTTATTTAATATAAGACGCTGCCGAGGGCAGGAGCCTGAGGAACACCACTGGTGCACTGTGATGTACGAAACTATTCAACTCATTAGCTCAAAGATATAAACGAATATGGAGGCCCAAACTGCATTTTGGCAATTAAGTCATGCTTTAAAGTATCTTAATTTAATTTCATCGGATAACAAACCATCAAAGCAAATATAATTTATTATTGAGAAAGATGCACAAACACACACAAAATAAAATCAGGTTTTTAAAGGTAGGGTAGGTGATTTTGGAAAGGCTAGCGATAGCAAGATAGCTTTGAAAGCATAAGATCCCACCCTCCCTGCATAATCACTCTCCAAAGCCACGCCTCCTCATGAATGCCCACAGACAGAGCAGAGACTAACCTGCAACACGATGAGAGACGGCGTTGGTGGAGGATTGAATGCAACGTTGTCAGATTACCTCATGTCTCATTCACTGTGAGATAACATTACAGTACAAAGTGCATAATATTACAACAATAGTGACTTTTACTCTCACTGGAATGCGCTGATGACGTATGTTGTCTGTGTAAACAGGGTGTGCAGAGGTATGCAAATACATATTTGACAGACAGGCGGGACAGCCTATCATAATGTTTTGATTGGACAAATATTTTATGGTCCTACACCTTCCACAGACGATATAAATACATTTATACCACTTAAAGGTGCCATAGGTGATTGTCTTCAGAATGTTTTTGTTATTCTGGTTGAAAGTCTCTTCACATCCTGATAGCAGTCATTCATTTAAGTCGTCTAAATGTATTTATCTGTATTTATATATTCTGTGGAAGGCGGTAGGACCAAGAAATGTCCGTCAATCAAAACGCTCTGTCCGCTTGGTGCTTGTCTGAAGTTTAAAATCATTGGTTTACCCATAAGCCCCAATTATAGCTTTTATTAATGTTTTTAAATAACATTTTATGTCTTCAGTTACATTTTTTGTAATTTTATGTGCTTTTGACATTTTTAAGATTTTTAGCATAAGCCAATTCAGTATTATTTCCAGTATGGTTTTATAAATGTTTTGAATTAGCATTTACAGTATTTTTATGTCTTTAGATTATGTTTTAAGTAATTTTTCATGCTTTTGATTTTTTTATATTAAGAATCAGATTTCAATTATTTTTATTTCAGGTTCAGATTTTGTTTTAGTTCAGTTTGATAATTGTATGAGTTTTCAGTTAGTAATTTGTGTGTGTGTGTGTGTGTGTGTGTGTGTGTGTGTGTGTGTGTGTGTGTGTGTGTGTGTGTGTGTGTGTGTGTGTGTGTGTGTGTGTGTGTGTGTGTGTGTGTGTGTGTGTGTGTGTGAGAATTTCAATTGTAAGATGCTTTGGATAAAAGCATCCGCTTAATGTAATGAATATATATTTATTTGATTTTATCTTTATTAAGTTTTTGTTATAGTTAATAATAAATGCAGGCTTAAGTGTCCAAAGACGTTTTGGGGACACTATATTGAGAAGTAGCTGAGTTTGTCTGTGGTTAGCAGGTTTAATCTCCTCTGTTCATTCACCTCTCTGTGAACGAGGAAAGCGAGATAGACAGACATACAGAAAGAAAGAAAGAGAGGGAACTTGAAAGACTTGTGTTTTCCCTGTATGTAAAACAGAATGAAAAGTAACATTTGTTTTGCCGTCTGTTCGTTTCTCTCCCCGTAATGCACACAATCAAGGCCAGAGAAGAGGCTAAATGCATTATACATCAGCGAGTGGCACCACGCACTTGGCCGTGATCCTGCCGCTGTTGTCACTTTAGGTTATTTGCAGAGGAAAGTGCTTTAGCCAAAGACTGGAGCGCTTTTCTCTCTCCTTTGCATATGAAGTCCAAGCTTAAAGTGCTACCCTACTGAGACAGAGATGCTCTGAAACTTTGCCTTCACACACTGAGGTGGCAATAGACTTACAACACGCACCAAAGAGCTGGCCAGATAGAGACCATTGTGTGATATGTGTGACAAGCATGTCTAACTGAGACGTTTCATCACAGTAAATAGGACGTTTGAGGTACAAATGCGGCTAATAATTCCTTCAATAACTGATTTATTTGTATTTTCTAATTATGATTATTAACTTATATTGAATTTTAATTAATATTTTGTATGCATTGAAATCTGGCCTTCAATATGGCCATGGTATCAATATTTTTTTTATTATGTAATTAAAATGAGTTATATTTGTGGCTGATGTTTAGTTTTATATTGCAATGTCACATTAGCTCAGCAACATGTTAACATCAAAAATGGACATTTGAAATTGTCTTGGAGTGAGTAATTTAAATAAAATGTTTACTGCAGTATGAAATCTAATCTTAAAACATTACATTACATAGGCTACTTTTACATTGAGTTATTTAGAAACTTACAACTTACACACGAGGACAATAGAAGCAATCAAAACCAACAAAAGAGCAGTGATATATAAGTGCTATTACAAGACTCAGTTCACTTAACACGTGGCAAGGTTTTATTATATAATAAATAAAAAGAAAACAGATAGAATAGAAAAAGAATAGAGCAAGCTAGTGTTAGAAGCCCGTTTTAATTCATTGTATAATAAATAATGTAAAAAGATTAGAAAAACTATTAGAAACAAGCAGTAAATGAATAGAGTACAAGTCTAAAAGAGAAGTTTTTAATAGAATTATAATAGAGTGCTAGATTTAGAGGGTCAAATAAAAATGAAAATGTTACTAATTCTATTCTTTGTGACAAGCTGTCTATACCTGAGAAGTTTCATTATAAAAGTGGACGTTTGAAGTAATACTACAAGTTTTGCTACTAATCTTTCAATAATGGATTTTAATATAATTAATTTATTATTTTCTGTATTTTATATTTTGTAATTTGACAAGCTATTTTAAAATGTAGTTTATTCCTGTGATGCAAAGCGGACTTTTCTTCATGACTCAGTTTCAGTGCCACGTGATTCTTCCAGTTTTATATATATAGCTACGGTTATAGTTTTTATTATTATAATAGTTCATAGTAATATTATTATAGGTTTTATTTATTATTTGGAATGTATTTTATATTCAGTTTTCCTTTAAATTGTTGTTATTTATATTTTATTATTATTTTTATTAACATCAAATTGCACTGGAATTGTTGTCTTGAAGGGCCAAATGTTTAACTTCAATTTTTGTTGTTAGTACAAAATGTAATTGATCCATTTAATTCTCTCTTACCTAAGATTACTGAGACATTTTGTAATAGTGCCACCTGCAGGTCAATCCATGAATCTGTCTTTAATTAGTTGATGTAATGAGTTTAACATTAATACTCATTCTTGAAGTTAAGATTTAGATTTGAGACTCTTTTGACTTGGGGACATTTTATTCTTTAATTCAAATTATCCAAATTATAATTCTTATTTCTTTCTTTCGTTGAGAAAGTTCACTTAAAATACTACTAATATTACTTGTCTTACATTCTTCACTGTATTCTTGTAGTAAACCTACAGCTCTTTAGCATCAAGAACTGTTTAACTTTAGAAATGTCAAATAAATACAGCGATCCATGCAAGCTTGGACTAAAAAAAGCAAGTTCAGCCGCACTTTATCACATTCTGTTTTCTTTAAGGCGAGAAATGTGCGTTTTATTCCGTTTCTGAGTCAGTGAGTCCCACACAAACAATCTCTGACATGGATGTACCATTGATTTCACATTCACCCGTCCAAACTTAAAGATTGTGTGTGAATCCTCAAACCTGTGTGCGACCCGACAGCAGCTCCTCTCTCTGTAAACTGCTGAGATTATTCACTCGACAGGATCTTTCTCCTTTCATCCGCTGAACCGCAGGCCAATCCGTGTGCTGACAGCCCTGTGATAGTATACAGATGGAAATAAGGCTCTGTTTGTTGAACAGGCCGCTGATAGATGCTTGGCATTCGTCGCTTCTTGCCATAATTCACCTGACCGGGAGGTCAAGCGTAGTCCAAATCTAAACATAGGAGACAGCTGAAGCGTCTGATCAAATATTGTCTATTTCAGATTAACTATAAATCAAGATTTCTGACTTTGACTTTGATTTTCAATCCCACAGGAAAGAAAGATTCTGAAGTTTAACCAAGCTTGCTTTTTTATTTCAATGCTGTAATTGATTCACGTGATCAAAGATGAATTTCCAGCATCTTTACTGCAGTCTTCAGTGTCACACGATCCTTATATTGATATTTTAGCATCATTGAGATACCTTTATAGCTTATATTAATATTTTGAATTCATTTTCATTTTAGATTTTCTGTTTTCATTTTAAATTTAGTCAAAAATGTTGTTTGTTTTTATTTATTTTAGTAAATTATGATTAGTTAATTAAATATATTGTGAATTAAATGACAAATTAAAATAAAAAGTCATGTCTTTATTTCAGTTTATTTCAAATAACATTTGTTTGTTTTAGTATTAGCTCAAATAAATACCCTACAACTATTAGAAATCATTCTAATATCCTGATTTACTGCTCAAGAAATGTCTTAATATTTTTGTGAAACTGTGATTCGTGGCATTTAATTGAAATAGAAATATTTTGTAACATTATACATGTCTTTACTGTCCCTGGCTAAATAAAAGTAGTTTCATCTTCATCACTTTTGATAGCGTTTGCTAGTGATTTTTTAATGCAAATGAAGGAGTTTTGATATCTGTCCCCTCTTTACCTCGAGTTACCTTTTCTTTTTTTGCAGAATAAATGATGTCCTCCTCTTAAAAGGAGGGTGGAGAGGAGGTCTGATTCATGTCGTACACACCAGCAGGCTATTATGCATGGAGAATTGATTGCTGAAGCGCCGTTGGATCTTGATGGCGCCGCTGAAATGTCACCGTACTGATGTTATAGTGCGGGAGATATTAAAGCCAGCCAGATTCAAAGACTTCCATTTGTTTCTGATCCACTCCCACTGTGTGCTTGAGGAGGACACTGATCATCTGAGTTTATGTTGTTGCTCTCTTATCTGCTCAAGACAGTGGACCAGCTTCTGTCACTGCATTGAAAATTCCCAATCGGCCACTTGTATCGTCCATGTCTTTAAAGTGGAAATCCAAATATAGAGTAGTTTTGCTTTCTTCTTTTCTACTTTTGAAGACGTAATTAAGATTGTGTGTGCATATTTATGTCATCGAGGGAATATTTAACGCTCCAGGCCGAAAGTTTGTCCTGTGGATGATAAGTTTTAGCCCGGAGGCATTAATTATAGACCTACACACAGTACAACGAGGTTAAAAGCATTCGGATTATAAGTAGAGGATAATAGTTGGGAATTGTATAACTGACTGTTGTGGTGACAATATGGTGTAATATGAACATCTTTGTGCATATGTGCAGTTTTATAGAAATATAGTTCATCATAGTGCATTGAATTTAAATGAATGTGTTTAACAAAAAAAGTATGTTGGTGGTAAAATGGTACAGTAATGTATCAGATTGGATGATTACCATATTCATATATCATTATAATTTACGTTATATCATGGTAATCATTTTTTTACATTTATGCATTTAGCAGACGCTTTTATCCAAAACGACGTACGAAAATGATTCAGGCTATACATTTTTTGGTCACACATTTGTTTTTTTGTTCCCTGGGAATTGAACCCACAACCTTTTGCGCTGCTAACGCAATTTTAAAGGGATAGTTCACACAAAAATGAATATTCTGTTATTAATTACTCACCTTCATGTCGTTCCACACCTGTAATACCTCCGTTCATCTTCAGAACACACATTAAGATATTTTGATGAAATCTGAGAGCTCTCTGGCCCTCCACAGACAGCAAGGGTCATACCACGATCAAGGTCCAGAAACATCGTTAAAATAGCCCATCGGTGGTTCAACCGTAATTTTACAAAGCTACTACAAGAATACTTTTATTGGGCAAAGAAAACTAAAATAACGACTTTATTCAACAATTTATCCTCCACTTTTTTTATTTCATATGCAATAGTTTCATTTTTTGTTTTCTTTGCCCACAAAATGTATTCTCGTAGCTTTGTAAAATTACGGTTGAACCACTGATGTCAGATGGATTATTTTACCGATCTCCTTGAGATGTTTCTGGATGTTGATCGTGTAAGGATCCTGGCTGTCTGTGGAGGGTCTGAGAGCTCTCAGCATGCGTCAGAAATATATTCATTTGTGTTCTGAAGATGAACGAATGTTTGACGGGTTTGGAACGACATGAGGGTGAGTAATTAATGAAGGAATTTTCATTTTTGGGTGAACTATTCTTTTAACAATCATGTTGTTTTACAATAGTTTTTCCTCTCTCAGTTTTTACATAGTACCGTGACCAGAAAACATGGTATTACCATGATACATCTGTTAGTGTAATTGGAAAGATATGGATCAGGTTTCTCAAACATGGACTCAGGATGACGTAAAAGTATTTAAATGAACACATTTCAAATACAGTCTAACTAATGGATTCTCAAAACGAATGTATATTAATATATAAATTATTTAACCGTGTTAAATTCAATATATCAATAAAAGTTAAAAATAGAGCTGTCAAACGATTAATCGTGATTAATCGCATCCAAAATAAGTTTTTGTTCACATATTATATGTGTGTGTGTACTGTGTATATTTATTATGTTTATATGAATACAAACACATGCGTGCATATATTTAAGAAAAATATGAAATGTTTATATATTACATATGTATGTATATATATATATATATATATAATGTGTGTAAATACTTTCTAAATATCTACTGTATGTGTGTGTCTTTATATATACATCATAAAATACACAGTACACACATATATTGAGTAAATAAAAATATTTGTATTGGATATGATTAATCACGATTAATCATTTGACAGCACTAATAAATATTTTGTTTTGTCATATACAGCAGAAATACAGGAAATATCTGTGCATATGGAGGGGGCCTTTGAATATTGTGTTAAACAGCAAGCTTTTTCGAGTCAAAACGCTGAGCATTAGAGATCTCAGTAGTGTTGTTGAAACATAGGACAGGTTTAGTATTTTTACACTACTACTTAAACTTAAACTACAGCAAAAGTGAAACATAAACAATTTGCTCTCCTCATTTTGCACCTTTATGAGTTTCCCAAGCTGTTTGGTTACCCACATTCTTCAATATATATTTTGTGCTCAACAGAAGAATCTCTTACAGGTTTGCAACACCTTTGAGGGGGAGTAAATGTTGATAAAATTGTCTGTTTTGACTAAACTATTCCAACTGAGTGGATGAAACGTGGTCTCGATGCCTCTGTGCTGCATCAAACCAGCACTAGATTAACTAAAAGAAAACAGCAACAGATTTCAGTCAGAAAGATACACCACATTGACCCGCGGCGATGGCGGCCGCTGATGCACACCACATGTGTTTAGGTTGGGAGTTTTACAGTAAATGATATTAGTCTTAGCACAACATGAAGCAAGAGGAGCCAGCGCGTTACATGGATCAGGACAGCTACCGCGTGATGGGCGTCTGTGTGTGGGAGGCTGATGTCATGATCTGTCACGCACTTCGTTTCAGGACAAAGGAGGCGGCAGCTGCTCGCCTCACCTGCCACATCCCGTACACAGCTGTCTCTAACCACCATCCAAAAACACATCAAAATCTGCCGCCCTTTATTTTTGGCCTTATGCCACTTTTATTGTTTAGAGAGTGGATTGACACCAACACACGCCAGACTGGAACCTGCGTCGCCCACATGAGCACCGCAGCACAGCATGATAGAACAGAAACGGTGTAATAATTAGAAGTTGAATTTAATTAAAATGTAAAGCAGTAGTTAAGAATATGAGTCCTCTATTAATATTATGAATAGAGAACTCATATTTTAGCTAGATGCAATGGTTTGAAGCTAAAAAACGTGTTGATGGGTTTGTTTCTTCTTCACAAGATGTTAACTGATGGACTGGAGTGGTGTGGATTATTGTGATGTTTTTATCAGCTGTTTGGACTCTCGTTCTGACGGCACCCATTCACTGCAAAGATCCATTTTTGAGCAAGTGATGCAATGCTACATTTCTCTAAATCTGTTCTGATGAAGAAACAAACTCATCTACATCTTGGATGACCTGAGAGAGTACATTTTAAGCATATTACAATTTTTGGTTGAACTGTTCCTTTAAATCTGTCAAAACATTTTTTTTACTCTGAGGCCTCCATTTTTAACAACAACATTCAAATGCACCTTGACTTTTCCAATTGTTCATGATTCCTCTATTCATCTGTCAGGTTACAACTATTTATTTCATTCTTAGCCCATTTTCATACATATTAATGATTCTGAAGGCATTATTTTATGCCTAATGCAATGCTGATTTTCACTTTTTCCACTCAAACTTACAGATTGTAAATTAAATTACACATTTTGAAATCTTCACTAAATGTTTAACAGTTGACTGTTTAAGTCCATTGATACTCATATAATTTGAAAAATCTTTCTTATTTATTATTTTATCGCATTCTTATTTTATGAAAACATTATTTCAGCATCATAAAATTATATAATATTTTTGAAAATGTTTTTTTTTCATACATCATTAATTGATGTCGATAATATAGCTCAGACAATTTAGTCTTTATTTAGATTTAGATTTGCATTTTTCTCATATGTGGATTTCTCTCGCGATTTATAGATATGTACTCTTGTGCAATAGCTGTGGATTATCCCACTCTCTATTGCCCCTAAAAATCAATAGAAAATCATTAAACCGTTAAAGAGGTGCTCATGCAAAAGCCCTGGCATGTTCAACACCTCAAGCTGACTGAACCTGAGGGGCTAGGTTTCTGAAGATAAGCTGAGAGGATCGGCCCAGCTGGTGGGCTCCACCGTCAGCCACACGACACTCTAATAATCCTGCCGTATTTATTACACCCTCCTCGGAGCGCCGGCCCCCATAGGGCCCTGCTTCAGGTCTGCATGTCATCAGCATGCTGTGTTTGAAGATAGGCCCTGTGTGTTATTATGATCTAATGAAAGCAAAAGGAGAGTGGTACCTTTAAATTCCACTGGGAATATTACAGCAGGCCGCACATGTATCTCTGTGTCCTGGAAGCGGCGAATGCATTTGAAGTCAAGTCAGGTCAGGTGTGTGTGTGTGTGTGTGTGTGTGTGTGTGTGTGTGTGTGTGTGTGTGTGTGTGTGTGTGTGTGTGTGTGTGTGTGTGTGTGTGTGTGTGTGTGTGTGTGTGTGTGCGTGCGTGCGTGCGTGTGTGTGTGGTTTATGAGGACACAAATTTGTATAATGACATGGGTATGACATAGGTATTACAAGGAGAAGGTGATTTATGAGGACATTTTCAGTGTCCCCATAATTTAAAATGCTTATAAATCATACAGTGTGCATTTTTTGGGGGGAAAGTAGAAATGCACCGCCTCCTGTGAGGGCTAAGTTTAGGTGTAGGGTAGGTGTAGGGCAATAGCACATACAGTTTGTACAGTATAAAAACCATTTCGCCTATGGAGAGTCCCCGTTAACCATAAAAAACAACATGTGTGTGTGTGTGTGTGTGTGTGTGTGAGAGAGAGAGAGAGAGAGAGAAAGGCATATTAACATATGCATGGTACCGACGTGCAAGTGTGATACCACTTTAATGCAATGCACTTTCTTTGCTGATTTTGTATGATATATAAAGGTACAATTTTTTTTACTGTACTAGAGCATAAAAATACCATAATACATTTGCAAATATTTAGAAAACATGGTAAGTTCACATACTTGTTTCTCTGAAAAACATTGCTAGAGCCAGTTATTCTACTGTGAAATGCATGCTCTGTGTCGGAATGTCTGGTTTTTTTTATCTGTGTGATTCTGCCCATTGCCAATTTGCCCAATCGAATTTCGACATTCTGGGTTGCCAGTTGGTGGAAAACACGGCTCATTGCAGCCAAGGAAACCAACAAATGACCTGGGTAAAGCGGATTCAGATAAGAGGAACTGTGAATCCGCTTCGGGGCTGTCGGCATGAGTGAGAACTCTGATTGGATGCTCAGTTTAGCAAATGAGCCAGTGCCTGAGAATTAAAGTGAAAGTGATGAAAACAAGCAAGTATTGTTTGAAGCCGGCTTGGTGTGTCCCGGTCTCCAGGCTCGATGCTTTCCAGTGCTCGTTCTTGTTGTGTGCCTTCAATCTGGCAACTCGCACGAGTGTCAAGTCTGAAGAGGAGGAGCGGGAGATGTAATGTTTTATTATTTTTTACATTTTGACTGCGTTGTTAAAAGAAATGGACTCAAAGCTCTTGACAATAAAAGCTGTAATGCAATGAATGATAATAAATGTTGTTTTTAAAATGACATCATCTGGATTGTCCACTATGATACTGCAAATTAAATCACAGTCACCTGAAAGTAATACGGAAAATATAGCAGTTAGATGTGCTTGCTAGGTTAAGCATTAATAGTTTTAACAAAAATAATAATAAATACAAATAAACATACCGTAAACAAGTATTATAATTCATCTCTCAGCATTTGAACATGAATGACTCCTCAAACAGAACTTGAGATTGGGCTATTTTGACCTGGGTCACCTACCACTTAGAATGTATTTAGCAGCATTATGGTGGCATTAAAAGCAAAAGCAAGCATCATGCTATCTGATGCAGATGTCACAACAGGTCTGTAACCCAAAAAAGTGAGGCCTTCTTGTACATGCTTACCCCTCCAGAAAAAAATTATAAAAAAAGAAGCAAAAAAGGAAGTGTTTCTTTTCATGTTTACACCGTTTCATATTCACAGGGCTGGTAACAGGATTACTCAGTGACAAACAAGAATTTGTGGAATTCCCTGACTTCCTGCATCTGTTGGTTGCCTTCTTTAAAGGAAGGAAAAATCCTCCGTATTAAAGAATCCCCAGTGGTAACATTCCAGAAGCCCCTCAGGTTTGAGAAGGAACCTCTGTGCAGCGTTAGATAAAGCTGCAGTCTGCAGAGGGTCTGGCAGCGGCGCGGCTGCATGCGGTGGAGGACGACAGATAATAATGCACGTGGATAAACTGCACTTTACCTCCTGCGTTATTCAGACAGTCACATCACAGATGAGTATGAACATATCAGATCACTAAATCAGAAGGAAATAAAGGGTGACGGAGAGCTGTGTTTGCTGCCAAAAGCAGATGAAAGGCTCTGTACTTGTTCTCGTCCCTTGTTATACAGTTGTTCTGTGCAGATCTTCTGCTGTGAATCTGCTTTGCATCACTACTCTTTACGTTGCTGAACGTCTGTTGAAATGTTGAGTCTTTGCAGCCTAATGTCATGCTTGTTGAGTTGTGAATCAGAGAAGAGAAAAGCAGAGTTGTTTAAATAGATTACCGGCCCTAAACTAAAAGTCAAAATGAAGTCTCTGTTTACTTTGTGATACCCAAGTTTCCGAGCCATACACTTTAAACATGGAGGTGGAGGATCCATTGCTGTAGTGACTGTTAAAGTCTTCCAGCAGTCACTAATGTTATCCCTTAAAACTCATGATCAAAATGATATATATTTAAAAAAATCCCCATGTAAGTGATTTCTTTATGCCTTAAAATGTTTTGAATGTTACTCTATACCATTACCTCATTTAGTAAATTTTATTTTATTTATTTATTTTATCTCTTTAATAAGAGATCACCCAAAAATAAAAATTCTGTCATTAATTACTCACCCTCATGGCATGTAAACCCGTAAGACCTTTGCTCATCTTTGGAACACAAATGAAGATATTTTTGATGAAATCCGAGCGCTTTCTGACCCTCCATAGACAGAAACGAAATTACCACGTTAAAGACCCAGAAAGGTAGTAAAGTCATCATTAAAATAGTCCATGTGACATTTCAGGGTTCAACCGTAATGTTTTGTAGCTACGAGAATACTTTTTTTGTCTGCAAAGAAAACAAAAATGAAGAGTTTATTAAACAATTTCTTCTCTTCTGTGTCAGTCTTTGACACTCGTTCATGACAGTAGCACGAGTCACGGCGCATGCGTGTGTATTCTTCTGCTTGCAAAGCTGCAAAGCTCGCCGGCTCCTTCGTGTGGTGCTTAATGCTGAAAAAAAAAAACTGGTAGATGAAAAGCCCTGTCCCACAAGTTAACAAGATTGGTCAAGTGTGTGTGAAGTAGAAAATGTTTTGACTTTAAGCATGTGACCTGTGCAGACAAAATGAGTCAGAAAAAAGTAAACAATGACAATAACAGCGCTTCCACCAGCACGCACTTCAATACTGTATACACAGAATTACTGTATTTAAGTAAGCTTTTGACGCAGACACAATCTGTTGAATGTTTGGGGAACAGTTAACATTATATTAGGTCTGTGCGCATTACAGTATATATATAGGCCGTCTGTGTCATTAATGTTAACCTAACAATAAAAGAAAGGTCTCTGCTCTTTACTGAACTGCTTTTGTAGTTTTAATAATCAGTTTATTTGTAATGAACACACTGAAGTGATTTTTACATTGGATTATTAGCTTTTCTTACTTGAATGCTTTTGTAGGTGTAAAATGAAGAGAAAGTAATGCACTATTTTCTTTCTTACATTTGTTATACTGTTGTTGTTTTTTGCATCTATTCTTATTTTTAATAAACAAATATAATACAAATGGCTGTATTGTGATTAGTAATAATATTAAGGAAGTGGAGGAAATGATACATTGTTGCGAGGTGATTTTTCTTTGGAACCTTCAGAAAACTTTAACTCCATTTTTTCAGAACTTTGCTGACGTCGTTGACTTCAAACATCTGTAGCTCAGTCATTTTGTGAAAATAAAAATAGAAAATGTGCTCATTGAGACTCATTTTGCCAGCACCGGTCACATTTGATTAAAAATACCAGACAGACATGTAAAATACGTATGTCTTTATTCTTTTTTCCCATATCTTCTAGGCCTACATTGTTTTCTCTTGCTGCTACAGTCATATGTATGTATGAGTATCTACAGTAGGCTTTCATAAGGTTTCCCTGAGAAACAGGCAAGGTTTAACCTGATGTCCTCCATGATTCAACAAAGCGCTTGAACACAAGCTCGACTGAAGAAGTGAGAAGTAGGAAATCTCTCACAGCCTTGTTGCTGCTGGATTCATGTGTGAATGTAATGCCAAAGATTTGCCCGTTCTTCTTCTTTCAATCTCTCTCCTGGGACAGTTTTCTTTTTTCAATTACTGACAAAGACAATCCATCTTTTGAAAACAAGAGTTTATGAATTATCACCAGAAATACATCATTGAATTATTTATTGAGACATACATGCATGACCATTTGAAAGACATCTCTTCTGCACAACAAGGCTGCGGTCCTTTGGTCAAAAATACTGCAAAAATGATACAATTTTGAAATGTTTAAAATAATTGTTTCATATGTGAATATCATATATGTTAAAATGTAATTTATTCCTGTGATAAAAAGCTGAATTTTGACCATTACTCCAGTCTTCAGTGTCACACGATCCTTCAGAAATCATTCTAATATGCTTATTTGCTGCTCAAAAAACGGAATCAACAGAAATAATAATTCATAAATTATTATCAATGTTGAATACAGTTGTGCTGCTTATTGTTTTTTTGAAAACAATGATACATTTGATTATTAGAACATTTAAAAGAAAAGCATTTTTTAAGTAAAAATCTTTTATTTTATTAATATTGAATTATACTTTTGACTTTTGATCAATTTATTGTGTCCTTGCTCAACAGAAATATTACTCAATAACTCAGACTGTCTTGATGTATGATAAACATGGAACCAGTCATAACGTAAATCATTTACATAGAGAAGACTTAACTATGAAATCAGAGAAAGGTAAAATGGCCATATGCACTAAATGATGACAGTGTTAGTGCAAGAAATGTGAACTATTTTCAGGAGAACAAATAAACTTAACATCAGCACACTGTACACACATCTCTGATAGGCCTGATTTACAAGGCGTGGAAACACGGTGTTGAGTCCAAACTCAAGGATGTTCTCTTTTGTCTTGAGAATGTGTCAGTGCATCTTAACCAGCGCGAGCGGCTGCCAGCAGCGAGTATGTTGAGGATTGTGCACAGATGGTTGAGCGGGCGACTTTTCCAAGCCAAATCCCTCAGTCTTGCCAGGGTTACCTGTTTTACAAACAACTTTAATTGCCATTTTGTATTTACAACACAGGCATACTATAAGCTTCTGGGGTAAAGTGTTGGGGAAGTCATTAAATAAAGGGAAAATAAGCTATGTAGGCTGAGCTCAGTTGGTCCCAGCTGCATGTGTTGGTAATCACCGCTGCCTGCTGGATTTGCACACAGGCACGCAACAAACCTGTGCTGTGTGTATCGTCCACTGCACCAATGCATTCAATATCAGGGTCTCAATGCACAGAGATGTGCAAACCTGAGAGAGCTGTTCGAGACCAGAAACTCTAGATGCTTTTTCTGTAATAGCTTGAGACTTCGTTGAGTCTTTAGGGTGCAGGGTTTAGATCATTTTGCACTGGAGAAGATTTTTAAATGTATTTAAAAAAAATAGTACAAATCCTTTATATTCCAGTCCTTTGAAATTATTGGAAATTTGCCTCCAGTGTCAACATTTCTGTTGCTCATAGATGATGACACTGAATGCTGTTTCAGGCCCACCAACAAGCCAGTTACAAATACAGTGCCTCCGTGGTCTATACCGTCCTCCAGTGGCCAAAGAGAAAACAAATATTATTATTTATGACGAACATTATATCAACCAATAAAGCAGCTACAATACAAAAATACATAGGTATAATAATAATAAAAAGAAGATGAAGAACATTTAAACAAATTCTAATAATGACACAACAAATAAATTACTAGACGGGAATAAAAGTAAACAAAACACATTACATTCAAATGAAAAGATTCAACAGCTTCAGCTATTTTTAAAGCCTTCTTATTACACGAGTTATAAATAGTCCCAAAGTAATGCTGTATTTCAGCAAGCAAAACATAAAGGGGCTTCTGATATGAGAAATACAATTGTGTTAACAAGATAAGAAGATTAACCACCATTTTTTTTCTAAATGTACTTTTTAATAATTTTTGTATGCATTTAAAAGCTATTTGTAACCATATACAACCATGAAATATTCACTTATATATTCACATCAGGGGCGTAGCCACGGGTGTGCCAGGGTGTGCCGGTGCCACCCACAGTGGCAGCTGGCACACCTAAAAACAGATGCAGAATTATTCTTTTTTTAATCGTAATAAACATGGGCAGCGCAAAGGAGGGGCTAGCAGATGCTTCAGCACCCCCAAGAAAGACCAAAGCACCACCATTGCACCCATGAGAAATGAAATAAATTAAAAACATTTTACTTATTATTACGCATTCATAACTCTGCATTGCAATATAACGTGACGTGATTAGCAGGCGCACTTTTCGAATTGACAGCATTTATTTAAAAATTGATCGGTTCCTTGTGCCAAGAAGGCCTGTCCCCGACTAAAGATTTCACTAGTCACACATAAATTGATTAATATAATAACTTAGGCTACTAACCATCCTTTAATATATAGGCGTATAGCCTATTCCGCCCAAGCGCACGTCTAAAGCTTGCAACGGCAAAAGTAGGCTAATGATTATGAATGTTGGGGGAAAGGCAAAATAAAACATTTTAATTATTCGTTTATTAACTAGTGATTTCTTCTCAGTCAGTGTCGGCTGAAAAGATAAAGTTGCAGAATGCGACGCTGACTTTAAAAAAGAAATGCACCTTTTCATTCCGACTACGTAATTAAAGATGTTTATTTTTTGGTTCGTTGGTTCGTTTAATAAAGTAGCCGGTTCATTGCTGTGACGCTCCATTTCACGGAGACTGCATGAGACAGCAGAAAGTTTCTCTATGTATTGTTTCTCTGTGTAGCCTACATAAATAAAAGCATATATATATATGAACTTGCTGTTGAATTTTGTATTTTTGAAAGTTCAATAATAATATTTAAAAACTTGCGGACGGATTAATTACCCGCTTTGTTCCGGGACCTCACAATTTACAGATTAAGCAGTGCTTACAATATTTGTTAATTTAAAATTTAACTACAATTTTAAATTATTTTATAAAAAAATTAAATAATAATAACATAATTGAGGCATTCAAGGCACGGCCGTAGCCAGATAAGGTCACCGAGGTCCGGACCTCGGTCATTTTATATTCAAAAATAAAATGTCAAGCTCTCTGAATGATTATTTTGCCATTTAAACCACCCCATATCATATGAGTGTTTGCAATTCATCATGTTGCTGCGAGAAGCTAGCGCAGTGAACGGGGCTTGAGAGCGCGTTGAGTGAGAGCGCGGGTATGCCTCCATTTGTTGCCAGATGCACCTATTATACGTGTTTTTTTACTCGTTTTTCCAATTTATTGTGACACTTTGGGAGTCTTGGGACGTTTATAAAGTGTAAAGTTGAACGCTAGTGTTAGTGATATATTAATCTTATTCACAAAACACAAGCTTTGAACTTATTTCGGATATCTTTTTCTTTCTTTTTGAAATTGCTTGTTTTTCATAGCAATATCTGGCAACATTGTACATTAATAAAAAAAAATGCTGACAGGAAGATACCACCATTGGTAAGACAAACGCAGTGATCATCGTTAATATCTGAAAAAAATGATTAACACCAACAAAAACAATAGCATAATACAAATATGTTTGTTACAGAATGAAATAGGCTATGCCAAATAACGTTACTGACCAGCAGGATGACGTCTCATGCTCTTTAGTTAACCTTAAGTCATCAAAAAACATAAATTAAAGCAGTGTTTTCTATGAGGCGCCGCCTAGGATTTAAATCAAACTTTGCTTATTAACACATACATAAAACACGTGCATATACACCTATAAACACTCGCACATACATATAAACTTCCATGCTTATCAACACATACATAAAACACGTGCACATACATATAAACTTCCATGCATATACACCTATAAACACTTGCACATACATATACACTTCCATGCATATACACCTATAAACACTTGCACATACATATACACTTCCATGCATATACACCTATAAACACTCGCACATACATATAAACTTCCATGCATATACACTTATAAACACTCGCACATACATACAAACTTCCATGCATATACACCTATAAACACTCGCACATACATATACACTTCCATGCATATACACCTATAAACACTCGCACATACATATACACTTCCATGCATATACACCTATAAACACTCGCACATACATATAAACTTCCATGCATATACAGTTATAAACACTCGCACATACAAATAAACTTCCATGCATATACACTTATAAACACTCGCACATACATACAAACTTCCATGCATATACACCTATAAACACTCGCACATACATATACACTTCCATGCATATACACCTATAAACACTCGCACATACATATACACTTCCATGCATATACACCTATAAACACTCGCACATACATATAAACTTCCATGCATATACACCTATAAACACTCGCACATACATACAAACTTCCATGCATATACACCTATAAACACTCGCACATACATATAAACTTCCATGCATATACACTTATAAACACTCGCACATACATACAAACTTCCATGCATATACACCTATAAACACTCGCACATACATATAAACTTCCATGCATATACACCTATAAACACTCGCACATACATATAAACTTCCATGCATATACACCTATAAACACTCGCACATACATACAAACTTCCACGCATACACACCCATAAATGCTTCAGCTGAGTATATACGTGTATGCAAGTGATTTCATATGTAGATGTGCGTGAATTTTTCAGTGCAAACGGAAGGCATTTCAGTGTAAAAGGAAGGCATTTCAGTGTAAAAGGAAGGCATTTCAGTGTAAACGGAAGGCATTTCAGTGTAAAAGGAAGGCATTTCAGTGTAAAAGGAAGGCATTTCAGTGTAAACGGAAGGCATTTCACTGTACTATTACAGCTAACTCATTGTTTCAAGTATTTTAATTAAGAAATGAGCATTTGGTCATATTAACATTAAAAAATCATTATTTTTTTACAATACATTTTTATTTGAATAACAATGAAAATATTTGTTTGGTTCGACAATAAGGTTGATTTTATTTTCGTCGGGAGCGCGCAGCGCAAATCATATGTTTCAGATCTGAACATCGGGAGCGCGCAGCGCAAATCATATGATTCAGATCTGAACATCGGGAGCGCGCAGCGCAAATCAATTGATTCAGATCTGAACTTGCGCGCAGCGCAAATCATATGATTCAGATCTGAACTTTGGGAGCGCAAATCATATGATTCAGATCTGAACTTGCGCGCAGCGCAAATCATATGATTCAGATCTGAACTTGCGCGCAGCGCAAATCATATGATTCAGATCTGAACTTTGGGAGCGCAAATCATATGATTCAGATCTGAACTTGCGCGCAGCGCAAATCATATGATTCAGATCTGAACTTTGGGAGCGCAAATCATTTGATTCAGATCTGCACTTGCGCGAAGCGCAAATCATATGATTCAGATCTGAACTTGCGCGCAGCGCAAATCATATGATTCAGATCTGAACTTGCGCGCAGCGCAAATCATATGATTCAGATCTGAACTTTGGGAGCGCAAATCATATGATTCAGATCTGAACTTGCGCGCAGCGTAAATCATATGTTTCAGATCTGAACTTGCGCGCAGCGCAAATCATATGATTCAGATCTGAACTTGCGCGCAGCGCAAATCATATGATTCAGATCTGAACTTGCGCGCAGCGCAAATCATATGATTCAGATCTGAACTTGCGCGCAGCGCAAATCATATGTTTCAGATCTGAACTTGCGCGCAGCGCAAATCATATGATTCAGATCTGAACTTGCGCGCAGCGCAAACCATATGATTCAGATCTGAACTTGCGCGCAGCGCAAACCATATGATTCAGATCTGAACTTGCGCGCAGCGCAAATCATATGATTTAGATCTGAACTTGCGCGCAGCGCAAATCATATGTTTCAGATCTGAACTTCGGGAGCGCGCAGCGCAAATCATATGTTTCAGATCTGAACTTGCGCGCAGCGCAAATCATATGTTTCAGATCTGAACTTGCGCGCAGCGCAAATCATATGATTCAGATCTGAACTTGCGCGCAGCGCAAATCATATGTTTCAGATCTGAACTTCGGGAGCGCGCAGCGCAAATCATATGTTTCAGATCTGAACTTCGGGAGCGCGCAGCGCAAATCATATGTTTCAGATCTGAACTTGCGCGCAGCGCAAATCATATGATTCAGATCTGAACTTCGGGAGCGCGGATCGCAAATCAATTTTATTTAATAATAAAATGAATAATAATTAAATAATACAATTAATTCGTTTATTTAATTTTTTTAAATAGATTTGTATTATTTTTATATTTTATTATTTTTAATAATTTTGTCTGCATTTGACAGTTTTTTTTAAATACATATGTATTTAATAATTATATAAATATTGAAATATTTGTTTCTTTTTTTGACAAATTAGATTTGTTTAAAAATATTATTTAGATGATTTAAATATTTATTCTGTATAATGATATTATAATATATATATATATATATATTTTAATAATATAAATATTTGAGAAAATGTTCTGCATTTTTACAATGTTTCTTTGAAACAAAGTTAATTTAACAATAATTGAAATAGTTTTTCTGTATTTTACAGTTGATAATTTTTTTAAATACATTTTTATTTTCATAATAATTAAAATATTTGTTCTGTTCGACAATAGGGCGCAGCGCAAATCATATGATTCAGATCTGAACTTCGGAGCGCGCAGCGCAAATCAATTGATTCAGATCTGAACTTCGGGAGCGCAGCGCAAATCATTTTTGTGTGTGTGGTTCAGGAGGGCGCCGCCACGGCTGGTATGTGCTTGAGGAGAAAAGAAAAGCTAAGGAAGAAGTTCATGTGAAAAGCATATTTAACAATCGAGTAGGAGGAAAATATCGAGAATCTACAGATTTATACAGACGGTGCTAAAAGACCAGAGGCCGAAGAGACCGGGTTTGGGGGGGCAATTCCAGGGTAAGAAGTAGAAATGAGTAAAAGATCATCTAATAAATTAGGGGTATATACAGTAGAGTTGTATTACAGTTTTAATTACATTGCAATGGGTGGAAAAGGTGCTCTGATACTTTATCAGTCTTGGCAAGTTTAAGGTCATTCCATTCAAAAGCTCGGCAAGATATCTTGTATGAAGTGCTTCAGTTAAACACAAGATTAAGTCATATGGGATGTCAGGTGAAATTTATGTGTGTGTGTGTGTGTGTGTGTGTGGTTATTTGAGGGGATTAAGTGAGTCTTAAGTAAGTGAAGGAAAAGGGATAGAAAAAGTGCTATTATAACCTATTATCTGATCCACACTTCGGAGCAGAGGGGGGCGGTAATTTACCAAAAAGCTGGATGCCAACCGCCGTAAAACTGGAAACAAGAAGACGAAGAAGAAGAAGAAGGAGAAGAAGAAGCTCCCTAAATTAGCGCCCCTACCGGCAACAGGAGATGATACAGAAACTTTCGCCTAAATGCATTGTGGGTTTGTTTGCTATATGCTTGCTATATTAGCATTTTAAACTGTCCCGGCTATTCGACTTGGTTTATTGTTATAAAGATGGATTTTTGATAACTTCAAGAAGACACGTACAGGTAGAGTTTCCACGCGTCTCGTAAAGTGACGTTAATCGATCGTTCCATGTTTATGAATGAAATTCTGTCGTGTTTCAAATCGATACTGTACTGTTTGTCCCTTTATTTCAACATGTTTGACGTTCAGATTATTCGAGCGGACCCGCCAGCATTATAAAGTTAGTTTTCATTGTGATATTTGTTTGAAATTCGCCTGTGGTGTGAAAGGGATCGTGTAATAGTCCACACATTTACCATGTTTTTACCATAGTAACGTAGTTTTAATGTGGTAACGTTATTTGTAGTTAAAACACGCTAACCACAGCACTTAGGCTACCTTGTTTTGCCACAGTAAATGTGTTTTACTTTGTACTATTTGTAGTTAAAGAACACAACACTTACCATGTTTTTACCACAGTAACATACTTTTAATGTGGCATTTGTAGTTAATCACATCACTTGCCATGATTTTAATGCCTTTTATGTAAAACAAAATGTAATTCAAAATGTTTTTTGTCTTGCAGTTTCTTCAGATTGCACACATCTCCATCTCCTACAACAACCTTTGGTGTCCACCCTGCTAAAAAAAGAATAGAAGCCCAAAAGAAACCATCACAGAAATTCCAATGGTTTCCATTAAAATATTATTATAAACCATTATCTTTTTCCAGTAAAACCATAACAAAATTCCTTTTTGTAGTGTGTTTTTGGGCATTTCTCCTTCAGGATTTAACATCCCACCAATATAATCCATCACAAACCAGTAGACACCATTATAGTTTCCATTAAAACCAATTCAATTCCCATTATAACCATTAAATCCATTACATTTTATATTGTGTTTTGGGCAGGGTTCTATTGTTTTTTTCAGCAGGGCAACAGCTGTTAATCTACATCTCTCTCTCTGTCAGCTTATTCATAATTAGACACATTCTGACAAATCATGTATAACCTGAATGCACTGTAAGTCGCTTTGGATAAAAACGTCTGCTAAATGCATAAATGTAAAGTGTAATTAATTGACACATGTTTGCTCTCTTTCTTCCTCTCTCTTGTTCATCATGGCATATTTTCAAAACTCAGAATCAGATTTTGATCAGTTATGTAAAAAATCTGCTAATATTAACAGGTAACTTGTACTCAAAGCTCTCAGTGCTGAACTTGAAGAAGCTGCCAGGCAGGCTAAAGTCCTTCAAAGGTTCAACATTGAACAGTTTCTGTTATCTTTGTTTCAGCTAAAAAGGAAGACCAAGGGAAGGCCTGTCAAACTCTTGTCTTGCCTTGTTTGTGGAGAGGGATGAATTTGGCCATCTTGTGTGTTTATGGAGAAGACCAAAAGCTGCAAAGGCAAACATTTCCAATGGTACGTCTGTGTTGGTCCTAACCCTTTGACTGAACTTTACAGCAGTTACATTTTGCACAGCATATGATGTTTCTTAAACTTTGGTTTACATATCCTACGCCCCGTCAGGAAGAACCTCCAGCAAAGTGTTGCGCAGAAGTAGAAATAATTAGTGATCGACCGATATTGATTTTTTTATTACCGATAATTTATACATTTATGTACCGATAACCGATATTCAGAACCGATATTTATTTACTGTTATAAAGTACATAAATAACAGAGTGAAGTAGGCTTGCCGCAACACTGTTACATCACTTGCTCACCGTGGCACCGTCCCCCACCGTCATTTAGATTGTTTTTAATAGTAATAAAAATAAATTTGTTCAGATAGAGGACACTAAAATTAAAACTGAACGCGGCTGCTAAATGCAGCGCACCGAACGAACGAGAGTCTTGCATCACAGCAGTCTAGGTCTGCATTGCCGGCTGTCCCGACCAGATTTATTACTCCGCTGTCCTTGAAGGACGTGCAATTCTCTTTCCTTTTTTTTTGTATTATGCTTATCCTATCATTTTAAATGACAGACTGTGTCGAATTTATTTATTTATTCTCTGCTGCACTTTTCACTGTGTTAATAGCAAGATGTTAAATGAATTTAGTGTTTTGACAAGACTAATAAAATAGCTATTAGGCTAAACCTACATTTTTTTCCTATTGTGTTGTAGGCTGAATGTTAGCATAAAGAAATTATATCCTGACAAAACAAATTATAATAGGGATTACAATTTTTGGATAACTTTTTTCCTCTCTGTGAAACTTTATTCCGTGTTGGCAGCAAAATGTTATTGACATTTATCAGTCAATAAATTCAAGACTCTTGACAAGACAAAAATAAAATGAATACACTTTTGTGCAGACTAAACTTTTATTTGTTAGCCTAGCTCTCTTTCTTTCAGCAGAAATGTGAACAAACAGAATATATTGCGGGAGCGGTTGTGTGCGGAATACAACCTAAAATAGTCCCGCGCAGACCTCTGCATCACAGATCAGATTTCATTTATCATGTAAAGAGAGATGACTGACAAGAAGAGTGAGGTGACACAGACAAGAAGAGTGAGGTGACACAGACAAGAAGAGTGAGGTGACACAGACAAGAAGAGTGAGGTGACACAGACAAGAAGAGTGAGGAGACACAGACAAGAAGAGTGAGGTGACACAGACAAGAAGAGTGAGGTGACACAGACAAGAAGAGTGAGGTGACACAGACAAGAAGAGTGAGGTGACACAGACAAGAAGAGTGAGGTGACACAGACAAGAAGAGTGAGGTGACACAGACAAGAAGAGTGAGGTGACACAGACAAGAAGAGTGAGGTGACACAGACAAGAAGAGTGAGGAGACACAGACAAGAAGAGTGAGGTGACACAGACAAGAAGAGTGAGGAGACACAGACAAGAAGAGTGAGGTGACACAGACAAGAAGAGTGAGGTGACACAGACAAGAAGAGTGAGGTGACACAGACAAGAAGAGTGAGGTGACACAGACAAGAAGTGAGGTGACAGAGACAAGAAGAGTGAGGTGACACAGACAAGAAGAGTGGGGTGACACAGACAAGAAGAGTGAGGTGACACAGACAAGAAGAGTGAGGTGACACAGACAAGAAGAGTGAGGTGACACAGACAAGAAGAGTGAGGTGACACAGACAAGAAGAGTGAGGTGACACAGACAAGAAGAGTGAGGTGACACAGACAAGAAGAGTGAGGTGACACAGACAAGAAGAGTGAGGTGACACAGACAAGAAGAGTGAGGTGACACAGACAAGAAGAGTGAGGTGACACAGACAAGAAGAGTGAGGTGACACAGACAAGAAGAGTGAGGAGACACAGACAAGAAGAGTGAGACACAGACAAGAAGAGTGAGGTGACACAGACAAGAAGAGTGAGGTGACACAGACAAGAAGAGTGAGGTGACACAGACAAGAAGAGTGAGGTGAATAATCTCTATGAATAATCTGTTGCACCTTTGCACATCTATCTGCTGCTCAACCAACCAATCTGCTGTTAATTTATAATCTGTTGCACCTCACATTATTACTATGCATAGACTACATTATGTATAGGTACTGTACATAATGCAGATGTGCCCATACGGTGTATAATGTGTCGTTGATAATTAAGTATGTCTTTGTAGTACACTATGTGTACTGAGTATATGTATGTGTATTTTGCACATTGTCTTCTGTACAGTCTGTAAATATGTACTGTCCATATGTAAATTGCTGTTGCTTTTTTGCACTGTCTGTCCATATGTAAATTGTCTGTTGTTTTTCTGCACTGTCTGGAGCACGCTCATAAGAATTTCACTCACCAAGGCACTTGTGCTGTGGTGATGTGACAATAAAAGTGATTTGATTTGATTTGAAGAAGATGTGGAAGAGTTTCGAAACCAAATGTAAAAGCGCCCGTTTTGACTTCTGAGTCTGACATTAATCTAGGTCAAGGAGAAAACTCACCGAGATCTACCAAGTGAAAAGTAAATAAATGATAAAATACACATTAAATAAATAATTAAAAAGGCTTGTTGTGATGTATCTTTATGTTGCATTAATTTAATAATGATAAATAAAATAGTATTTTATTATTATTCACGTCGCTGTATTCAACTATATACTGAGCTGTATTCAAGCAGAAATATGATGTTATTATGATCGAGCGTGCACATACACGGTTCGTTTGCGCATCATTTATAACGGACATAACGCGCCTAATGCATGATCATGTATGTCACTGTAATCAGCTTTACCTTGATTACAAAACTTGCCCATCCAAACTTGTGTGTACTAGTGTGACACTGGCTTCTTTTATCCAGCGAGAGCAGTTTGTGTATCATGTTCTCATACAGAGTGTCTTTGAGCTGCTCAGTCTGTATTCACAGCGCCATGAGAACCGTATTTAAACACAGAATACGTAGAGAGGTGGATACGATCTATTACCCTGATCTAAGTGATAATGTTTTAAAAAAAACATTCGTTTCATTTATTTGGTTCCACAGTATTGTGGAAATGACTGGATCCAAGATTTCACCAGACCACAAGTGGTGAAAGTCGTGTTCACCTATGGGTAATCCTGAGTTATTTACACCACGACTGCATGTACACAGCTCCACTTCCAAAATTTTACGACATTGTGGTTCTGGGCTGTTTAACAATAGGCGCATACCTGGAAAGAATCATGGTGCCAGGACAACTGTCTCTGTTCGTGAGCAAACCAAAGATTGATTGTAGACTTAGGAAGAGACAGCTGCAGAATTCATGATCATGACTGTGGAGATGAGCAGCTATGTAAACATCTCCGAACCTGACATGGACTAACAATCAAGAAAAGCCAGGCAAAGGCTGTACCATTCGACAGCTGAGAAAAATTCAGGTCTCACCAGCTATCCTGAAAAGATTCATGGAGTGTACTGACTCAGTGCATCGCACAAACCAGGACTGCAATGCAGAGTCGTTGTATATCTGAGGACATCTACCTCAAGTAAAAGCAGAACTGCATCAAGAAACCATCTTTTCATTTACTGCCAAGGCGCAGGAGCATATGTCTAAACTGAAAGACTGGAGGAGTTTCTTAGGCCATCAGGCTAAACTCAGAACAGCATAACATCCACAGGACTCAATTTAAACAAATCAAACCATGATTCCATCATCCACACTTGTTACATGGTACAATATTTGCACATTCGCGCACTGCACACTTTATCTCATTGCACATCTTACCCTTATTTTATTTCATTATTTGTTTTACTTCTCACCATATTTATATATATATACTCTCTGTTTTGTTTCATAGTTTTTATTGCTTTTATGTTATTTTTATTTTATTATCATGTTTTATTTTTTCTTTCTTGCACTTTCCATTGAGCGGACCTGTCCTGACTAACATTTCACCACCTATGTGTGATTGTATACAAATAATAAAGAACCTTGAATTGAACCATTTGCTGTTTTTATTTTAAACACTGCTTGACGCCAATGCTGCTGATATTAAACAGTAACGCCAGCGATGGCTTTAAAACCTAAGGAAAGCACTCAAACAAAATATCAACTTCAAAACTATTATAAGTGTTTAATATTAAAGAAAATAATAATTCACTGGATAATGTTAATTCACTGAGTAATATTCTCTGTAATATAATCAAACAAAACATTGTATTTTATTGCATTTCTTAACCAAATAAATTATTAAAATTTTGTCTAGATTATGAAAACTGCTGACAGCGCGTTTATCTATTTACACAGAACTATACTCAAACGCATCGCAGAGAAAATAAATAATTAATTTCAGAGATGTATTTATTGTTTATTACAAATAATGGTTCTATAGTAAATGTTAATATAATTCAGCGTGTTTCAAACAAGTTAATCTTGCAGTTCATCCTGCTGGAGCTCCCTAGTGAACACTGCTCCAGGTGTGTGTGTGTGTGTGTGTGTGTGTGTGTGTGTGTGTGTGTGTGTGTGTGTGTGTCCACTGCTCCAGGTGTGTGCACTTGGATGGGTCAAATGTAGAGAACAAATTTCACTGCTGGTTATACTCTGTATAATTATGTATGTATAAAATTAAACCGATATTATTTTTACAAAACCGAATGGTAAAATGCTTAAATATCGGAAAATAGTCGATCTCAGTAATAATTCATATAATTTCAGCATATGATGTTTACGACAAAGTTCTAGGACTTTTACTTTGCACACCATTGCCTCAACTCTCGGCAGATTGTGCCCATTATAAGAGTGAAAAGTTTATATGTCCATTAGATTCTTTATTAACCTTTACAAATTGGTGCCATCTCTTCCCGCAACATGATATCAGTCCACCATTCTGCCTTTCTGTCCATATGAACACGTCTGTCAGAATGAGTCTGAAATGCTAGTTTAACTTGTCATGATGTGACAAATCAGATCTTCAGTTACTGGCCAAATCAGATCACCGATCACAGCCAAGAACAATAACTATAATGAGAACTACTGCGGCATCCACACCAACAAATGATTGTGTTCAATGTATTATACTGCAGTTAAGTTGTTGTCTGCTCAAGCTCTTTGAAGTCAGGTGGATCCTGATTGGCTGTTTAACATTATATTGTTCATCTGTCTTTTTAGATGTTAAAAGAAAAAAATGATTTTAATGATATTGTTACTCTGTCGTTAAATAGCAGTGTGACTCTAAATGAGGCCTTTAAACTGCAACAATCATGTTTACAACTTTTTCTAAAACCTTTTCCTCTCATTTTGTTAAATTTAAACACAATTCTGTCTATTTCTCTTCAACTCATTTTTATTTTGTTGTAGAAACGGAGAGTTTGCGATGGTCTTTTCTAGTTTTACCAGCAGTCAAATTAATGAGTCCTCGCCAGGTAGTTTGTATAAAATTATAATCATTTTATTAATCAATATGACCGGTATAAGTGAATTAACTTAATTAGAATTATAATTATGTTTCAGATATATTGTTTTACAGCCAAATGGAAAAACACAAAGAAAATCAATCACAGCAAAGTCCTGTGAGGAAGGAATGTCTCAAACAGAAAAAGACAGATTAAACATTTATAATATTTCATTGAACATCTGGACTCTGAATATTATTCAAAGCTTTGATTAAATCAGCTGTGCATCATTTCTGGGAGGAAGAAAATGACTGAATATGCTGAGTACTGACACTGCACCTGTATTCACCAACACTATTTCAGAGTTATTGTTGGCATATTGTTTTGTCTGTTTGTTTGAAGGAGCCAGTTGATGAAGATATCAAAACTACTGTCTGAACCCATCAGATATCTGCTGAAGACTGCATTCATGAACAGCTCTGCGACAGCTCAGATGTTAAAGAAACTTCACAACTGAACAACTGGAAGGTAGCGGTGATTCTTTTGGCCCATACCTCCAACAACATTCAACAGGAATCAATGGTAAGTCCAGTGCAACAGTTATATTATATATCGTTTATTGATTTACAACACCCTGAATTATTTTGTCCCTCCAGGACATTTACACCAGGTGGTGTGTGAGGAAAGCACAGAGGACCATCAGAGACTCCAGCCACCCGAACCATGGACTGCTTACACTGTTACCATAAGCAGAACACGCACCAGCAGATAAGACAAGTTCTTTCCACAGACATGTGACGCGCAGCGCAAATCATATGATTCAAATCTTAACTTGCGCGCAGCGCAAATCATATGTTTCAGATCTGAACTTGCGCGCAGCGCAAATCATATGATTCAAATCTTAACTTGCGCGCAGCGCAAATCATATGTTACAGATCTGAATTTGCGCGCAGCGCAAATCATATGATTCAAATCTTAACTTGCGCGCAGCGCAAATCATATGATTCAGATCTGAACTTGCGCGCAGCGCAAATCATATGTTTCAGATCTGAACTTGCGCGCAGCGCAAATCATATGTTACAGATCTGAACTTGCGCGCAGCGCAAATCATATGATTCAAATCTGAACTTGCGCGCAGCGCAAATCATATGTTTCAGATCTGAACTTGCGCGCAGCGCAAATCATATGATTCAAATCTTAACTTGCGCGCAGCGCAAATCATATGTTTCAGATCTGAACTTGCGCGCAGCGCAAATCATATGATTCAAATCTTAACTTGCGCGCAGCGCAAATCATATGTTACAGATCTGAACTTGCGCGCAGCGCAAATCATATGATTCAAATCTTAACTTGCGCGCAGCGCAAATCATATGATTCAAATGTTAACTTGCGCGCAGCGCAAATCATATGATTCAGATCTTAACTTGCGCGCAGCGCAAATCATATGATTCAAATCTTAACTTGCGCGCAGCGCAAATCATATGATTCAAATGTTAACTTGCGCGCAGCGCAAATCATATGATTCAAATGTTAACTTGCGCGCAGCGCAAATCATATGATTCAAATCTTAACTTGCGCGCAGCGCAAATCATATGATTCAAATCTTAACTTGCGCGCAGCGCAAATCATATGATTCAAATCTTAACTTGCGCGCAGCGCAAATCATATGTTTCAGATCTGAACTTGCGCGCAGCGCAAATCATATGATTCAAATCTTAACTTGCGCGCAGCGCAAATCATATGTTCAGATCTGAACTTGCGCGCAAATCATATGATTCAAATCTTAACTTGCGCAGCGCAAATCATATGATTCAAATCTTAACTTGCGCGCAGCGCAAATCATATGTTTCAGATCTGAACTTGCGCGCAGCGCAAATCATATGATTCAAATCTTAACTTGCGCGCAGCGCAAATCATATGATTCAAATCTGAACTTGCGCGCAGCGCAAATCATATGATCTGAACTTGCGCGCAGCGCAAATCATATGATTCAAATCTTAACTTGCGCGCAGCAAATCATATGATTCAGATCTGAACTTGCGCGCAGCGCAAATCATATGATTCAGATCTGAACTTGCGCGCAGCGCAAATCGAATTCAAATCTTAACTTGCGCGCAGCGCAAATCATATGATTCAAATCTTAACTTGCGCGCAGCGCAAATCATATGTTTCAAATCTGAACTTGCGCGCAGCGCAAATCATATGATTCAAATGAACTTGCGCGCAAATCATATGATTCAAATCTTGAACTTGCGCGCAGCGCAAATCATATGATTTGAACTTTAAAATCATATTTCAATCTTAACTTGCGCAGCGCAAATCATATATTACAGATCTGAACTTGCGCGCAGCGCAAATCATATGATTCAAATCTTAACTTGCGCGCGCAAATCATATGATTCAATCTTAACTTGCGCGCAGCGCAAATCATATGTTTCAGATCTGAACTTGCGCGCAGCGCAAATCATATGATTCAAATCTTAACTTGCGCGCGCAGCGCAAATCATATGTTCAGATCTGAACTTGCGCGCGCAAATCATATGATTCAAATCAATAAAATGAATAATAATTAAATAATACAATTAATTCGTTTATTTATTTATTTTTAAATATATTTGTATTATTTTTATATTTTATTATTTTTAATAATTTTGTCTGCATTTGACAGTTTTTTTTAAATACATATGTATTTAATAATTATATAAATATTGAAATATTTGTTTCTTTTTTTGACAAATTAGATTTGTTTAAAAATATTATTTAGATGATTTAAATATTTATTCTGTATAATGATATTATAATATATATATATATATATATATATATTATTTTAATAATATAAATATTTGAGAAAATGTTCTGCATTTTTACAATGTTTCTTTGAAACAAAGTTAATTTAACAATAATTGAAATAGTTTTTCTGTATTTTACAGTTGATTTTTTTTTTTTAAATACATTTTTATTTTCATAATAATTAAAATATTTGTTCTGTTCGACAATAAGGTTGATTTTATTTTGTTCAGGAACTTCGGAGCGCGCAGCGCAAATCATTTGATTCAGATCTGAACTTCGGAGCGCGCAGCGCAAATCATTTTGTGTGTGTGGTTCAGGAGGGCGCCGCCACGGCTGGTATGTGCTTGAGGAGAAAAGAAAAGCTAAGGAAGAAGTTCATGTGAAAAGCATATTTAACAATCGAGTAGGAGGAAAATATCGAGAATCTACAGATTTATACAGACGGTGCTAAAAGACCAGAGACCGAAGAGACCGGGTTTGGGGGGGCAATTCCAGGGTAAGAAGTAGAAATGAGTAAAAGATCATCTAATAAATTAGGGGTATATACAGTAGAGTTGTATTACAGTTTTAATTACATTGCAATGGGTGGAAAAGGTGCTCTGATACTTTATCAGTCTTGGCAAGTTTAAGGTCATTCCATTCAAAAGCTCGGCAAGATATCTTGTATGAAGTGCTTCAGTTAAACACAAGATTAAGTCATATGGGATGTCAGGTGAAATTTATGTGTGTGTGTGTGTGTGTGTGTGTGTGTGTGTGGTTATTTGAGGGGATTAAGTGAGTCTTAAGTAAGTGAAGGAAAAGGGATAGAAAAAGTGCTATTATAACCTATTATCTGATCCACACTTCGGAGCAGAGGGGGGCGGTAATTTACCAAAAAGCTGGATGCCAACCGCTGTAAAACTGGAAACAAGAAGACGAAGAAGAAGAAGAAGGAGAAGAAGAAGCTCCCTAAATTAGCGCCCCTACCGGCAACAGGAGATGATACAGAAACTTTCGCCTAAATGCATTGTGGGTTTGTTTGCTATATTAGCATTTTAAACTGTCCCGGCTATTCGACTTGGTTTATTGTTATAAAGATGGATTTTTGATAACTTCAAGAAGACACGTACAGGTAGAGTTTCCACGCGTCTCGTAAAGTGACGTTAATCGATCGTTCCATGTTTATGAATGAAATTCTGTCGTGTTTCAAATCGATACTGTACTGTTTGTCCCTTTATTTCAACATGTTTGACGTTCAGATTATTCGAGCGGACCCGCCAGCATTATAAAGTTAGTTTTCATTGTGATATTTGTTTGAAATTCGCCTGTGGTGTGAAAGGGATCATGTAATAGTCCACACATTTACCATGTTTTTACCATAGTAACGTAGTTTTAATGTGGTATTTGTGGTTAAAACACGGTAACCACAGCACTTAGGCTACCTTGTTTTGCCACAGTAAATGTGTTTTACTTTGTACTATTTGTAGTTAAAGAACACAACACTTACCATGTTTTTACCACAGTAACATACTTTTAATGTGGCATTTGTAGTTAATCACATCACTTGCCATGATTTTAATGCCTTTTATGTAAAACAAAATGTAATTCAAAATGTTTTTTGTCTTGCAGTTTCTTCAGATTGCACACATCTCCATCTCCTACAACAACCTTTGGTGTCCACCCTGCTAAAAAAAGAATAGAAGCCCAAAAGAAACCATCACAGAAATTCCAATGGTTTCCATTAAAATAACATTATAAACCATTATCTTTTTCCAGTAAAACCATAACAAAATTCCTTTTTGTAGTGTGTTTTTGGGCATTTCTCCTTCAGGATTTAACATCCCACCAATATAATCCATCACACACCAGTAGACACCATTATAGTTTCCATTAAAACCAATTCAATTCCCATTATAACCATTAAATCCATTACATTTTATATTGTGTTTTGGGCAGGGTTCTATTGTTTTTTTCAGCAGGGCAACAGCTGTTAATCTACATCTCTCTCTCTGTCAGCTTATTCATAATTAGACACATTCTGACAAGGGCACGGGAACAGGGGTGCTGAGGTGCTGCAGCACCCCTGTTTTTCTGTGGGCAACTGTAAACTGTTGTGAATAAAAAAAAAATATAGGCTAAATTTGTTATAATAAAGATTCATTTAAAAATGTCTATGGTTGCTCCGATGTTTATAACATTTAGTTTACATTGGCTATTTTGCTATCTATTTCTATGTGATCTTCGACATATTTACCATTTGCCCATTAATTTAACAGTTGTAAGAATTAAAGTTATCAAAGTTATTAAACTGATGCAGGGCTATTTGATGCGCCCGTTGCGCACATCCTGCCAAATCATGCACGCAGCACTGCCAATGCTTGCTTTTATGTTTGTGAATGTTATGTTTGTGTTGTGGTATCTGTAGGTTGTGGCTTAAAAGCGGAAAATGGAAATATCATGGATGTACTGGAAGAAAAAAAAACACTTTTTTTTTTTGTTCTCAGCGATATGAGTCTTTCCCTTCTCCCAAAACAGCTTATAGCTACCTATTAAAATAGTTCAGTTTTGTATGTAATGGAAAAGTGATTAGACTATGTTTCGTTTTTTTCTTCTTCATAAAGTTAATTTAAAAAAACCTTGGGAACATTTTTGTTCGTTAAATGTTTTTTAGTTTTTTTTAAGCAACGACCAAGCGGCCAGCATCAGAGTTGATCGCCTATGTTTGATTAATTTAGCCTTATCAAATCATCACGACTTGACTAAAATAAAATCGATAGATAGGCCTATAAACAGTTAAAGCATATCACAGTGTTAGTTTAAATGTTTAACCTATATAAATGTGCAATATCCAACAGTTTGTGTGGAGAGTGGAAGCTGAAGCGAGCTTTACAGGACATGGAGGCTTTTTTCTTACAGTAAAAACAACTTAAAATACGCCGTGTGATTTTTTTCTCATAAAGGTAAGAGTAATATGTCATTTGGAACTGTAAAGGGTCTACTTTTATTTGTGTGCATTCACAATATCAACATTGTGCTTTTATAAAATAAGAAAACAGAGAATGCACTTTCTGCCGGTTTTGAACAAGAGCGCTTCAATGATGAACCGAAACTCGGCAACTGGAAACTGGCTCAGAGATATGATAAATATATCTATAGAAAGCTTTAAAATACTACTTTAAAACGAAATAATTCAAAGCAAAGCAAAAACTCTTCATTAGCCTATGTAATCCGTTAAGATGCATATATTTCTCTCTCTTGGCGTCCAATGAGGAGATGGCGAGTCATTTTCCCGTCACCTCACCATCTAAAATATACAAATAAGGAAAGCCTAAAACAGGCCCGATTACAATTTGCGTTTTATTTTATAATTGTACTCAATAATAATAAAAAAGTATGTCAATCTTTGTCCTTGAAATTTAAAGGATTTGCTGCAATGCAATTTTGTCTGACTGATAGGACTATGTGAATTATTTATTGGCCTATCTTTTTAATCCATGCAGCAAATGCTTTAAAAACAGCTTTAAAATTACTTTATTGCATTCCAGATGCTTTTAAAAGAACTTTTCACTATACATTTTAAGGGTTTTTAAGCTTGAATGTAAAACATTGTTATGAATTCATTGTAGCCTATTCCCATTTGTAAAATAGCTAATTGTTGTCTAACACGATCTCATGAAAGTGCGTAGGCTATAGCACGATTTTCTGTTTCTATTTGGCGTAATATTTATATGCAGAAATTGACTACCCCACAGCACCCCCTACATAAAACACCTTCCCGCGCATCAGACTCTTTATCAAGCAATAAGACAGACGCGAGCGACGTTCGTTTATTGATTCACACCGCGAATGTTGCTCTGCTGTATAATTTGTTCGTTGTTTGAATAACCGTGGAAATGCGGTGTTATAATTAGAAACTTAAAATGTATTTTTATTAAACCTGTGATCATCAGGTTAAATAGGAGTTTAGTCTTGTTAAAATATGTGACATAAATTGTACTTTAAAGGGGTTCATGATGTGTGTAGTTAATGATTAGGCTACAGTGAGCGCTTTTGATCAGAGCGCAGTTAAAGAGCTGTTGTAGGTTGTATGTGATTGTCGGTGACCCTCTTGAGCAAGAAAGCTTCGGAAAATGGAAAAAAACAACAACAACAACAAAAATATAGCTGCAAGCAGCGATAACCAGGGTTCAAGAATTTTAAGTCCTAAGGTGGTATGCTTTTAGGGTCTAGGCCAACATAGCTGGATGCATAGCTGGATGCATAGACAGTGAAACTCATCGAAAATGGACAATAGGCTCACAGAAACACACACACACACACACACACACACACAAATATAAATGAAATGGTTAAACTATCATATTAATAATCATTAAGCTTGCTTACACAGATACACACACAGAATCGAATAACAGACACATGTAGCCTACACAAAAATGAAATGGTTAAACTAACATATTAATACCCAATAAGCATGCTTATTTTTTTAGCGCATTAATCTGACAATAATTGTGGCACACCCAGTTTTTCTGATGCACATCCAGAGTCTCCTTTCTGGCTACGCTCCTGATTCACATATATATTCTAGGAGATACAGACAGATAAAAACAGATCTAAAAAAATGAATTATATAAGGGACTCTTTTATTCAGGTATTATTAATGTATTTGCTGTATGCATAACTGAAAATAAAGCTGTAGTGTATACTATGTATTTAAGGATATTTTCTGTTCGATGGATCTACATGATTCATCTCTGTGAAGACTATTCATAATGCAATTGATTTTTACTCTTCAGATATTTGAGGGTAATTTTTTTGTTGTTGTTGAAAGTATAATTTTTTTCTATTTGTGATTTGATACGCATTATTTTGTTTTAACAATAATACAAAGTATATGATTTCACGTAGAAATGTAATCAATTAATTCACGACTAAAAATAAGACTTTTATTTTGCCCGGTAGTTGCCCAGAAGTAACCAGACCCGGAAACACCTTTTATGTTGTCGTGACTCGTGTGAGAGGGGTTGTATCGCGCTGCAGACAGTCCCAGGCCTCAGACTCGCAGTCATGGCTGGTAAAAGAGCTCTAGTGATCCTGGCGAAGGGCGCGGAGGAGATGGAGACGGTGATCCCGGTGGATGTCATGCGCAGAGCGGGGGTCTGTACAGCACTCTTCCGTTGAGCTGTGGAGCTTTGCACAAATGCAGTGCTGCTGTGTGCAAGTCTGTAGGCAACTAGTTATGTGTGCGGGGCATATTATTCATTATCCGAATTTCTGCATTTGGTTTGTAAAGTTCGTGCAGAGATCAGCGTCTGTTCAATGTGCAACGGTATATGGTCACATACTGCTGCCAGACTCTCAGCTGCCAGTGTTTAAATGCCAAAGAGTGAACTCTGACATTACACAATCAGAGAATATATACGTAGTTTTTAGAGAGAACTTCATACATTTATTTAGTAATGATGCATTTAATTGATCAAAAGTGACAACAAATACATTTATAAAGTTGCAAAACATTCCTATTTCAAATAAATGCTATTTTTGATCGTTCTATTCATTATAGAATCCTGAAAATTTAGAATATTAGAATTATTTCTGAAGGACCACTTGACTAATGATGCTGAAAATTCAATTGTACATTTTAAAACATAATAAAATAGAAAACAGCAATTTTAAATTGTAATAATTTTCATGATATTACTGCTTTATATAGGCTTACTTGTGTTTTAGCACAATTTCTTTCCTTACTATACAAATAATGGACTTAAAAACATGTTTAACAGGGGTTGAATAATTATGACAAAGCTGTGAAAAATGTTTGTGTGTATATATATATATATATATATATATATATATATATATAAAACTAAACTAAACTGTTATAGATGCATTTTCCCCCAAACTCTGAATCTTCAGAAAAGCTTACATTCGTGAAAAAGAAAATTATTTATTGTAACTTATTTCAAAAAGTGAAACTTTCATATATTATAGATTTTATACATGTAAAGTAAAAGTTTTTTTTTTTGATGATGATGATGATGATTAGAGCTTACAGCTCATGAAAGTCAAAAATCCAGTATCTCAAAATATTAGAATATTTCCTAAGATCAATTAAAAAAGGATTTGCAAAACAGAAAAGTTCAAGTTCTTTTAAAGTATGATCATTTCTGCATTCAGTACTTGGTCGGGGCTCCTTTAGCACAAACTCCAGCATCAGTGAGGAGTGAATGGAAACGATCAGCCGGTGGCACTGCTGAGGCAATATTCAGCTCGTCTGTATTGTTGTATCCACGGTTTCTCATCTTTCTCCTGAAAATATCCCATATATTCCAGATGGGGTTCAGGTCAGGCATGTTGCCTGGCCAATCAAGCACAGTTATATCATAGTCAGCAGACCACTTGAAGTGGGTTTGGCGCTGTGGGCAGGTGCTAATGTCCTGCTGGAAAAGGAAATCAGCATCTCCATAAAGCTTGTCAGCAGATGGAAGCATAAAGAGCTCCAAAATCTCCTGGTAGATGGACAATTGACTTTGGACTTGATAAAACACAATGAACCAACACCAGCAGACGTCACGGCATCCCAATTCATCACTGACCTCGGAAACTTTACACTGGACTTCAAGAACATGGATTCTGTGCCTCTCCAGTCTTCCTCCAGACCTTGATTTACAAATGAAATGTAAAAGGACTTCGGACCACTGAGCAACAGTCCAGTTCTTGTTCTCCTTAGCCCAGGTAAGATGCTTCTGATGATGTTTCTGTTTCAGAAGTGGCTGGTAGCTCTTTTCCTGAAGATGTCTGAGCGTGGTGACTCTTGATGCACTGACTCCAGCTTCAGTTCACTCCTTGTGAAGCTCTCCCAAGAGTTTAAATCAGCTTTGCTTGACAGTATTCTCAAGCTTGCGGTCATCCCTGTTGCTTGTGCACATTTTCCTACCCAATTTCTTCCCTCCAGTCAACTTTGCTTTTAATATGCTTTGACACAGCACCCCTTGAACAGCCCCCCCTTTCAGTAATGACCCTCTGTGACTTACTCTCTTTGTGGAGTGTGTCAATGATCATCTTCTGAACCATTGCCAAGTCAGCAGTGTTCCCCATTATTGTGCTTTCAAAGAACAAGAGATACCCATAATTTATACTGTATGGATGGTGCTTTAATGAAATGTAAATATTCTAATATTTTGAGATACTGATTTTTGACTTTCATGAACTGTAAGTTCTAATTAACAAAATTAAAACAACAAAAAAACGTTTGAAATGTTTTACTTTACATGTAATGAATCTAGAATATATGAAAGTTTCACTTTTTGAAATGTTACAAAACTTTTTCATGATATTCAAATTTTTTGAGATGCACCTGTATGTATGTATGTATATATATATATATATATATAAACACACACTCAAAGCAGATATGCTCATTTCATTGATGTTTTTTCCTCTCTCCCATAGATTGCTGTTACAGTGGCAGGTCTGGCGGGTAAAGAGCCGGTGCAGTGCAGCCGTGATGTCATGATCTGCCCAGACTCCAGCCTAGAGGATGCCCGCAAACAGGTCTGGCTTTAACCAGCTCCTCATAAGTTCAAGTTGACTATAACTAATTTGTGCTGAATGAAGCTGAAGGTAAATAGAGTGCTGTCTCCATCCACTGGCCAAATAATGCATTGCAATAATGCAACTCGATGAAGCTAGATTTCTATAAATATGTTCAATTTATCACATCCAAAACCTCGATGCCAACATATGCACATCAGCTATAGTAGAGAAACATCCTTGATTGTCAAACATAATCAAAACAACTTAATATAGATGAATGTAATTTGCCCTACAGGGTCCGTATGATGTCGTACTTCTGCCTGGAGGTTTGCTTGGAGCTCAAAACCTTTCTGAGGTACGGCTTTGCTTTTAATTATGTGTGTTTTACAGTTGAGCGGATTCCATAGGAGAGCTCTCACGCCATGAGCATCTTGCATAAAATTATGCTGCATCCCTCGAATAAATAAAGAGCATCTTAGCAGCATCTGCTGAAGTTAGAAATGGGCTTGTATCGGGAAATGCAAACATTGCATAATTATGTAAATTGAAGAGGTGTTGTGACGGTGATTTCAGTAATGACACGTTATATGTGTGTGTGTGTTGTAGTCTCCCGCTGTGAAAGAGGTGCTGAAGGACCAGGAGGGCAGGAAGGGTCTGATCGCTGCAATCTGTGCAGGTAATCTTCATATCGTGACCTCGGTGCACACATTAACCTTTCCCTTGATAAACAGCATTTATTTCAACTCTTTCAGCGCTGCTCCATTAGGCAAAATGTCAGCAAGAGAAGCCATATTACCTTTTCCCTCCAGTATGAATTTCCCAGAGGCCTTTGGTAATTCTTTCCCAAGCGGGTCTTTGTCCCCGTTTGTACACCTGAACCGTCTGGATCATTTCTGGAAGATTTCTTTCTGATGTGTGGCATGTCAATATCATGCTCCTGGCTCAATAGATTATAATTAATATGTAAAACTACAAATCTGAAATACAAATCATGAGGATAATGAGTTGTAGTAATTGGCAGTATTAAGCACGTCCGTCTTCATTTGTGGGAGTATTGAACGCAGAGATGTGTGCTATCAGCTTTGCCGTTCAAGGGCTCGTGAAGGACGTGGTGAATGAGGACAGTGAGCCCATGTGGCCGTAGAGAGCAGAGGAGAGTGGAAGGCGTCCCAGAAAACGGCAGATGTCTCCATAGGGATCTCTAATGAACAGGAAATGGCTTCTTTTAGTGCCGTGGAGTACCTTCAAAACCGAGTCTGTGTCCGTAGATTCAGAATGCATGATCAGATTGTCAAAAATAAATTAGCATCCATAATTTCTTGGGTAATTACACTGGCAAACTCGAAATCCTTATCCATGTCTAATTAGCTTTGCATATGCATACGCTGGTGTACTCCTAAATGCTGACCCACTAAACTTCTAGTGGCCTTTTAACATCAGTGAAAAACACTCATGGCATTCAGGCTAATTCTTTAATTCTAGTTAACTAAAACCATAAAAATATTATTTATTTTAGTTATCAATATGTATGTATGTGTATATATATTACAAGGATTACTTTTAAAACGTTTAATTTTACAAGGTTTACAAAAAAAGGTTCACATGTATGTATGTGTGTGTGTGAACCTTTTTGTGTAAACCTCGTAAAATGTAAAGTAATCCTTGTAAAATAAAGTTGCATTTAGTTTAATAATAAAATGACAAAAACACTTAAATTGCTAAACTTTAAAATTAAAATAACAAAAAATAAAAACTCTAATTGTACTCAGTAATACTTAAAGGGATAGTTCACCCAAAAATGTCAATTCTGTCATTGTTCACTAACCCTCAAGTCATTCCAAACCTGTATGAATGTCTTTGTTCTGCTGAACACAAAGGAAGATATTCTGAAGAATGTGGGAAACAGCAGTTCTGGGGCACCATTAACTTCCATAGTATTTATTTTTTCCTACTATGGAAGTCAATGGTGCCCCAAAACAGCCTGATTACAAACCGTGTTAATTTTTTCAACGAAGACAAGGACGAGAAATATTCGTTTACAAACCTTTTTTCTGTGACTAAGAGTTGAACAGCTAAAATTAATATCTGATGATAAAAACCATGATGAAATGTAAGCCTCGCCTTCGTTAACAAGACGAGATGGGACTAGAATGTTATTTGTGGACTTCCGGACATTCAAACTACATCCTGTCTAGGCTAAGTTAACTGTCTTGTCTTTCAAAATGTGCGTCCCTGTCATTGGCTTGCAATCAGATACGGGGCGTTCGCATGTCTAGTCTCCGTAGACTATGGCAGCCGCAGCGGACAGATAGGCTACCAAAACGCGAACTAGCGATGGCCTCAAGCGCCTGAAGTGTTAAGGACTGGGTGAACAGACGTCCCGTTTTGTCACAATTCTTTGTCGATTAACTTAAAGTTAGTGAAGGCGCGATAGGCGGAACCGCTGATAGAAGTGCTCTCTCGCGCGCTAGCTCCACGTCTTCAGTTCTCATACAGCACGCGATCAAATACACACACAGCAGTCCAAATGTCTATCGTGTAGAGTATCTCACGTAAATACAGTCGGTTATGGCTTAAGTGAACATAAACTGGTGGGTGAACACTGAATGTGTCAGTATTACATGCATCCGTCTTAAATGGACATCATTACTAATTAAATAGCTATCTGTGTCATTAATGTTAACCAACAAAAGATGTTAAATAAATGTATACTTAAGTAAACCTACTGTATCTAAATAAATTAGTTTAATTGGTATCTACCAAAAATTTAAATTTACTGATAAATGTTCTGAAACAAAAGACTGTTGATTGGAGCATATCGGCCCTTTATATTTGCCTTTCTTTTATTTCCTTTTGTGGACTGAGCTTTTCACAAGCTAGACCTGTAACAGTAGATGCAAGGATTAGATTTAGATCGGTCAGTAAACGTCCTGCCAGAGAAAGTGTAATCACTAGAGCGCACTGGGCGTCTGCCAGGGTGCACAATCAATAGTTAAGAGCTCTCTTTTCATTACTGTTCAGATGAGCTCAGGGCACAGCCAATGATAATGCAGCAAAACCCTGGTATTTTTAGATCCCTATTTTTACTTTCTTCCGTTTCTTCTTCCAATGCAGATTACATAATTAGATGGAAATTGTATACCTGGTTTATTTTAGATAACAGTATATTGATGTTTGTCTGGTAGCGATATGATTACACCACGTAAAATCACTTTTCCCCTTCCAGGCACTGGCACTGAATCATGCACAGTTTGACTTCAGCAAGACTTTTATGTTAAAAATGATTGGTTTGCACATTTTTCTGAAGAAAATGTGATTGGAGGTTTACACACCAAACAGGGTTATTCAAATGGTTATTCAAATTCTTTACTCCAGTATAGCGATGCTTTGCAAATAGCACAAATAAAAATCACAGGATTTGTATCTAATGTTTGTTCTTTTATAAGGTACAATTTTCTAACTTAATGTAATTTTCTGACCTGTTGCAGGCCCGACAGCACTCTTGGCTCACGGTATCGCCTATGGCAGCACAGTTACCACCCATCCAGGTGCCAAGGACAAGATGATGGCTGGTGGTAATGTCTTTGCATATACCTAGTATTTTTCTCACAGGCCTTTAATGTCAGTGACAGAAACTTGCATACTTGAGGGACATGCCATGGAAAAGAACACGCAATAAACATCCAACAGAGGGTACACAATAGATATAAAAATCATTCTGATTGATGAATCCAAACTTGGTGTTTAGATGATCACTAAATAAAGTGATCGGCTTGATGTGCACGTTTATAATGTCACATGTTTCAAATCAGATTTAATCTTTGGAGTTTCCCCCTATTTCAAAACGCACACACTAGCCTTCCTCCTGCTTCTTTTCTTTGTTTTAAAAAGCTGATTTTATATAAAAATTGTGGTGGGCATTACTTTTGCATTTCATTAAACACAATGTATATGTTTTGTGCATCTCCAGAGATGTTGTAGGTCATTCGGGATTTCTTAATTAATTACATAATTAAGATGCACTGTATTTTTCTTCTTAAACTAGGGTGCTTTTGTGTTTCGTTTCGCTGCAGGAGAACGAAAAATAAAGATTGCACTTGTCGACCGTGGTGATATCTTTAGTCATATGAATTATTTTGTATTCTTCCCCCAGATCATTATAAATATTCAGAGGCTCGTGTTCAGAAGGATGGTAACGTGATCACCAGCAGAGGGCCAGGAACCAGCTTTGAGTTTGCCTTGACTATAGTGGAGGAGCTCATGGGTGCAGAGGTTGCTGCTCAAGTCAAAGCCCCTCTCGTCCTGAAAGACTGATCCGCAAACTCTGAAGATCTCACGTTTACAATCGTACTGCTGTTCCAATCTGAAAGGGAGTTGACTTTAATTGGTTTAGAGTTTTCCTTGCATGTGTATGAATATGAATATTTAATGAAGTTAATATATATTTGAAGAGTTGCTGCAGACTGGCAGTAGATAATCTAAATGGCTTTCTGCGAGGTCTGACTCCCAGTCTCTTGTTCTGCACTCATTAACCTCTGTACCAGAATAAAGGCATAGTGCACTAAACTCATAATGTCTCTTAATGATGTGTACATTTAACATGAACTGATAAATATAGAGCATTTTAATGGCATGAACAGAAGGGAAAAGGAGCATTATTATTAATAATAATTTTAAGTCAACATTTAATTTGTTCCTCTTTAACGCACATTGTTTTTTAATTTGTGCCAAACATTTATAGTACATGCAATTGTATCGACACGTACAGAACAACAAGAAAAATAGGAAATGAGACATATCGTAATAATACAATAAATAGCCAAAACATAATGCCAGGGGAAATATACAAGGATAAACATTTAAAGTCATTTTTGGCTTTTCAAAGATTTTAGTATTTTTTATGCCCATCAAAGACAAAACATACGATTTATAGTCTACCAAAAAATCAACAGTAGCGGGTTCTTCGTACTCTCTAAATGTGTAATTGTGTATAAAGAAAAATCACCAAGTATGATTAAAAATAACAATGTACTGAAAATGATAATTTGAGAAATTACTTTTTCAGAAATAACTCTTACATAACTCATTTCAAAAAGCTTTAACACATTCACAAAAAATATGTATAGTTTGAGATCTGCATAGAATGTCTGCATAACTATTTTTTATGCTTTATTGATTCAATGCCACAACAACAAGAGGTCTCATAATCAAGAGGTATTACACAATCAAATTAACATTAGCTGCCAGAGAGAGAGAGAGAGAAATTAAGGAAGAAAATTGCATACAGTTCAATGCTTTCAGAGCTTTTCAATGCTTTTTTGTTTGTTCCAAGAGATTTACATACAATTTAAAGTCCTTTATGAAAGGTGCAAAATTTGGTTTACATTGAGCCCACTTCTTTTTATGTATATGGGATTCTCTTAACAAAATAAAGTATAAATATGTTGTTCTTTACAATTCAAATGTTCGTTTTCTGTATAAAACGTATATAAAATATACACATTTCTATCATACACTCCATTTTTCTGTTAATATAGAATTCCAAATCCTTCCAATACAATCTTGAGTAAATAAAATATAAAAAAATACAATGTTTATTTTTCTTGACCACAAAATTCACAGGAATACGAAATATTACGCTAAGGTCTGCATAACTTATTCGACGTGTGAAACATATTTCTAGTGACGTACTGTGAGGCCAACCAATCAAACGCCGCTGTCAAGTCGCGGTGCGCCTCAACCAGCCAATAGGAGCGTTCCTGTGCAGCGCGAGTGTGCCTTTTGTAACGCGTGGCGAAAGTGTGAAAAGCGGCAAAAGTAATCGGATGCTGCTAACGTTAGACGGACTTTCCTCTGACTGAAGGGAGCCGCGTCATCACAGTAAACCGTTTGAGCGGTGAAGAAAGTGAATTGTCGTGTTTGATGAACTCTTATCCTGCTGCAAGGTAAGAATACTATATGTTATACTCTGTTTAGCTATTGTTATGCAAGAAATCAATCACGACTGAAGACGTGTGTTGCTGAGGTAAATCGCAGAATATCATATCGTAACGTTGAGCTGCCGTTATCTTACGGCTTATAAAGTTAGGAAATGATGATCACAATTCATTTGTTTCGTGTTTTGCTACTCGCTTGTTAGCTAGTCTGTTGTCTGTGAGGTTTGATTTTGTGCTTTAATGTGAACTTGACGAAAGGAAACTTCAGCATCTTCTCTCATTAGATTAGTATTTATAATAAGAAAACATGCCAGACATGTGTTCTGCATCCTTTAAAGGCAGTTTACACTTGTAAGTAACTTAGAGATGAGTTTTGCAGGATATCATTTTCATGATGTAAGTTAGCATTGCATCACTTGCTCACCAGTGGATGCTCTGCAGTGAATGGGTGCCGTCAGAAATAGTCCAAACAGTTGATAAAAACATCACAATAATCCACATGACTTCAGTCTTTCAATTAAGTTAATGTCTTGTGAAGTCAAAAGCTTTTTGTTTGTAAGAAACAAATTCATCATTAAGGCGTTCTAACTTCAAAACCTTCGCCTCTGACCAAAATGCGAGTCTATAATCCATTAAAACACTTCCGCCAGTGGAAAAAGTCCATTCCTTTTTGTCTTCTCACATCAGAATCCAAAGACATTTGTTTATGTTTTCACTTGTTGACAATACTTGATCTGTGCATATATCTCTCCTGTTTCAGACAAGATGATCCTTTCACTGGAGAAAGCAGTGTTATAGATAAAGGATTCATTTAGCCAGAAGCAACGTTTTAAAATAAAAAAGTAATGAGGGAATTGTTTTGCAGTTTTCCCGTTTTAAGATGCAAGTTGATGGACTGGACTGGAGTGGTGTGGATTACTTGTGGATTACTGTGATGCTTTTATCAGCTGTTTGAACTCTAATTATGACGGCACCCATTCACTGCAGATGATCCATTGGTGAGCATTTGATGTAATGCTTAATTTATCAAAATTTAATCTGATGAAGAAACAAACTAATTTTGGTCTGAAGCGGAGTAAATTATTAGTACATTTTCATTTTGAGTGAACAACTTTTATCGTTTAACCTTTGCTACAGTAGGTAATAGATTGCTGTATAAAGTTGCTACAATAGGTATTTTCAGTGAGAGTATTATTTTTTATGGCCAAAAGTTAAATATGTACAGCAGTCAATCTGAACTGTCTGGGTGACGTCTTTTGGCAATCTGAGAAATGCACTTGCTTTGTCAAGAAATATTTTAAGTTGGCTTGCACTGTTTTCACACTTCAAATAGGCTGCAGTTATTTGAGACCGCCCCTCAAGCCATGTGTGAATGTGCTGTTTAACTCGAGCGCAGGAAGAGGAAGGTGAAGTAAAAGCACAAATCTCCTCACAGGCTGCATGCAAACACATCTTGATCATTTTTTTTTCTGGCCTCTGCTCCGTTCCGCTGCAGCACTGCAAACCAGTGTATAAATAGAAACCACTGTCTTACTCCTCTTACAACAAGCTGCATTTGGGACTAGAGTACTGCCAGGAGTAATTCAAACAAAAGAGTAATATTACACACAAATGCAGCACAAAGAGCATTGCTGGTATCACTGCTTGTGATATATAATAATCTGGATAGCTTGTTTAGTTGAGCTGTGCAATTAATATATATATTTTTTCAATTATGGTTTTGGCTTCCAACAATTATATCTTGTTTTGTTCTTTGTTTTAAATCTATGTGTCCTGTAAAAACATATGTATGTGTGTGTGTGTGTGTGTGTGTGTGTGTATAAAATAGGCTATATCAATCTTATATATATATATATATACACACACACACACACACACACACACACACATACATATGTTTTTACAATACAATAAATGCAGAATGTTTAATAAGTCAATAAGTAATCATGTTAAATAATCGGGAACTCAATAATGACGAAAATAATCATGGTTATTATTTTTGCCATAATTGTGCAGCCATACCTTGGCGAATATTAATATTATTAGACAATGCCGGTCCTATAACACTGAATCCATGTCAGTGATGCTTTAATCTAGAAAGGATGGGCAATGAATTCCTCTTCTTCCTCAAAGACATTTCTAGAATATTGGTATGTTTTGCAGCACATTTTCCTGCTCGAGTAGCTGTACAGTAGAGCTGGCGGCTGGACTCTGGCAAGGAGTGGCACTATTAGCCAGACTGAGTCATTGGTTAAATGATGCAATTATGAGACTCTTCAGTTACTTCCCTGATTGGATCTTCCCTTTTAAACCATATCCGTTGTTTAGAATGAAGTCAGCACTTAGAATACCGAATGGAATGAAAACGCTCCGGTTACTGTCGTAACCTCGGTTCCCTGAGAGCGGGAACGAGACATCACGGAGATTTCTCCGTTATGGGAACTTCTTCCTTCAACCTTTCCTGAAGTCCTATTGGCTCACGCCAGTCAAATGACTGGCCAATTGTTAGCAAAAACATGCAAATACGGCGAGCTCGAGACAGTATAAATATGCTCGCGACAATTATATCAGAATCGGATACTGAACACCGTAAGCTGAGTAGTAGCGAACACGGCGTCTACCGTGATGTCTCGTTCCGCTCTCAGGGAACCGAGGTTACGACAGTAACCGGGCGTTCCCTTATCGAGCTGTCACGAGACATCACGGAGATTTCTCCGTTATGGGAACGATATTAAATCCCGCCGTGAGAGGCTACGAAGCCCTACCCCAAAACACAGCAGATAGAATACGCCGTAGACACTTCCCACAATAGTGACGCTGTGGCGAGCTCACGCTGATAGGTGGCTGTAAGCCAATGAGCGTCTAACCCAAAGGTATACAAATTTGCATATCTGGATAGAAATAACGTTGGCTGCGCTGAAACAGGGCAACTTGCACAACGAGCATAAGGAACTGCACAGACTGTATAGCATGACCCCAACCTAGCATGATAAAAGTATCGCTAGATAAAACAACAAATACAGGAATCTGCACTGAGCACAGGGCAGAACAACCGTATTAGTAAAGGGTATGCAGAGCAAACAATGTAGTAAACATGCATCAGCCACTTACCGACAGTACCTGGGAGGCAAAAGACTGAACATCCAGCCTGTAAAACCTGGCGAAAGTATTCTCAGAAGACCAGCCGGCTGCAACACATATATCTTGAATAGACATACCTCTCGACCAAGCCCACGAGGAAGCCATGGCCCTCGTTGAATGCCCTAATGTGTAAAGGACATTCCAAACCTTGGTTCGTATCGCAGCTGTAATAGCGTCCACGATCCAGTGGGAGAGCCTCTGTTTAGACACAGCACGGCCTCTCGCACAACCACCATAGCATACAAATAGCTGGTTAGATTGACGAAAGCTCACGAGCGGTCGATGTAAATCCTCAAAGCCCTGACAGGGCACACCGAAGTCTGAGCATCTGCCTCACTCGAGGCTGCTGCTGACTCGGAAGACAAGGCAGACAGAGAAACAGTCTGTATCTTGAAGGGTGTAGAAAGTGATTTAGGTACATACCCCATTCTTGGCGGAGAGTGACGCTGCAGTCACCGGGTCCAAAGCGAATACAGTCACTATCCACAGAAAAGGCGTGCAAATCTCCTATGCGCTGGCTGACGCGAGTGCAAGAAGGAGTGCAGTTTTGAGAGACAACTCCTTCAAACCCACTGATGATAACGGCTCAAGGTGGCTGAGAGAGCTCTTAATACCACCTCTAAGTCCCAAGGCGGAACCCGAAGGTGGCCTCGGAGGTGTAGCCTTCTCGCTCCCTTAAGAAAACTCACCACCATGGGGTCTCTGCCGATCGACTGGCCACCCTGCGGTGAACGGAACGAGGCAATGGCAGCCACATAGACTTTTAGCGTCGAGGTAACGATCCACTATCCAGCCTGTACTGCAGGAAACTCAGAACATCCAACACGGTGCAAACAACTGGTCGATGTGAGCCTGATGGCACCATTTCACAAACACTCCCCATTTTAAGGCATATAATCGTCTTGTAGAGGGTGCTCGCGCTTCCGTGAGTGTGCCGACCACACGAGCCTGCAATGCGTCTAGCTCCCCTGACAACCCTGAAGCAACCACACATGAAGGTTCCATAGTTCTGGGTTCGGGTGCCACACCGAGCCGTCCACCTGAGATAACATGTCCTTCCTGACCGGAATCGGCCAGGGGGGGGCTATCAGCAGCTCTGTCATGTCCGGAAACCAAGGCTGGTTCGGCCAGTTCGGAGCTATGAGTATGACGGACGCTCGCTCCTCCCTGATCTTGCATAACACCAGAGGCAATATCTTGATCGGAGGAAACGCATAAAGCCTGGCTGTCGGCCAGCGGCTGTGAGCGCGTCCTTCCAACGGGAGTGGGACAGGAGAAGAACGACGGGCAGTGTGCATTCTCGCTCGTGGCGAATAAATCCACCTCTGCTTCCCGTAGAGGTTCCAAATCATCCGAACTGACTCGGGTGTAACCTCCATTCCCTTGAGGAATTCTCCTCCTTGAAAGCATGTCTGCCCAGCGATTCAAAAGACCGGGATGTGCGTTGCTCTGATGGATAGAAGGCGAGAATCCGCCCATAGCAGTAACATCGCTGCCTGCTTGCACAAAGCCTTGAGCGGACGCCGCCCTGGCGATTTATGTCTGTGACTACAGGCGTGTTGTCGGTGCGAATCAGTACATGCTGCCGTTCCAGTTGTGCTTGAAACTCCTTCAGAGCTAAAAAGACTGCTTCCAATTCCAATCGGTTTATGTGCCACCGGATCTGAGGCTCTGACCACTGCCCCGAAGCTGGCATCCCCTCGCACACCGCTCCCCAGCCGAGCGTCGATGCGTCCGTTGTGACCACCACGCGTGAGGTTACCAACCCCAGGGGGACTCCCCGGCTGAAGAAATTCGGGTTGCGCCACGGAGCCAGAGCTTCGATGCAGCCGCGGGTGACCGCGATACTCAAACGTCCCGAGGTCCATGCCGTCCAGGGACTCGAGTTTTCAGCCACAGCTGCAGTGGTCGCATGTGTAATAAGCCCAGATGACACACTGCCGACGCTGACGCCATGAGTCCCAGTAGTCTCTGAAATTCTTTCAAATGAACAGAGCTGCCTTCTCTGAAATGGCGTAGGTAAGACAAAATGGCCGCCACGCGCTCTCGCGAGAGGCGGGCTCTCATTTCTAGGGAGTCTATGCAAACTCCCAAGTACAGAATGGACTGACTCGGGCGAGAATGCTCTTTCGCCTGTTCACACATAGCCCTAGGGACTCCAGGTGAATAAGCAGCGAGTCTATATGGCTGAGTAGCGTGTCCCGGGACTGAGCTAAAATCAGCCAATCGTCCAGATAATTCAGGATGCGCATCCCGCCCGCTCTGAGGGGAAAGTGCTGCATCCACACACTTTGAAAATGTGCGCGGGCCAAAGCCAGCCCGACGGGAGAACAGAGTATTGGTACGCTGTGTTCTCGAAAGCAAACCTCAGAAACCGCCTGTGATGCGGCGCGCTATCTGAATGTGAAAGCACGCGTCCTTCAAATCCACGGACGCAAACCAGTCCCCGGGCGAATCTGCGCCAGGATCTGCTTCAGCGTTACCATCCTGAACTGACGTTCGCAAAGCGCCTGTTGATGGGTCTGAGATCCAAAATTGGGCGAAGCCCCGTCCCTCTTGGGTACCACGGGCAGCGGCTGTAAAACCCGCTCTCCAGCTCGTGTGGAGGGACTCGCTCTACTGCTCCTTTCTCGAGCAGACAGCCAATCTCTTGCCTCAGAGCCTGGGCATTTCGAGGCGATGTTAGAGACTGCACCACGCCATTGAAGCACGGGGTGGTCTGCGTCTGAATTGAAGAGTATACCCCGCTCTATCACGTTGAGTAGCCAACGCGAGATTCCCGGAATAACCTTCCACGCTTATGAACTGGCCGCGGCTTTAGCTGCTTTCGGTCGCTGGGTTATAACCTGTGTTGGATGCGGACCTGCACTGCACTGAGGCGGGGCAAGGGGAACCGCATTTATTGAGTGAGGAGGAGAAAGCTCTTTTTGTGAGAAAGTATGCATTTTTATTGAATGGACACTCAACACACACACATTTGGGCAGCTGAACTTTGGGCGCTTGGGCGCCGGGCTGCTCTCGCGCTCTCCTCCCTCCCTCCGATCGTCAGGAAGACGGCTTAGCAGCCGGGGCGGGCGAGAATCGCGTCCGCGGGCTTCTCCGCTGACCTTGGCGCTTCCTGCCGGAGCCCCACACCTTCCTCCGGACGCCTGGCTCCTGTCGAGGAGCAGTAGCAGTAGACCCAGCCTGGGCAGGCCTGGGAAAATCTCTCCGCTGGGCAGAGCCATGCGCTGGCGAAGATCTGGATCTGGCGGTCTGTTGCTGGGGGCGTCTGGGCATCACGTGACTCGCATCGCCGCGCTTTTGAGTCTCAGCAAATCGCTCGGTTATGGTCTCCACGGCATCACCGAAGAGGCCGGAGGGAGATATAGGAGCGTTTAGGAGCACCTTCCGATCGGCATCCTTTAGGTCAGCTAAGTTTAGCCAGAGGTGCCTCTGAAGGACGACCATAAAGCCCATGGCCTTACCCACAGACTGGGCCGCTCGCTTCGTCGCCATCAACGCGAAGTCCGTTGCAGCGCGCAGATCCTTCGTCGCCTCAGGAGTGAGGACTCCGCCCTCCGCCGTTTGCAGGAGTTTGGCCTGGAACACCTGCAACACTGCCATGGCGTGCAACGCTGATGCCGCCTCGCCATCAGAGGCATACGCCTTATTAGCGAGATGGGCGGTGGTTCTGCACGGCTTCGACGGCAGGCTGATGTCCGGGCCTAGGGACTTCGCTGCTGCAGGGCACAGGTGTGCAGCAACGGTCTCCTCGACGGGGAGAGCGCCGCGTAACCGTGGGCCTCCGCTCCATCCACGTGGGAGAACATGGCCTGCGTGTTCGGTGGGCCAGCGCCGATTGGGCGCAGACCACGTCTTCACGAGCTGCTCATGAACATCGGGAAAAAGGCACCGATGTCCTTGCGTCTCAGCTTTGCGTGTGGACCTGAAGTACCACGAGTCGAGCTTACTCCTGACAGGCTCCTCCGGAGGATTCCAGGTGAGCTCCAACTCCTGAACAGCTTCGACAGAACCCTCATGAGCTCCTCCTGGAGGCCTGAAGGCTCTGAGCTGCCTAGCTGCTCGGGCTCGATCCAGCCCAACCGTCCTTCTCCGAGGCCGAGATGGACATGGCCTCGTCGCCTCCTCGTGGCCAAAAGCTACGAATCCCTCAATATTGGAAGGGGGGCGGAAACAGTCCTCGGGGAAAGAGATGGGCGAATGCGGCGACCGTTGGGTTCGACGGCACGGCAAGGCGGCGCTCCCGCCGCCCGGAGAGGGGGGGCTCACCAGCGGCACGCTGGCGGCAGTGAGCCCGACCCCGAACAGGCCGCGAACCACATCGCGGCGGGCCGGGCTCGCGGACCGGGAGGTCAGCGCAAAGTCCACAGTCGGACTCGTCCAGCGCCGCCTCGGCGTGAGCCAGGCCCAGGCAGGCGACGCAATGGAGATGCTGATCCAGCGGTTCGATGGGTCCCGCGCAGATCTTACACACTGAAGCCATCACGAGTTCAAGGTGAAGTAAAAGATTCTGATATAATTGTCGCGAGCATCGCATTTATACTGTCTCGAGCTCGCCGTATTTGCATGCTTTGCGACAATTGGCCAGTCATTTGACTGGCGTGAGCCAATAGGACTTCAGGAAAGGTTGAAGGGAAGAAGTTCCCATAACGGAGAAATCTCCGTGATGTCTCGTGACAGCTCGATAAGGGAACTTCAGGTTTCAGTTTAGGTTTATATTACATGCTTAATAGTTTTACAGTTCTTCCTTAGAAACATAAAATAGTGATTAGAAAACATCCAGTGAACCGTGCACATTTGTACTGCTTCAGAATGAGTTCGATTTTATTTAATAATTTTTTATTTTTATTCAAAATCGTATTATTTGTTTTATTTGTGTAAGTGACCTTGAACCTCTCAAAATGAAATGTTCACCCAAAAATGAAAATGTGATGTTTATCTGCTTACCCCAAAGGCATCCGAGATGTAGGTGACTGTTTCTCCAGTAAAACACAAACAAAGATTTTTTTAACTCAAACGTTGGAGTCTGTCAGTCATATAATGGCAGTCAATGGAACTGTGTATGAAAAAAAACATACACAGACAAAACCAAATTAAACCCTGCGGCTCGTGACGATACATTGAGGTCTAAAGCAGTGGTTCCAGGCGCCAGAGTTCACAGCAGGGGTGCGGGAGCAGATATACTTTGAGGTAGGTCTGAGGGATAAAATGATAACTATAATTATATGTCCTCGATAAACATTCAATGTAATATTTATGCGGGAAAAGCGGAACAAAACAGCGGTACTCATTTGAACCGCGCCACACGGACCATATATGCTCGGTTCAAACAGCGGCACAGCATAGAGCGAGCTGACTAGAGCAGAGGTGTTGTGTTGTCCAGAGGTGTCACAGATCACGCAAACACTAAACAGCACTGTGAGATCCAGTGAGAAGCACTTGAATTCAGTGAAGAACACAAATAACTGATATAAACTAGTATCAGTCGATATCAGTCAACTCATAAACTAGTTTAAATCCAGATAAAACAGCAGAAAAACTCTGTGTGCAACGATACAGTCAGAAGACTTTTCAATCTACAAATCTCCATCGCTTACCGTGGATTTACTGTAGTAACAACTACACCATGGTATTGTGGAAGAAATGTGGGGTATTTATATTAAATGTTTTATATTAATGTAGACGTGTATTAAAGGAGTAATGGAATGTAATTACACTACAGGCTAGAATTTGTGCATTTATAATAAATGTATTTAGACTACTGTTTTACATATAAATAGGCTACTTATAGAAACCATAGTTGCATTTTTACCACAGTATTGAAGTGCTATGTGTGTGGTTTTAACTCTGGTTATCATGATGTAAATGTATGCTACTATGGAAGAACAATGGTTCATTTTAATAAATGCAGGTTGTTGCAATTTTTACAGATGTTACTGACTAGGGTTGGGTATCGTTTTTTTTTCAGTACCGGTGCCAAATCGATACTTTTAAAACGGTACCGGTGCCTAAACGGTGCCTGAACCGATACTTATAAAAAAAAAATTACCAATTAATAATTGGATTGGCCATTAGCACTAAACACATGGACCCAGTTTCACATACACACAGAGAGGGCTTAGATTAACCCTAGACTACATCTCTCTTTATCAAAGATTTGATTATTCACTTTTTCAAAATCTTCATCTTTCTCTTTATCTTGTAATTGTAAGTCGCTTTGGATAAAAGCGTCTGCTAAATGACTAAGTAATGGCTATGTAAACCAGGATTAGATCATAGTTCAATTATGACATTTAAGTAATTTTTATAAACACGCTCAGAAAAAAAAAAACATTACTGGTGTGCATCTTGAGACAAGTTTATTTCTCGACTCTTAGGTCAGAATGTGAAAACCGCACACTCGGGTTACTACAAAGATTTGTTGGACTTGTATTATTAGAGCTTTCCGAATTGAGTTCACGTACATTTTCTCAGTCGGGAAATTATTTTGCACGTGTAGTGCCGGTGAGGATGATTCTTACTAGGGATGCACCGGTTGACCGGCCAAAGATCGGAACCGGCCGGTTTTTGCTTATAATGCGCGATCGGCAACCGGCCGTTTTTTGTCTTTTTTTTCGGCCGATTTTTCCGAAAGTGCGAACATGTCATTTGTGTGGAAGACATTCGGCAGGAGCACAACAAACACAGAAAAACAGATACAATGAAGCGAACAGCCGTTGGTGTAACATTACTGGCACACAAATAAGAGCCGCTTTCCTTTGCTGCTCTAGCTGAAGTTGCTAGTGATGGGTCGGTCTTGAACGATTCATTCATTTTGAACGAATCTTTAATGAGACTCGAGAAGAACGAGTCGTTTCGGGGAGTGATTCGTTCAGTCGCGCATGCGCACCATCCTAAAGGTTCTGTACTGGAATTAGTTCACCTGTTTCGAGTCTTCGGGTTTTTCGAGTCGTTCGTTCATCGCGTGACTAATGCAGTATGAGCCGGAAAGATAATTGATTAGTTCACTTTTTGAGTCTTCGGGTTTTTCGAGTCGTTCGTTCATCTTGAACGAGACTCAAAGGTCCGAGTCGGTAAAATGATCCGAACTTCCCATCACTAGAATTTGCGCGAGCGTATCTGTCCACGCCCTGCACAAGAATAGACCGTGAACAGTTGTTCAGCGCAGCTTCTCACGTGTTGGATGAGAAAAGAAACAGACCAACTTGTGACAAAGCTGAAATGCTACTTTTTGTAAAGAATAAAACGTTCAAATGTATAAACGTCAGTTCTGTACAAGATTATTATTTTTTATTTTACCTTAAAATTACATTGACTTAATTCGATTTAACAAGCACGAGCTGTAAGCATCTTTGTTTTTGCTCGTTGCACTAAACATTATTTGATTTAACATTTTGGAATAATTTATTTATATAGCCTACTTTGGTTTTATTTAGTTTCACTGGTAAATACCTTTTTCTTTACACCAATTTTAAAAATGACAACAAATGTTGATTAAGTAACATCTTTGTTTGGACTGTTGAATGTGTTGGTTGTGTTGTTTAGATTGTAACTATGCAAATGTTGCCTTTAATTTCACATGGTTACTGTTAATGTTTTCATTTAAGGCCAGTTTTATGTAGTTTCAACCCAATTTAAAAACCATCTTGGTCCATCTTCAACTGTTGACCAGTTGAACATGAGAGGCAGAATTTGTAAAGATGCTCGTTTGTTTTTTCTAATAAAATATATTGATAGGCATTTAAAATTAGTTTAATATGCTATATCCATTAAAAAAAGCTTAAGAACATTTTGAATTTTAAATAATTTGAATCAAAAACTTGTGACACAGCCACTTATGTCATATTGAAGTAACACCACAGACGTAATTATAACACCACAGACCTTATAATGCAAGTTACTAAAGGCTCTGTGTTACCAGAAAATACATTAACACCAGAGACAGTAACACCACATACAAATCAGCTTAGACTTTTCTAAAATGGAGGCTACCATCATGATGATTTCAAGATCAGGGGACATTTTGGAAATATCAACAAGTATGTATTTATATATTTTTTTATTAAAATATGCCAGATCTGCAAGTTATCAACATAACACCATATACACTAATGACAACACATGAAATTGTCAGAGATTTAGCTAGCTTCAAAATTTATAAGAAAGAATGTACTCCCCATGCACCCCTCAGATCAACCAGCACCTGCAGTGACCGTTACACACAGGAAGTAGTCCAAATAGAATTCTCCCTTTTCTTAAAGGGGTGACATCCATTGTTGAAACACCACAGACATGAATTTGGGGGGCAACTTTTTTCTTAAATATATATATTTTTTAAACAATTAAATATTATACATGTTAAATAAAATCTATATTCACTATATAACCACTTTATTTGTGTTAGAATCTTTCATTATTTCTTGTTGGTTGCTTAAAGGAAAAAAAAATCGGTATCGAAATCGGAATCGGCCAGTTTGCTCAAAAAAAAATCGGTATCGGAATCGGCCAAGAAAAATCATGATCGGTGCATCACTAATTCTTACGCCCGTTTTGGAGAAACAAAGGACAAATATTTCAACCGGTCGCTTAGGCATGGCACCAAAATGGGGCACCGATATCTGCGTTCTGATTCGGTTTGGTACATAGCGGTTCCATAGGTACCGGTGCCATGTTGGTACCGGGTTTCGGTACCCAACCCTATTACTGACTCAGATTGCTATATTTGTACATAGGGGAGCCCATGAAAATATGGTTGGGAACCATGGGTCACTTGACGGCTGTTGTGTGAACGCGCTCAGGACAGACCGGCGTAAAGGCTGATGAAAATTCTGATTTGCAAATCTTTTGAACGGCAGTGTGTGTGTACACACATACACACATTACATACATTTTATATATATATCTATATAAAAATAGACTATAAATATACAGTATAGGATTCAAAGTAACTAGTAACTAATTACTTGAGTATTTTTTTTATCCGATACTTTTTTTTACTTTTACTCAAGTAACTATTCAGACTATTACTTTTACTTGAGTAAATATTTCTATATGAACTTTTACTTGAGTAAATATTCCTATAAGTACTCCATATGGTTAGATGTTGCGCTGACTGTGCAGAGCGCTGTGTTAGTGTGATGTTAGGGCGAGGGACCCTGCATTTAAGGCACGGTGTTCCTCAGTCTCTATTCTCTGGCATTGTCTCGGTAGACTCGCTCGCACTTACACGCAGCTTCTGTCTCTCTCTCTCACTTTTTCCCATCCGCCCCCTCTCACGCGCACACTCATGCACTCAGCCATACAGGCACACACATTGACCGGGTAGCGTGGAGGATAAACCCACTCACCATTCTGGTCTCATCTTCCCCTCCCTCCCTCTTTCTCTCGCGTCGTTTCTGACACTCGGCAGAGGCAATCTGGCTGCACCCACCCAACTCTTCTTCAGCCTCGCCGAGCAGGAAACACTGCAGCAGGCATCGGCAGAGGTGGGTAGTCAAGAAACAAGGCTCTCTCTCTCTTTGCTTCCCTCTCCATCTCATCCTGCTTCCCATCCAAGCGTGAGTGTATATGTGTGTATGTACCGTGGAGCGAAAGGGAATCCTGTCTTTCCGTCTCGGGATCTGCTTGCTGCATTGAGAGGTATACCTGCATACTGTATAGCACAGGGAGGTAAAATCTGATTAATGCATGCTGTGTCTGCTGAAATTAGCATTAGGCATCATAATAACATTAAACAATTGAAAGGAGTGAAATGTACTGAAGATTAAGCATTTGATGGCTGAATATGAGCATCATGCTCTCACCTGCTGCAGTGCCCATCTGTTGCCCACAAATGCTGGCTTTACGCTACGCAGTCCGACATTGATGATACATGTTTTATTATGGCTTACTTATAGTAGATGCTGTGAAGATGAGGCTGTGTTATGGTTTCTCTGAGCTGTCGTGTTATTATAAGTACCGTCTGCTGGAGAGGAAGGGGATTTTCCTGTTAGGTTGTGCGTGGATGGTGTCGCTCTGCCTCTGGGCACTGGGCCGAGGCTGGGGAACACGAGGAAGGTGCAAGTCGCAGGGATTTGGTGCAGTAAGTTTTTAATGGCTGCTACGACACAAAAAAAGGTGGCAGCTTCGAAGGCTGGAGCTTGTTCTTTTGTAAAGGATGTCCATCACTTTTGTAATGTGTGATCTTAACCTTGTTTAAAAGACCTGGGGAATGGGACAGCACTGTTGTAGTTGTGTTTTTACTTTTCAGTATTAAACTGCATCAGTAATTGAAATGTAGGATTCATAGATATCATCATTTTGTAAGCCATAATATTGGCTTTGTAATATAGCTACAAAGTAAACTGCTGTCATATAACAAATTCAATTAGCAAGAAATTCCTCCATGCGGCATTGCAATTTGGTGTATATCAGGGGTGAACTCTAATCTTGTGTTTTTGGTAAACAATATGGCATAAAATAAAGCTGAATGTAAACATTACTATTATAAATAAAAATAGACTTTAGTCAGGATAACGTCATACTGAATTTTTGACAGGAATGACAACAAGGCTCTGAATGATAGAAGTACAGTATTTAATGGAGTGTGCTGTTGTTTAACAACATGGTTGTTCAGATGATGAAATGTCTTTCTGGAAAAATCTTTCATCAAACAAAAACGCCATAAAATAGTTTTGAAAATGATGGAATCTAGTACCTTTAGACCATTGGTCTCAAACTCAATTCCTGGAGGGCCACAGCTCTGCTCAGTTTAGCTCCAACCCTACTCAAACACAGCTGATCCAGCTAATCAAGGTCTTCAGGATCACTAGAAACTTCCAGCCAGGTGTGATTTGGAGCTAAACTCTGCAGAGCTGCGGCCTTCCAGGAATTGAGTTTGAGACCACTGCTTTAGACAGTGCGTGCCATAGTAAAGACTATCCCTAATAGTCTAATTTTCCATATTTAAAATCAATATGGGGTCTAACCTGATTAGTCTATTGTAGGTATGGGAACTTAGAAGCATTTCTTACTCGAAACCTTTTGTCTTTAAAAAAAAATCACAAAAGGTCAAGAAAAAAAAAATCAAATGACCAAGACCAGTATATATTCTGAATCTCGAACAAATAATGTTTGTGAACCATATCTTTTTTTAGTCATTTCAAGAACATGGTATAGTCTGATTCATGAACTAACTCTTATGAACTGGTTATTTTAATGCTTAATCAGTATTTCGTCCTGAAAAGTGCTAGAATCGTTCAATTAATTACTCTGATCTCTAACAATGGTTGATGTTTACATGTCAAAATCGTGATAGTCAATAACATAACATATTATTTTAATTATGAATGTCATTTCTGCAATGATAAAATAAATAATTTATAGGCGCATAATCTGGGTCTATATATTGTATTTATAAAGTGAAGGCAACGCCATACAAAATGACTTAAATAAGAGTCTTCTAATGTGTAATATTTCAGTGTCTTTCTCTGTACTGCTTAAAATGAGCCGCAAAATGAGAATCATTAAAAAAGGCAGGATGGAGATACTCGAGGTCTTTTTCTAGCTGTCTGTGTGGGTTGTGTGATCCCGAGACACTGTCCAAAGACGGATGTGGGTGAGTAGGGATGAGTATCATTAAGGTTTTAACGGAATTACTACTCCTACCGATACTGCTTATCGATTTGGTACTTTAACAGTATTCTTATCGGTACTTTTTGTTATATATATATATTACATATTACATTATATTATATATTACTAACCTGTCGATCTCTAACGTTAGTTCTCGGAAAAGATCAGGATGAGCAAGCGACAAATGCTTAGCCAGTTTGGATGTGTTGCCTCCTGTGGTCAGTTCGTTCACCTTTATCATCTGTTTTGTATGCAAAGTAATGCCATATTTCACTTCTACTACGGTTCTCTTCATTTGTTTGTTTTGAGCGCTAATAGTTTAATCTGTTAACCCATCGTGTTGTTCACTTGTTCTGTTGTCACATTTACCGGATGCGCAGCAATTTGTCGTTAATTTTGACGTTAAGTTTGGGTTTTAGGGAGGAACGAATGTGTAACGCTGTGAAGGGAAAGACAAAACACGGCCATAATGCTTAGAAGCCAAAATCCATTTTTTTTTTAGCAGCCACAGGCCTAAAGTGTAAGCAGATGTTTTCATGTTTAGTTCTCTCTTCTATCATAAACAGGGCTTTCATGTCGTGCGTGCTGAAGCTCCTCCTCATCTTGCTTCTAAATTTCTAAATAGACAAATGTTTGAATATTAATGTATATAAAAACAGCTGGTGACTGGTTATATAGAATTTGCAAGATAATGTGTATATATAGCGATAATAAATGTATGTGTGTTTTCTTAATTTCTCCAGTACCGATAGCAGAACCAATAACGTCAGAGCTTATCGATACTCCGGTCTTTCATAATTTAGCCCCGGGACCGATTAAGTACCGGGTTTCGGTACCCATCTCTATGGGTGTGAATGCTAGAGGAAACAGCCTGAGATGTGTACCGAGTCAGATAATCTGGGATATCACTTACTTGCAAGCAGTTTTTTTTCAGCAGATTTGCCTGAATACTTGCCGGACTGCTTTTTAAGCAGTCATGGAGAAAGCTCTGCATAGATTTCAGGTTCTCCTCTGAGAAAACTCCTTAACAGTTCTCTGTAATCATCCTGTGGTGCGGACGCAGAGCTGTAGTCTTGGCACATTAGTCATGTTTGGGAGTCCCACTGGGGAGAAGGTGTGCACTTGCAGATCTGTGTAACATGCGGCATTTATCACACCTGTCTGCATTGCAGGTGTGTGTTAATGTGTGTTTGTGTGTGTCTTGTCATTTAGACCACCCGGTAATGTTGGCAAATCTTTTGTAAGTATGGACTGCACAAGGTCCAAAATGGACATTTGCCAAGTAGGGCTGTCGCGATAACCGCAATACCGCGAGGAATGCAACAACCGCAATATTTCTGTGTTTTCTTTTCTGTAAGGTTACGCCCTTCTCATTTTACACTTTGTGCATGTGTTCTGAATATTAGTAATGATAACAATGTGTACGGTGCTTATTTGTACTGTGGCTCAGTAAATTTGCACTTAACAAGCCTAAACAGACGATCTTATCTTATTGTTATTTTGTCATTCTCTTCTGTCTACTTCGCTTCCTGTTTCAACGCGATTTAGTTTCGGTTTATTTGGTTTATGAATATGACCTCGTTACATCATAACACATACACACACACACACAGATTATATAAATATACTCAAAATTACCGCAAGGGAAATTCCTTCACTGCGACAGCCCTATGGCCATGTGGCAAATATAAGTGAAACTTGGCCAGGTGGCGGTAACGTTTTTTTATGAATTGCATTTTTTCCCCCTGAGTCTTAACATGAGCAATATTAACAAATCAAAGAGATTTAGATTTCCTACTTAAAAAGCAGCCACTGTTGCATGTCTCCTGAGGAATCGAGCCAAAATGTCTGTTTTCCTTACAAATAAAGTGTTTATAGTAGTGTTGTCAAAAATAGGGGTCGACCGATATGTGTTTTTCAGGGCCGATACCGATACCGATTATTACAGATCAAGTAGACCGATAACCGATATTTTGAACCGATATACGTGTCTGGTGTAAAAATGAAAATGAATGCCAAAATTAATAATAACAAGAGCTCTGACAAAAAACGTTCTTTAAATGCTTTTAAACATGTCTTTAATTCTGAAAACTGTTAATAACAACAACATTTCCAGAGTTTTAATTTACAGTACAGTGCAAATGAAGACATAAAACATTAATTTAATTTATCTTTTAATCAAATGAGAGTTAGACTTTATTTTTGGCAAACAAATGAGTTTACTATTAAATTTAAAACATGGAAGAAATAGCGTGTGTGATTATTCTCAACAAAAGTTGTAATAATTGTTGTAGTTGTATTAGGCTACGTATACAGTAATATATTCGGCTAAACCGAATTTATATTTTGACAGGTTGCCATGAGGACCTTTTAAGTTTCTGTAGCCTATGTATATATGATATGACGATCGTTTTACTCAAATGAAACGGTCAAATGCTCATGAAGTGACTCTCTGAGCAGTTCTGGGGATGTTGTTCATGTATTTATGTCCTCATTTAGTGAGACGGCAGACGCTGAAGTCACTGCGAGCGTCACGTGCGCTTCAGTATGTATGTGTGCAGTAAATGGAAACCGCACGTCTGTGTCATTCATTAACAAAGATGCAGAACATGCAGGATTAATATTTAAATAGTGTTTTTGCGGCTTAATATTTATAGATACTAGTCCATAGCGCGAGTCAATTTAAGTGTACTGACCTACTTTTGATTAATTCATCCAAACTTGACACATTCCGTGACATTCCGCGTTATATGGTAAAGTCCATTATATGACTGCATTCCGATTCCGCCCGCATTTCGCATCGCGACATCATGGGTTATATTGAGGTGTTTTGCAACTTCAGTGTAGTGGATTGTGATTTATTGCAATCGTATTGTACCTTTGAGAGACAACTGATGCGTGATCACTGAGGCAGCTCCAGTTAGCGAGTGCTCTCGGTGTGAGACTGCCTTCAGTTTTCGCGTTGATTGGTCGGACTCGTGACTCTCTACATATCAGATGAGCGGGCGGAGATTGCTCTCAGAGATCGAGATCGCCGTTGAGCTCAGACAGGCTGCATCGAGCCAAATAGTGCATTTAAACATTAAATAGTTTCACCTGTATTATTTAGTCACCAATAAATAATGTCACCTGTAAATAGTATGGTATGTTTGTTTGCATAATAAAAAAAAAAAAATTATTATCGGCAAACCTGTTTTGAAAATGGCCGATATCGATAATCGGTAAAATGCTTAATATCGGCGCCGATAATCGGCCAGGCCGATAATCGGTCGACCCCTAGTCAAAAATATCGATATTTCGATAAATATCGATACTGAAATATCTGAACGGTACCAATACTAATTTCAAGTATCGATACTCCGATCCTAGCCGAGCTGTCACTTTCACTTCTCTCCAAAGCGCGTTGACAAACACCACACGTGACCGCAGTGCCTGTCTCGTGTCTCTTCTCATTCGCTCTGGTTAAATAGCAAAAGTGAAGTGAATATAAATATGGCGAGTGCGGCGCCTCCGCATAACCGGCTTTGGTTGATAAAGAACACAGCTGGAGTGCTATCTGGAAATATTTTGGATATGAAGCAAATGAACATGCAAAGTCGAAGGACACAAGCAAGCCAATATGCAAGAGTTGCTACAGAGCAGTGCTAACAAAAGGCGCTAATATAGACGGTTTCAACGGCAACAACATAAACAAACGGTACTGCGCGTATGCGTGCTCATTTGGAAAAGTTGTGATATTCTGGTGGGTCGCCACAAATAAATAAATGTATGTATGTGAAACACATCCCACAAGCACAACAACCTGAGCCCAACTTGATTACGCATCACTTGAACTGTGTTTGTAGCCGGCGCCACTAACCAGCCCGATATACAAACACAGACCGGAAGTTAACTTCGGTCCGGGCGTGTGCGCACGATGAAACCTGATATGAGTGTTTTTCACCGTAATTCTTCAAGTTAATATAATCTGACTGAGGAATCTTTAACTGTGAATCTTTAAATACTTTAACTGTGGTCAAATGTAAATTAACTTGTGCTTATTTAACTTCATTCAAAAATTATTACTTAAATTCTGCATTTTGTCTTTATGTCGATCCAGTGAGCATTGTTTTCGTGTGATGCACGCACGTTTGCGTGTGGATCGGTGATATGTGAATCCGGCATTAAAATCTGTTCATAAAATAATATTATGTATTAACCAGCATTTATGAACGATGAGCAATGCATTTGCTACAGTATATTTTAATCTTTGATAACTGTAGGTAATAAAAATACAACAGATCATGTTCGCTCTGGTCCAATGAAAAAAAATATTAACAGATAGAACTTTGGATTTTAATTAGTACATGTATTAGTAAATGTTAGTTTAAATTTACTTAAAACTAAGATTTAATAAATGGTTTGGAATTATTTTTCATTGTTTATTCATGTTAACAAATATCTATTACCATTAACTTAAGTTCTAAGATTAGTTAGATAGTTCAGTTCATTTTAAAAGTGTGGTCTAAAAAGAAAATAATTTTTTTTATTAAAGTTTGGCATTTTCTTGTAGCACCAGAAAGAAGATGAGACTCGACCTGCATCAAAAACAACACACTCACAACCTACACTAGACACTACACCTTGAACAAGTGCACTACCTCAAGACATTTTTGTTCATGTAAAATATACCTCATTGTCATGTTCTAGACTTGTTATATTTATCTAAAAAAAATAAATAAATAAAATTACCCCCTTAATGTTGTGGCAGTTTTTTTTTCTCCGTGGTATCGAAAATGGTATCGAATATCGATATTTTTCAAGGTATCGTATCGAAGTTAGAAATTCCAGTATCGTGACAACACTAGTTTATAGATAGATTAACTTTATAGATAAAGTGTTTTCTACAGAAAGTTAAGGCAGGACTATAGAGCTGGGCAATATGGCCAAAAAAAATTATAATACATTTTTTCTTAACAGTCAATATTGATAATTGACACAATACAGATTTTTTCTACTAAGTGAAAGTTGCGAATAGCAGACCATTAATTGTGGTTTGAAGCAACTATTTATGGGCCGAACATGACAAACACTTCACATATTTGAGTTCTTTGCACTTTTTACAGTCAACTATGCTTAACAAAAATGTATATATTGATAAAAAAATTGTATGTTCCATAAACTCATGTTCCAATGAGTTATATTGTTTCCAATCTTGAAACCGGTTTGTGCTGCCTGACTTTTTGATGTGTCTTTGCACAGTTTGCAATGCAGGCTGCAATATTAATATTAGGTGTTTTGTTTTTTGTCTCTTAGAAATGCACAAAATTTGACCGTAGCTTAAGTTGACCGTAGTAGTACATTTTTCCATAGGCCTTTGGATTATCGCAAAACATAAGCTCTGTGTTCAATCATAGTTCATGAAACTTTTGTCCATCAAGATAATCTTCACAAAATTATATAACTTTGATGAATTTTGAAGCCTAAATAAAAGCACCAGAGCTGAAAAGCTAAACTTAGGCTATAAACGAACTACTGCACCACGGTCGCTCGCCTTCAACGTCACCCCCACCGCGCTCTCGACAACTTCCTCAAACTTATCTTTAACATGTTCAGTGAAAAGCATTTACACTGTATATTAATTTTAATCGACACTACATGAGCCTTTTCATATAAACTGGAATGCATACGAACCTAGAGCCAAACGAAAACTGAAATATACATTGGTAATAAATAGTATAATGAATAAATGTAATAATCATAACTAAGACATTTGAAAGCACGTCATGATGAAAATGCAATCGGAAGTGTCCTAACACTTAGTCTAAATGCATTCAGGACAAATAACATTTAAATGATAATTTTGCTACTATTTTTGCTTGGACATGTTACACATATCAAATAAATTTGGGTTATAGATTTTCATTTCAATTTCACTACTTATAAAGCGTTACAAAGTATGCACTTTACATATTAAGACTACTGATGGAAATGGCAAATGTAAATAATATAATTTCATTTTCATTTTCCTTCTGCACCAAACTTTGCACATGTGGAGTAATGGAAAATGTCAATTTAAATACAGAAATACATTGCCATTTTGAATATTGCATTTCCATTTTGCATATTACATTGCAAATTGAAATTTGCTACACATATGCTTTATGTCGTAGAATAAAATGTGAATTTATCTTGAGCATGTGTGAGCCACGGACATTATTTAAGGGATTTAACCAAAATCCCATTCCAAAAACCCGTTGACGATGGAACCGGAAGTGCTAAAATGCTAACTCTCTTCCGTTTTTGCCTACAAAGGGCCATCATAGTTCCACCTCTCTATAATCTGTGTAGCTTTGTTCAAATGGAAAGCGTGGCTTTATTCCTTTTGGTGCATAAACATTGTACTGAACATTTTAATGTTTCTAAAAACGTTTTGCTAATGTTCCCATTTAGTTATGTAAATGTTATTTCTGAGCATTCAAACTGTCCTTTTTTATAACGTTTTAAAAATATTTGTATAGATATGCAAACATTAAAAAACATTGCATTTAAAATTTTAATTTCTAAACATGCTGCAACTAGTTACATTTTAAAAAAAAACATCCAACAAAAATCTTTCAGAAACTAAAAATGATATAAACGATATATGAGCGGTTTTGTGTTAACACTTTGAGAACATTATAAAAGACAAGATAACGCTGAATGAATGTTCTATTTACAATCCTGGAGAAACATAATTTTGAGAGAACCTTGCCCGAACATTAGCCAGAGTTTTGAGAGCATTCCTTGTTACCGGGGGAGGCAGTACTACCTGTTTTCTTTGGAACGGAAAACAGGGGAGTGTTTGGGAAAAGAGTTTGAAATCATGCAAAATACATTTCATAGCCAATACATTTTCTCAGTTCCCGCTGCTTTTGTTGGGTGAATTTTAGACAGGCCTGTGTGAGTGAATGTGAGACAGACTTTTCTCTCCAGGGGTTCAGGACATAGACAATCCCTCCACCTGTTCCCTGGCTGTATTAAAGACCGCTCTGCTATGGCATCGACTGTTAAACTGTAGGGATGGGACGATACACCTACCTCCTGATTCGATACTATCATGATACTTGGGGGCCGATACGATATGTATTGCAAAAAAATAAATAAAAATGTATTATCATAATTTTTTTTTAATTAGATTCTACAAGTATTGCTGTGTTGCTATTTTTTTTTTTTTTTTTTTTTAATCTAGACAATGGGAAAAAGTTGAATATACACTTAATATACAGACTGTCACAATAATAAAAAAACACATCTTAGCAGTCATTTTTCCTGTTTTATTTCCGTTTTCAGTAAACATAAACAAACAGCCACAAAAATTACAATAGAAAAATACATTTTGAAATAAAGTGCCCATCAAACTAGTTTCATCAATAAAATTAAATAAAATAAAGAGTCCGTGAAAGCTTTGTTTAACATCAATCTTAACTTTTAAATTCTGGAATGCGTTAAATAAAATATATAGCCGTGACCCTCGTATATAAGCAAGGACTAAAATAAAGCAATGCATTTAATATGAATTAATATCGATTCTGGTATAAAAAAATTTAAATCGATTTTAAAATCGTAAATTAAAAAATCGCGATAGTTAGGTGAATCCATTTTTTATGTCCCATCCCTAATAAACAGGGTTCATCTGCCGTAATGAATAGCAAATGGTTCAGTTGCATTAGGGTCTTGTAAATTTTTCACTGACCTACATTTGGAAGTTTATTTCTATCCTAACTAGCACGTTAATTATGTCCAGCCTCATTTGCCCAGAGCCACGTTTTAGCATAAATCACAGTAGAGTTAACATCTAATTTAAAAAAGGAAATGGTAACTTGTCTTATTACGACCAAAGCTTGCAGATAGCTAACTTCAGTTGACTCGATTATTGTTCCCACATTGCATAATTGCCTAAAAAGAGAATGCAAAAGAGCTGAATATACTAATTAGGCACGACTCCTTTCTCTCCTCATTATTGTTTAACTAGTGCACACTCATTCTGCCCTTTTCTTTCTGAAGAGACAAGCAGCTTGACCATCTAGATTGCGCTGTCGAGGCCAAGCATTGCTATCAGTTTTTTGTTGTTGTTGCTAATCAGCTCTGCCTCATCGCTGCCAATTTATTGTGGCCCGCTAAGAGTGACCTTTCAATAATGGAAGCTCTGGTTCTGATAAAACCACACATTGATTCTATTTCATGAACAGATTTCTGTCAGATGGCTGAGTTTTCCTCTAATCTTCATATTCGGGTGCCCTCATATGTTTAAATCAAGAGTTTCTTGGAACATCTTTCCTTGGGAATGAAGGTCATTTCATTGAAGCGTTTTCCTGAAATGTATTAGCATGTTTATGAAATGCATTATGAAAGTATATAGATTTGATGGAGGTCTTGCAAGCACTGATGGGAATTCAGAGTGTTTCTAAGTTTGTTTATCATACTTAGGGTTCGACCGATTATCGGCGCCGATATTAAGCATTTTACCGATTATCGATATCGGCCATTTTCAAAACATATTTGCCGATAATATTTTTGTATTATTATATATATATATATATATATATATTTTTTTTTTTTTATATAATGCAAACAAACATACTATTTACAGGTGACATTATTTATTGGTGAATAAATAATACAGGTGAAACTATTTAATGTTTAAATGCACTATTTGGCTCGATGCAGCCTGTCTGAGCTCAACACTGTGAGGTGAGGCGATCTCTCAATCTCTGAGAGCAATCTCCGCCCACCGCTCATCTGATATGTAGAGAGTCACGAGTCCGACCAATCAACGCGAAAACTGAAGGCAGTCTCACATGGAGCTGCGTCAGTGATCACGCATCAGTTGTCTCTCAAAGGTAAAGCAGCAGCAGACTTGCTGAAGTTGCAAAACACCTCAATATAACCCATGATGTCCGCGATGCGGAAAATGCGGGCGGAATCGCGGAATGCAGTCATATAATGTAATTTACCGTATAAGAATGTCACGGAATGTGTCGAAGTTTGGATGAATTAATCAAAAGTAGGTCAGTACACTTAAATCAACTCGCTATGGACTAGTATCTATAAATATTAAGCTGCAAAAACACTATTTAAATATGAATCCTGCATGTTCTGCATCTCTGTTAATGAATGACACAGATGTGCGGTTTCGTTTACTGCACACACACATACTGAAGCGCGTGATGCTCGCGGTGACTTCAGCATCTGCCGTCTCACTAAATGAGGACATAAATACATGAACAACATCCCCAGAACTGCTCGGAGAGTCACTTGATGAGCATTTGACGGTTTCATTTGAGTAAAACGATCGTCATATCATATATAGGCTACAGAAACTTAAAAGGTCCTCATGGCAACCTGTCAAAATATAAGTTCGGTTTAGCCGAATATATTACTGTATACATAATACAACTACAACAATTATTACAACTTTTGTTGAGAATAATAACACAATACGCTATTTCTTCCAGGTTTTAATTTTAATAGTAAACTCATTTGTTTGCCAAAAATAAAGTCTAACTCATTTGATTAAAAGATAAATTAAATTAATGTTTTATGCCTTCATTTGCACTGTACTGTAAATTAAAACCAGTCTACTTGATCTGTAATAATCGGTATCGGTATCGGCCCTGAAAAACACATATCGGTCGACCCCTAATCATACTAACTCAATTACAAAACGGTTATTGTAAAATGTTATGCAATTTAAGTCATGAGTGAAGCAGTAGATGAGAGGGTTACTTGTGTTTACTCATGAGACTATTTTTGAGATCATGTTGAAATTTCCTATCCAGATGAGCATCGTGAAACCGGTTACTTTGGATGAGAACAATATGATCTTATTATAACCAGTTTTAGACTTAAAAACACTTTACATTTTAAAAATGGTTGTTTTGTTGTAAAACACTGATGGGAAAAAAATACTAATTTTATTGTCCATTAGCTGTAGCGTTTTCTATCCCCCCAAAAAATAACACTTGCACAACACTAACATGACTTTTTAATTGCAAGGCATTAATTAAGTTTGTAGGCTTGAAAAGGTAGAATTGAAGTACTTTTTTAAATGTTAAATGTCTTGTATAAATATATTAATTGAAAAACAGGTGGGCTTTTTCATTAAAAGTGACAGTAAAGATTTACATTCTTACATAATTGATTTTCTAATTTTATTGATAAACTAGAATTTTATGTTTTGCCACAATTGTATTTTTTATAAATCGAGCAATCACAATTAAAATTAGTTTCCACAACTGTTCTTGTTATGTTATGTAATATGAACATAACTATTAGGAAAATAAGCCCCTTTTAATGTAGCGTACAGAAGTGTATTTGCGTTGGTCATATGCATTTTCATCATGGTTTTAAGGACCCTCTAGCCAGAGGCTATCCAGTGGGCCTTTTCTGCTGACTAAATATTGTCCTGTATCAGTATCTGTCAAAGAGGTAGAGGTCACATTCCATCAGTCAAGTCTCTCATTGGACAATCACATGTGTATGTGCTGCAGGGTGAGCCTGATGCGGAAGGGGAAAGAGTGAGAATGCAAAAGGATGAAAAGGAGGTAGGGACAAGAAAAATAGCACACACACACACATAAAGACTGAGAAAAATCATATTCAAAGGGGAGTATTGGAGAGGCACAAGGCAGAATGGCTATTGCTGAGTAAAGCTGCTTCTCTGCTATGCAGTCGGTCTCTAACCAATCGCAGCTTTGCTACGTGACTGAACTCACCAATCGGATCAGTCTCCTTTTATGTCCGTGTGTGTGTCCGTGTGTGTTTCCGTGTGTGTGTGTGCGTGTGTGTGTGTGGGGGGGCACCTTTGCTCTAGTATGTCCTGTGTAATAGGTGAGCGAGAAATTAATGGTGTCCGTACCGATGGTTTAGTTGCAGAAGATTATGATGATGCACTTTCACATGATCACGACCCACACTGAAACGCTGCAGTCTATTGACAAAACTATCATACTGGGATCAGTTTGACTGAATGCTGATTCACACTACTGTCAGTAATATCAGCTCGCTAATATCAAGCTGATATTTGGACATTCTGATATTATCAGCATTAGCAAACTGTGCCCGTTTGGTGGATTAACAGTTCTAACAAATATGATCGTAAATATTAGGGCTGTCAAATTGGCTGAAAAACTAAATTAGAATTTTATACTACAATATTATCAAAATTCAAATTATATTCGAATTTAAAAGGCATAAATTCAGTTAGGAAAACAAAAGCTTTTGGCTTCTCTAATTAGGCCACATCGAGCTAAATATTACCAAATGCACGTTTCTTCAAAGCAGGACTTGGTAATATGAGCAAAAATTCATATCTCGGGTTTTTTGTATTTGGATTAAACAAATAAATAAAGTGAATGTAACCATGTAGTCATATTTAATGTGCAAAAGGTTGAAATCACATTACATTCTAACATTCTAACATTGCGATCTAAAAACAAGAATAATGCAAAGTTAAATTTACTAAACTAAAAATGAAAAAAAAGGCTATTTTGATTACCCCATTACAGTTACTTTACAGTTAGTGCTATCATACAAATACACTTGTAGGTTTAAAATGTCCAACTACAAACATTTAAGCAAAATGTATATTTTAGTCCGAGTTATTGCGCTCTGTCTGTTTGGCGCTCATGCGTGCGTTCAGAACCAAGTCTGTGAGTTTAGCGGAGAATCGCAAAGCAGAAGCTCGTGCACTTCTGACAGCAAAATGGAAATATTTCCATGGCTTTATAACACTTACAGATGGAGAATATGCCTGTGAAATGTCAGTAATGCATTTAGGAAAAGAGCACATAGCTCAAACAGCACGTCTCTGTCAGGGCACACGCAGCCTTTCTGTCAGAGACGCTTTAAACTCAAAGATTCATCATTGCTGATACACGTAATTTATTAACATTTAATTTATATAAAAATTTTTTAACATGGCTTGTTAGAATTACAGAATTCAACCCATATCAGCAGCATAGTATTTTGCTCAGATATTAGTATGCACACTCATACCACACAGATATTTACATATAGTTTGCTTCAGCCCACACAATCTGCACTGCTGCCGTATGTACAACTGCAGCTGACGCCTGTTCAAAGGCTTGCACAATCACTCATAGGTGTTTTTGTACAAAACCCCAGCATGCACAGCAAACCTGAGCCACTTTAAATTATTGTTGACCATTAAACTGTATACTGTCGTTTTTGTTGTTTGCTTATCCTGAAGCTCTTGTTCTGTGCTGTTTTCATATTCATAGTGTAATGCTTGTGTATTGCTTTTTTTACTGAAGCATATTGCAAGATGTTGATTACGTGTGAAGATTAGCCTTAATTTTAATTTTTTAAGAACAGTCAGGAGACGAATGCCCTTCGGGTAAATGCATTGAAAAGAGCACAGATCTGAGTCACATGTGTGGACATGTATGTAATTAGACAGATGGCCCATGTTTATGGATGTTATATATAGATATTTGTTGGGTCCTTCAGGCGGAGAGGCCAACACAATTTTGTCACTTTGGTGAGGGTTGAGTGTAATGGATGTAGCATGCTCTCATGTATGGATTTTAAAAATGCTTAACCTATAACGAACTGATTGTTCAGTCCCCTGGTAGTGAAAACCATTCAAGTTTGTAAAGCAACAAGTCAACCTACAATGTGCTTGCCTTGCATTATGATCATAGTACATTAAACAAGTTGACCAATTAGTACAAATGTAATATTGTAAGCAGAATTCCTCAAATAATAGTTAGTCAGTACAAATCATTCAGCACATTGAGTTATTGTTGTTCTTTACCACGTCAACCACTTGCTCGCCTGGGCCATCAGCAGGAAAAGAATTGGTGAGGAGGAAAAGCCTGTGTGTGTCCTATGCCTTAGTAGACAGCATGAAACCCACAAAAAAACAACAACTAAATAAATAAATATAAATGGAAAAAATTACAGAGAGAATAATAATAATAGCAGCTATTCGCTGTATGCTATTTTTCAATGTTTCAAATATTGCAGGTGTTTTTTCCGTGGTAGATTTTTTTTTATTAAAAAAAGCATTCATTTTTCATAATGTTTATTTAAATTATTTGGTAGTCTAAGGTGGGATGGGGATTCTGGAAGGGGGGAGGGCACCAGATTTTTTTGTAGGTTTAAAAAGGGGGCGACCAAAAAAGTTTAAGAACCATTAATCAATGTATTAGAGTGTGTTTTGCCAGATAAACCTAATTGCAATGAATGTCTAATGATATATGATGATGATTGCATTGTGGGGTGCTGGTGTAGTGTTATGTCTCTTTGTAGGCTCTTTGTCCCAGTGCCATACCTTTGTCTTTTGCTCTCCAGCGGAGGCTAAAGCTGCCTTACTTCTCTACTGCTAGAATGGCTGTACCTAGTCAGCTCTTTGCTCTAATCTCTCTTCAACTGCAGTTTTCTTTGCCTCCCTCTCCTCCCTCCTCTTCCTCAGAGTGTGTGTGTGTGTGTGTGTGTGTGTGTGTGTGTGTGTGTGTGCGTGCGACTAGGGCAGCTGCTGCAGGCAGCCTTTTTTTGGGGGCAGGTTTTTCAGTCTGCTTACAGCACTCAGCACAGCATGCTGCATTTGCACCACGTTTCATTAGTAATTCTGGACCATTCTCACAGCATTACCCCCCTCAGTTTGCAGCGGCATTCGTCAGAGTGGTATTTCAGCATCCCGGGGGAAGATTAAATAAGTTCCTGCTCTTATAATAGCTACCAACAGAAACAAAACAAGGTCGGACAATTGTGAATTATTTAGCAGCACTGCATTTGAGAGATACTGACATGTAATTGTAAAACACCCCTGACTTTCTTCACCACCTCTCTGTGAGTTCGCTCCATGTGTCTGTTTATAAGTGCATTCATGTGTAGAGGATGTATGGATGGACGACTGCTGATATGTCAGTGGGTGCTCTGAGAGAGTTCCGGCAGTTTACCTGTATCCGTGTATATCCTCCTGGTGATTGATGACCTAAATCTTTGGACAGCCTGTGTTGTTTTGACATAGCTGGAGTATTTTTCAGGTGTATGTGTTGCATAGTTGCACATGAGGAGTGATGTCTTCTCTCTCACACACACATTTACACTGACACACTGGCCTTTCCCCATGGGTGCAGGTGACTTCTCTCTCACCAATTGAGACTTATATGTTATTATGATAGAATTTGTCATGTAAGCATTTTTAACCAATATCTTTTTGTTAGATTGATATTAAAAGCATATAATTAGACCTTTTTAGCTTTTTTGCATTTCTCAGAAACAGAAGTCATAGGGCCAGTTTTGACAGCGCAAACTGTCTTTTGGTGTTAAAATAGTACTGGTTTTACTAAATATGCGCAGTGACGAATTACAGCTAAAAAGGTGTGGACAGAGTCATTTTTGCACCTGACCTTAATGAACATGCATTTCTAGGAGTTTCCGTTTCAGACGCAAAATGTATGGGAGGAGAGTATAAAAATGAATCACGCAACGCGATTTATTAATGTTTGCGCTAGTCAAGTGACTGGCATTTGCACCATTATTTAACACCCAAAAAAGCATGTCAAAGGCATTTGCGCTTGAAATGGATGCAATTTGTTGCTAGGAGGAGGCACAGCAGAAAACAGAGGCGTGTGGTAGAAGGGAGAGGGTTTTTCCAGATGTATTAATTTATTTGTAAAGAACACATTATCCGAACATATCGTTTGCCAACCCATTTTATTTTTAATTTGCTTCAGGAAATAAAAGACGACTTGGAGCCTGAGTCACGCAATACCAGCTCTACCTGTTGCAACTCTTCATTTTTTGACCTCTGGTTATTACAGTACAGTGGCTTATTTCTATCTTTATTGTTCATTCACGACTACTCTAATTTGCGCTGCGCTTGGTATATTGTGTTGGTCGATATCTAAATTAGATGTTGCGTCTGTGTTCTTTAATTTTAATCGGCGCTGTTTTGGAAATGCGCTCTCGCACTAATTTGCCCTGTTTAATCAAGCTGGCCCAAAATTGGGTAAAACTTCTATAGTCATGAACTTCTATATTCGAAAACTACATCTAATGTAAGTTTTGTTTTCCCATTTGCTCAAGTAGCAGAAAATAAAATCCATGATAGCATTTTTTAAATTAAAAAAATAAAAAGATCACGTAATTTTTGCCATCACTCCCTCAGCACTCCCTCAGCCGTTGTATTAGAAACACTTGCATTTACTAGTTTTCTGTAATTTAATGCCAAGGTCATATAACATCAAGTATAATGTTATAAATGCGCATTTAAGTTTTTTAATTGAAGAATATTTACAATTTAGCTACATATGCGATCTTATTAACTGTGGAAACGCATCATCACAGTCTGCTAAATGGTCCATTAACTACACCTAATTTTTTTCAGAATATGAAATATTTATTTTGCTTTGCCATGTTTTAAAACTGCACTAAAAATGTTTGTACACTGCAGTTCAATAGTTTGGGGTCGGAAAGATCTCATCATTCATTCAACAGGGTTGTTTAAATGGCTGATTCATTCAGAATGAGTGAAGTGGTAGAGCATTGCGTCAGCAGCGCAAAAGGTTATGGGTTCGATTCCCAGGGAACACACATACTAATGAAAAAAAATGTATAGCCTGAATTCACTGTAAGTCGCTTTGGATAAAAGCGTCTGCTAAATGCATAAATGTAAATGTAAATGTATATGGTTTATAAATGGCTCACTGAATCATTGGCTTACCTGGTTCGTTAAAAACCAGTAACGAAACACCCCTTTGTGTTGCTCAGAAAGGCACAAACAGGAATGTGATTTCTGTATTTTCTGGTTACTGCATGATTGAAATTGCGCAAATGGCCTTAAGCTATTACCTAAATAAACATCAAAAAGATTGTTTACTAAGACACCATGGACAGAATGATCCTGAGAGCCCTGCACGAGCTCGCAGCGCCATCTGCAGGACGGTTAAAAGCTTTCAAATGATTCAAACGCGAGTAGGATCAAAGTAAAAACAGCTTAATATCATATGTGACCCTGGACCGCAAAACCAGTCATAAGTAACATGGGTACATTTGTAGCAATAGCCAACAATACATTGTATGGGTCAAAATTATAGATTTTTCCTTTATGCCAAAAATCATTAGGATATTAAGTAAAGATCATGCTCCATGAAGATATTTCTAAAATTTCCTACCGTAAATATATCAAAAACTTCCAGATTTTCTAATGGTTATATCTCGGCAAAATATTGTTCTCGGGAAAATTGACCCTTATGACTGGTTTTGTGGTCCAGGGTCACATGTGCATATGTTGTGTAAGTGCCGATGTGTTCTTAGAAGAAACCACAATTTCATTTTAAGTAGAGATTATTTTGACAATGAGCATGAAGTCTAGATTCTTTGAGATGTTTTTAAACGGGCTCAAGCTGTGTCATCATCCCCTGACAGCTGCCCGTCTGTCCTTCGCAGATCTGACTCCTCACGCCTGTCTCTCCAGACAAAGAGATGTTGACCCCATGGCTATTCTTTACATTACTGAGTGCGGCACAGAGTTATTTTTAGTCTATCCCCGCCTACTCAGATGTACACCTATGCGGAACCTAATCCCCACCTTCCCTTTTTGTAGCAGCGATCCACGTGTATCTGCATTTCCTTCACCCTTCATGTAGCACCGCAAAGCGCATTGAAGATCGGTGACCTTTCAGAGCACTGCACGCTCAAGTGGACAATCAGCCTGACACAATACATCATGCAGAGCTGATTCAACCACATCCTAGATAACCCACAAAGGAAGGCAGTCAACATTGTGAAGCAGGCGTCATGGTGTAGCCTAGATTCATCTGAATACCTCACCTTTGCAGCAGTGCAGTTAGCGCCGGCTCTCTTCAAGACCAGCGGGCTGAGCACAAATCTGAAGTCGACTGTGCCAAATGCAGGGGAGGGAAGCTGGCACAGTGCGAGTCTGTGTTTTCGTGAGATGGAAATTAAACCGAGGGTGAGAGCCAGAGAGGGGTTCCCCAACCTCAGTGCCGCAGCTCTGCAGTGCTGAATGAGAAACGCTGTAAATCATATAGTTGTACTGATCTGTAATTGATACCATTTGTACTTTGAGATGTGAGAGGTGAATGTAATCCAAGAGCATTTTTAATGTAAATAAATATTATTCAGGAGTAGATTAACTTCTTTCTATATCTGTTTTTTACTTAATTTATTCATTCATTTATTAATGCTAAAGAGAATTGTAATGAATTTGATGAGATTTTTTGGGGGGCATTATTTTTTTTACCAACATGCTCATATTACATTTTGCATTTATGCATTTAGATTTATACATTTAGTTACATTTATGCATTTACGCTTCTATCCAAAGCAACTTACGGACTGGCTATATTCAGGCTATACATTTTTTATCAGTATGTGTGTTCCCTGGGAATTGAACCCACAACCTTTTACGCTGCTAACGCAATGCTCTACCACTGAGCCACAGGAACACCATTTCGGTTCTTTAATAACTTGATAGACAAATAATTGGTTATCAGCATATTAGAATGATTTCTGAAGGATCATGTGACACTGGATACTGGATTAATGCTGACAATTTACATTTTTCAATTATGTTTTTTATATATTTTCAAATAGAAAAACAATATTTTAAATTGTTATAATATTATATGTATATAATATTTTTACTGCATTTCTGATTAAATAAATGCAGCCTTGATGAACTTAAGAAACTTATTTCAAAAATATATTTTTTTAAAGTGTACTTAAATTTTCTTTTTAAGAAATCTTTTGCAAATCAATTTCAGTTTATTATGATAATCAGTTGTGACTGAGTGCAAACAACTAGCTTGAGTTTAAAGGCGTCATAAAATGCAGTTTCAGATTTTTATATTATGTTTTTTAATGTTAGTTTATAAAGTTTGTACGTATTTCTTGCACCAAAAGAAAAGAGTCCAATCGATGTATGTCCAATCTTTAAAAAAATTAAAACAATGCATGTTTGAAATGTGCAGAACAACTGGAAATTGTAACATCACAATTCTCCCGATTTCACCTCTGGGCATTTCAGAAGGGTAGAAAATAATAATTAATATTTTAAACCATTTTGTCCATTTGAGTTCTGAAACTTGCTTTATGTTTTAATTGAAGAGTGACCTCTTTAAGTCTTTTGATTGTAACAAAGAATACATTAGCTGCTGTTGTTATTTTTACCTGAATGTAGAAGTAATAGCAGTTCATTGACAAGTAAAAAAACACTTCAATCAGCGAGTGAGCAATTAGACTAATTCAAGCTGATAGCTAATGAGTTTGAAATGGATTTGAGCCTTTTGATCAATACACCAAAAGATACACTTATCAGCTTATTAGGGCTGTCAATTTTTTCAGAATTTCAAATATTCGTCGAATAAAAAAAAATCCACATTCGAATGTCCGTCAGGCAGCTTGGCACACAAGATGCGATGACGAGGTCTCGTTGCATTTTAATGCTTTTTTTTCTTAGCCTGCACATTCACAATATTGCGGAAAAAGAGAACATCAATGTGGAGATGATGTTGCTTATCTGAAAACTGAAACCAAGCCGCTCACACAGAACGCATATTCATCTATCATCATTGCACTCGCGTCTCACACAAGAGAGCCCAAAGCCATATCAAATTCATGTAAGTTCAACTTAAAAAAACATGTAGCCTAATTACTATATTAAGAAACTAGCTTGCTAGCTAACGTGCATATTGACAACGTAAACATGAACCTTGCGATCGTATGATTAAATGTTAATAAATTACGTGTATCAGCAATGATGAATCTTTGAGTTTAAAGCGTCTCTGACAGAAAGGCTGCGTGTGCCCTGACAGAGACGCGCTGTTTGAGCTCTGTGCTCTTTTCCTAAATGCATAACTTACATTTCACAGGCATATTCTCCATCTGTAAATGTTAGAAAGCCATGGAAATATTTCCATTTTGCTGTCAGAAGTGCACGAGCTTCTGCTTTGTGATTCTCTGCTAAACTCACAGACTTGGTTCTGAACGCACGCCGCCGCACGCATGAGCGCCAAACAGACAGAGCACAATAACTCGGACTAAAATATACATTTTGCTTAAATGTTTGTAGTTGGACATTTTAAACCTAAAAGTAGGTGTATTTGTATGATGGCACTAACTGTAATGGGGTAATCAAAATAGCCTTTTTACTCAATTAGCCTAGTCTGTGCTTTTTCATTTTTTAGTTTAGTAAATTTAACTTTGCTTTGAAAGCTTTATTTTTAGATCGCAATGTTACAATGTTAGAATGTAATGTGATTTGAACTGTTTTTGCACATTAGATATGCCTACATGGTTACATTCACTTTATTTATTTGTTTAATCCAAATACAAAATACAGAGATATGTACCGTATACCGCAAATCAGCCAAAAATACCGAGATATGAATTTTTGCTCATATTACCAAGTCCTGCTTTGAAGAAACGTGAATTTGGTCATATTTAGCTCGATGCGCACTCTTGTTGCCTAATTAGAGAAGCCAAAAGCTTTTTTTTTCTCCTTGCTGAATTTATGCCTTTTAAATGCGAATTTTGAAAATATTTTAGTATAAAATTTGAATTGTGTTTTTCAGCCAATTTGACAGCCCTACTTCAATTGATAAGAATCAATTGTGGGCTATTTTTTTTTTTTTACAAATTGAACTGGTTTATGTATTACCATATTACCAAGATGCTCATTCACCAAGTCACTAGTTGATATACGAAGACATTAATTTGCTCTGATCACTCTGTCCCAAGATGGAAGTCAGAGCCAATTGCGAGGTCACCTCTGTCTGCAGCAGAGTCAGATTAGATAGACTGAGACCATAAAAAGGTCTATTTATGGATTAGGAGAGCTTTATACGGCATTGCCTTTAGGGACCAGTATCTGGACATCTGTTTGGAGGCCAGCCGTCACTGTGTCTGCTGCAGGATGGAATCAACATAGATTCGATGTTTGTGTCACACAGACCTTTCATTGAAGTGATGCAAGGGCACTATGGGACATGTCTTGAGTTGGAGAGTGCATTAACAATGGTTTATGTTCAAGGATATAAAAATCCACTTCACAATTAAAGTAATAGTTTAAGTGGAAATTAAAATTTACTGAAAATGGATTAACCCTCAGGCCATCCAAGATGTTGATTCGTTTTTCTTCTTCATCAGAACAGATTGTAGCATTTAATCACTTGCTCACCAGTGGAATGAATTGGTGTCGTCAAAATGAGAGAATGTCAGCATTTTAACTGGCTTCTGGCCAAAACATGGGTTCATAATCCATAATGCTTCTGACTCTTGTTTGAGCTTGCCGTGAACTTCTAATCATTCCTCTGTGTGTTATTTGCTCCATGTAAACAGTACTAAGTAGGTTAGATATAATGTAATGGTGCTTTTCCACTGCGTACGGCATGGCAAGGCTCTGTTCGGCTCTGTTTGCGTTTCCACTGTAGTAGTACTGCTTTAGAGTGGGTGGGATTATTCACATGTCGTTATAGTTGCGGCGCCTGTACTGCTGTGTCTCCTGAAAAAGCTTTTAATTCCCTCGCTCCATCAAGCCAGGGCTCTAGACTAACTTTTTGCACTGGGTGCACTGGTGCGCCTAACTTTTTTTCTTAGGTGCACCGGCACAAAAGTTAGGTGCACCCAAATTTTTATATAGGCAATATTGACTAGTAAACGACTAACTAACAATGTGGTCAACATAACGTTCTTTATTTGAAGCACAATTCTACAAGAAAGGTAACTTACTGAAAAAGTGTTGGTGCTTAAAGTGCTTCACTGAGCAGAGATTTAAACTTAAAACATCTCAAGATAAATTAAATCTAAATTAAGTGTTTTAAGGGCGTCAAACTGAACATCTCATGGCTCAATGTATTATGGACTATCCTCCATTGCAGTCACATGCCCCTCGGATGGCCAACTCCTGTAGTTTAGCTTTCTTAATCTTTGTCCTTGGCTAAACCAGCTGACCACACTCTCTCTAGCATCAACATCTTCCAGACTTGGCCCTTCTACACTGAGTCTTATCAGATCTTCCACTGTGTCTGAACGAAGGGATGCTCTAGTGCAGTGCTTCTTAAACCCATAAAACAATCCTGCGCCCCATCCCACCACAGACTACCAAATAATTGCACTAAACATAATGAAAAAAAAAAGTATTTACAGTTTTATAACCAATTCTTACTATGCAAAAATAAGTATACTTAGGCCTTTAGTGTTATGTTAGAAGCATTTTATACTCATACCTTTTCTTGATTTAATATTTTGATTTTTTTAGCTTTATTTTCATTTAAATGTTTAGTTTTGAAATGTTGTATGCATTTGTCATGTTTATTTCATGTCTTTATCTTCTTAAATGTGTGTATATAATATGTATAGTTTTAACTTTTAATTTTAGTTACTTTTTCTTATTTGTAAGCCGCTTTGGATAAAAGCGTCTGCTAAATGACTAAAAGTAAAGAAAAAAATAACTGTTCTGTTCTGTCTAATCGTCTCTCTGTACTCATACTGTATTTTAATTAGGGATGGGTATCGTTAAGGTTTTAACGGTATTACTACTCTTATCGATACTGCTTATCGGTCCGGTACTTTAACGGTATTCTTATCGGTACTTTTTGTTATTTATATATATACATACATATATACATACATACACATATATGTATGAAATATATATTTCTATGATAGATTAGCAGCTTAATTAACATGGCTTTATATTCTGAAATGTTAAATAAATATTTAATTAAATGAATATAAAACATCTATTTGTAAATGCACCAGTGTGCAGGCATTTTTAGTGTTTTATATACATAAGATAAGATAGAGTAAGAACATGAACAAAGAAACTAAGTTAAATAAACTGACAAATATACCAGTTGTCATACCATAAAACAAATGTACAAATGTAAAAAAAACAAAAAAACAGTGCTTTCATTTATCTATGGTGGTCTACTAACATTAATGTTCAGATAAGTAATAGCTACAAAATAAATCTAAAAGTGATCAAATATAAATGAACACTGCATAGTTTTCACTGTAGGCTATATATTGATAGATTAATGCTTATTAAAGCTATTACTTTATTCAGATTAAGAGCTGTGAGTGATTTTGTCTTTGTATTTTGTTCTTTGATTAACATTGAAGAAGCTCCAATCTGTCACTGAGACAAAATATTGACACACAATTTTCTCCCAACTCTTCTCGTTCACTTTAAGATATAAACTGTGTTTTAAGTGAATACTCTCCAAGTCGTCCGTTTTTACATGCTTTGTGTGTATTTGATCGTTTGGACGAGCCCGAAGCTCAAAGTGTACTTTGCTTGTCTGTTTTGGAGCGCGCCGCGCACGCGCACACACACACACGCGCGCGCAAACACACACACACACGCACTTCAGCCTGAGGAACAGCGTCTCTCGTGTGGATTGTACTTTCAACGTTTTATTATCAAACATGTCCAGCAATTTAGTAACTGTAAAGACGGCATTTTACAACAATCGACAGACGATTGATCTGATTCTGACGTTCAGTTTTGTTCAGGGAGGAACGAATGCGCGCCGCTGTGAAGAGAAGGAAGTTGTGCTAGAAAAAACACGGCTATAATCTTTAGAAGCTAAAAAAACATTAAATAAACTCAGTTTAATATAACAGCCACAGGCCTAAAGTGTAAGCATGTTTTAATGGTTAGTTCTCTCTTCTATCATAAACAGGGCTTTCATGTTGCGCGTGCTGAACTCATCCACGTGAGCGCGATCTGAATTGCGAATAGCAAAAATGCATCATAGACAAGAGTTTGAATATTATTGCATATAAAAACAGCTGGTGACTCTGGCGGGATAGAATTTGCAAGATAATGTGTATATATATATATATAGAAATAATAAATGTATGTGTGTTTTCTTAATTTCTCCAGTACCGATAGCAGAACCGTTAACGTCAGAGCTTATCGATACTCCGGTCTTTCATAATTTAGCCCCGAGACCGATTAAATACCGGGTTTCGGTACCCATTCCTAATTTTAATGCAGCCAAATTCTCAATAAAACTGTTTTACTTTATATATTTGACTGTTTATGTTGTCAGTCAACAGGATAAATATGAAATAATGACTGAAACACGTCCCTTTAAGAATTCATAACCAGCTCTCCCTTCCAAGAAGCTAGTCTGCACAAAAATACTAATTTATAATTTTATTGAGCCGTTGTCTGATGAAATCAAATAATACACAATATAAGACAAGACAATTCCTGTGCTGTGATTTCTTCTATATTTGCATGTACATTTAGAGAAGCAATAATATCTGTTTTAACTGAACAGGCTCCTCTCAGACGCTTGCTGAACAGAGCAGATGCAGAGAAAGCGCGCTGATCTCGCGCCGTTGCGGCGATCACAGAGACACTCAGAGAGACTCGATTTGTCACTAGTTGCTTTTTTTGGAAAACAAAATGTTGCTATGGGGGTCTACAAAGGCGCTAAATGTCGCTAAGTTGGCAACACTGCACGCATCTCTACTACTCACCTCTTCTCTCTGTCTGACTGCAGCACGCACACTTTGTCAACGCCACACACATACAGGAATATCTGGACTGCGGCCAATCAGAGGGGGTCCGCCCTTCACTATCTCTGATTGGTTTAGACCACGATATAAGCCTACGGGAGTGTCTTTTGTTGAGTTTCTGAGTCGCGGATACTTTTTTTCTTTTCTCGAATGGCTGGGCCCCTGGGATTTTTGTTAGTCGCACCCGAGAGAAATTAGGTCGCACGTGCAACCAAATTGGTCGCACTCTAGAGCCCTGCATCAAGCTCTCGCTGGATCCGCTCCTCGGCTATCAATGAGAGGAACGTCTCTACTTCCTCAACAGACAATGAAACAGCCATTTTTTTATTAAAATAAATGTGCGCTCATTCAAAACAGTTGCGTACAATCCTTTGCTGGCTGTGCTGATTTAAATCTTGCAAATTTATGGTGCTTATTCTTCATCAATGTTATTATAAAAAATATGCAGTTAATAAGTTATCAGTCTAAAACAGGGCTCGTCATGGGGTGTGCGGTCCGGAGCGCTGTGGCATTTATTGTATATCGCGACTGATGTAGCCATTAAACATTTAACTTTGTAGTAAAGTTAAATGTTTAATTTAACTTTACTACAAAAATCTGAACTTACCTGAAAATACTTTTATCTTTAACATGTTCGTTTATGTCCAATGTTTAGTGTTAAACTGTTGGTCTTTAAAATAAATCTACTTTTGATGTTTAGACTGATAACTTCTGATGTGGCAGACTTGTCCCAGTAGGACGCGCGGTCGTAATAGCGATGTATGACTGCTGTATCCGAATATGAACTAGCTGTTTTAAATATTTGTATATTTAACATGTTAGTTTTTCAGTATGTTTGAAAGTATATTATTTCGGTCATTGGTACTTCCAGGCTCTCTCTCTCTCTCACGCACGTACTGTTTAACCCTTTAAGAATCCAGCGGACGCCTAGTAGTGACAGGGTAAAGTTATCAAAAAAAATAAAAACATGTCACATTTTTTTTTCATGTCATATATCCACGGAAAGCTGAGATTCCTGTGATTTCAACTATGTAAACCATTTTAAGATACTATAAACACAGCATGTACAATCTGTGTCTTTATCAGACCCCTTTTTGTTGACATAATGAAGACATGCATGATAGTACAGACATACATAGGAATAACACAGTAGGGATACAATATAAGAAAAAAAAACACAAATTAAATAATGTACTGTGTACAGAAATATAAATATAGGAAAAAAAATGTATTTAGATTATAAATTATAAATATATATGTAATTTTAAAAGTGTACACATTTTGAAATCTATAAATAAATGTCACTATAATGTGTTTATGCTTCAGTTACTATGTGTCAGCAATTATTGACAGTGAATCTGGATGAGAAACTGAATAGCTCTAAGTGTAACCTTTCATTAGAGCCCAAAATGATGACTGTACATTAAAGCATTCAAGAATTACAGCATTGTATGTGTCGTTGGTTACAAAGGGTCGATTGGAGTCTCCCATGTGTACATTTTTCGGAAGCGTCTAGACATAAAATTAGATAAACATGTGTAAAACACTAATTTTCTAATATATTGTTTATCAAATGGTAAATTTGGCTTGGTAAGGCTTCATTCTGTGATCCCAATGTATTTTCCAGCTCATACCTCCCAGCTATAGTCATCTGCAGGCTTCTATTTACACAAAAATGCAGGCGGAATAATTTTTTTCTTTTTTTAGTGTATTCAAAGTGCTATTACTCAATATCAGTAAGACTTACAGTGATTCTGACTGTTGAGAAACAAACCTCAGAGTGTCACCTTTCAGAGGAGACCAACATCATGCATATCATCCAAATGGCCCAAGAACAGCATGCAATTTACTTTGGGTATGCCTTTTTTAGGCGTTTTAGGCAGATTTTACAGGAATCGTAAAGGGTTAAAATCACCAAATAGTTATGAAATAGCCTATGACAAGTACAGAGAGTCTCTCTCTTTCCCCCACCCACCCGTGCACGATAATATCGTGTATCGGCGATCTCACAGGCTGACGATATGAAAAATGACCATATCGCCCAACACTAGCACAAACTGCAGATTATATGAAAATTATAATATACAAATATTAACTTATTGGTTATCGGAATCGACCGTGAGAAGGACTTAATTATCGATATCGGTTAAAAATGTTCATATCGTGCATCCCTAATAAAGAGAAGCATTTTACTAAATTTATGCGCTATATTGCATGTTCATATTTTTACTGGACCTGTTGTCAACATGAGATACAAAGATACAATTCAACACCTCCTATACAATTGCTTGTTACTAATGAAGAAAAACAGACTGGATGTGAGATTAAAGACATATAACAACATTTAGCATGCATTGAGGAGGAGCCCAAACCTACATTCAGTGGCATAGTTACGGTCCATGATTTAGGCACAGATTCTGTGTAATAAACAATTATTTTTGATGTTATATCGTACTTAAGTTGGAAGAGACGTTTAGTTCCCACTTTAAGTGAACCCTAGTTCCCAGGACATCTATAAGATGGATTAAAATGCTGATAAAGACAAGAAATCATGAGACAAACACATGACCGTATGACTAAAATGTAAAAAAATAAAATAAAACGTATTTATTCTGTTAAATAATTTGGCACTAAATTTAGTTTCTTTTAGATTGATTTTGTTGTCTGGAGACTTGATTTAATTTTTTATAAACTTTTAATTTTCCCCTACAGTGTCTGGGTTATAACTGCATTACATTGTTGGACATTTCCCAGAGCGCTGCAGGGAAGTTATCATGCAGGTGACAGTAGTAGACCGTTTGTTTGGTACTTCTATAGCGACAACCGTCACACTGGTTTGCTCCAACAAGTCCTATTCCCGTGAAAACAGAACGAGTCCCTTTGGTGATTGTGTCATCCACACAGATGGTACCACTTCTCCATCAAGGCAGGACTTCCGCTGGTGACCTTTCTTTCGTCTGGCACACCCTTTGTGTGTCTCAACATGGAAAAGGCTGTTGCATGTGTGCTTAGTCAGCTGATCTCTGCAGTCATGTGGTTCTGTGATCATGCCAAAACCACTACTTCAGCACTCTATTGACTTATGAATCACCATACACGTGTTCATGTCCATCAAAAAATACCTCGTACCTCATCCATAGTCAAAAGTGCCCTTCATACTCAGAATCTAGCATGTCCTCATTGTACCTCTCAAGTACTTACTGCTTTCCTAACACTAGTAACTTCCCCACATTTCTCTCGCTTCTCTCTCCTCTTTCACGCAGTTGGATATGGACGCAGAGAGTCACTTTATGTTCCCTCTGTGCAAAGTGCACAGTTGCTGTAATCTGCTGAGTGCACCTTGCTTGGGTCTGGCTATTAGAGCAGTAAATCTGAACACAAGCCATGCTACAACTTTCAAAGCCTGAGTCTGCTCTCTTTCCGCAGCACTGCAGTATTCCAGCTCTCACGATACCAGCAGCTGCCTCATTGTATCCCTTTAGCAATAACGAGCTAACGCAAAAGTAATGCATTACTTTCCATAAAAAGTAACTAAGTAACGTAATTAGTAACTTTTTTAGGGAGTAACGCAATATTGTAATGCATTACTTTTAAAAGTAACTTTCCCCAACACTGGTTACCAGCTCCTTGTTGAGAAAGATAATGTAGCTCTTGAGCGATTAAGCTATTTTATTGATAAAATTGTAGGGCAGCACTAAAAAGTTTGCTGCTGAATGTCTGTGTGCGGCCACAATGTGATCTACATTTACATTTATGCATTTAGCAGACGCTTTTATCCAAAGCAACTTACAGTGCATTCAGGTTAAACATTTTTTTTTTTGTCAGTACATGTGTTCCCTGGGAATCGAACCCACATCCTGTGTGAGCCACAGGAACATCTGTGTGAGTGACTGAGCGTGTGTGTGCGTTAGATACAGTGAAGATAGCACATTAGTTTAGATCTCTTCTCATTTTATTTTTATTTTTAGAGTAGAGAGTGCATTAATGTGTGCAATGATAACCTACCAGCAATGATAGATGATTTTTTTAAATATATTAATATGACTACATTTATTACAATATAAATTTATTGCAACGAGTACATTATTATTTATGGGCTTAAAGAGAAGATGCAAATGATCAGAATATTTTACCTGGTGGGGAGTGCCCAATGTAAACAATAAACATATGCCATATTGTGCTGTGGTATGGTCCTTCATAATGCAGAGGTCAACTGCCTGCTCTGCAAATAGTTAGAAATGGCCCTATAGCATGCAGTGTTTAATAAACAGCTGTTTTACCAAATTATTCTGAGGTGAGATTCAGTGCAGTCCCGTATCGTGATACGATATATATGTATCGTTTCGTGACAGTACCCTTCTCTCACGAGACTCATCCATCCAACCTTTCCTATTTAGCATGATGGAAAGAGCTGGGCAGACAGCGTAAAATGAGTCTTTGGGAAATGGAAAGACCTTGTTCCCAGTGTCAGAATGCTGGAATGTGGAGATTGATGGGAGGGAAAGTCACCTTGAGGAGCAGTACCGAAGCACACAATGTGTTCTTTACTGTGTCCTTTAGCAGCACTCATGGAAGAGTAATGAGTGCTGAAATGAGAGGTGGCTGTGAAGAATGCTAGTGTGTGTGTGTGTGTGTGTGTGTGTGTGTGTGTGTGTGTGTGTGTGTGTGTGTGTGTGTGTGTGTGTGTGTGTGTGTGTGTGTGTGTGTAAAGGTGTTCATTAGAACCTCATGAGGGCCAATAAACTCCTCCAGTTTGGAAACTTTGTGCATTTCACCCTCCTACCTGCCTGGCCCTGTGTGGGGAAGCTGCTTGATGCTCTAAAACGGTCAGTGGAAAGCAGGGCGGCACGGGTGGGGGGGGGGGTCGTCATGTGACACACAGCAGCCACAATAGCTCTTATGTTTTTATTTTCCTTTTTATTATAAACATTCCCAAACGCATTAACTATATCATGAAATATCTTATTCTTACCTTTTATATATTGTTAGTTGATCTATAGTGGGCGATGGTCAAAGTATCCTAATAATGTAATCTATTAACTATGCATAAAAGCCTGTCTGTTTACTTAAGTAACAGATATGTGCATCATGCCATAACATACTTTTAATACGACTGACTTTATATTTAATATGAATTTAACATTGAAAGTTAATGTGAATAAAACATTGTAAGTTAGGCTAGGCTACTTATCATAACACTTTCATTGTACAGAAAGAAAGCAAAGAACATTTTCTCTGACAGTCTAGAGTCCAAGCACTCTCAAAACTCCCTTTAAAATCACTGAAGCGGTTTACACTGTGAAATGAATATATTACAGATGCATCTGCTCTTTATTGTTTCTAACGAGAGAATTCGCCAGAAAGAGATATTCAGTCAGAGAACGAGTGAGGAAAACAGCGGCATTTCAGCTTAACTCCTCTGAATGTCTCTGATTGGTCATTGCATTCATTAGCTCAACAGCATAGTGTGTGATTGGTCAAAAACAATAGGAAAGTTTATCAAGGAATAGCATTAAAACGGCTTTGAAAAATGAACCATGTTGCTATATTGTCTAAAAGCAAAACAAAGCTTGTTTTACTTACTCAGACCATGCACATTTGTTCAGTGAATCTATGTTAACGTGGTCTGGCGAAAGACGGGACTAGAGGTGATTCTGGAAATCCCGCATCACCACCGAAGTGGGTCTTCGTTTAGAGGAATAGACGGCGCGGATGGGATCGCGGACCGCAGCGACGTGTTGTAGTGAATGACATGATTGACATTTTCTGGCTTTGGCTAGCCTCCAAGCTAACGCATACGTGCCTGTATTGAATATGACTACGCATCGCTCCAGTAGAGTTATTGTAATCAATCTGACTTTACACAGTTCACACATCACTTTTCCGTTTCCTTCTAATTAAAAATAATCCCACACCTGGCTGGTCTTTCGCGTGGTCTCTTTGAGCTCGCTCCAACTGACATGAAGAAAACGCATGCGAGGTCTGAGGTAAAAATTTAGTTTCCGCCCAGATACGCTTTTAAAATTGTTTATTTATTTAAATATTTTTATGTGAATTCTTTTTCAAATGTTTATTTTTACTTGTTAGTTTAAATGTTTTTAATGCAACGTTAAAATGATAGTAATTTGAATGATAAAATCATCATGGTATTTTATTCTCTCGTGTAATTGACTATTGTTTTCAGTCTCAACTAGCAGAAGCTGTACCGTTTAGTCGACTAGATCCGCACATCCTAAATGCTAATTATTATTGTACTATTTATTTTCACGTAGCATCAATATTTCGGTAAATATTTAAGTCAGAGAACTTCTATCATGAGGAAACATTGCTGAGTATTTAATTATTTTTTTAGTAATTTTGCATATTTTTTTTCAATATATTTTGGGAACATTCTAGAAGTTTCTGTAACAATCTGTAATATTCTAGTGCTTTCTGGAACATTCCAGAACATTGTGAGACTAGTCATAAAAGACACTAATCATCCAATGTACACTTCTGAAAGTTTGGACGACTCACTTTTGGTAAATTTTGTTTACGTTAAACTGTAGTTGGCTCAGTATTATGCATGTTCCATGTCATTTTTATGCATGAGAAATAACAGATTAGCTATAAATTGTCAACTTTTTTTGTTTTGTTTTCATGAGCACTGCTAACCATACACAAAGTAATGTGATTTTTGAATACAGCATGTCAAACTTCATAAACAAACAATAGAAATAAAGAAGTTTTTAATATCTCTTTGAAAAATAATTTTGTAACTTTTAAACAAGTATTAAAATGAGTTACATTTACAACTTTCACTTGTATTGGAGTAGTATTTGACCAATAGTATCTGTACTTTCACTCAAGTAATTCATTTGTGTACTTTGTCCGCCTCTGCTGATGAGGCATCTACTATATCTATCAATATGTATCAGGGCAGTCGTGGCCTAATGGATAGTGTTTGACTTGTAACCTGAGGTTTGTGGGGCCGAATCTCGGCTCCGGAAGGAATTGTCGGTGGGGAGAGTGAATAATGAGCGTTCTCTCCACCTTTAATACCACGACTGAGGTGAGACCCTTGAGCAAGGCACCGAACCCCCAACTGCTCCAGGTGTGTGTGCACTTGGATGGGTTAAATGCAGAGCACAAATTTCACTGCTGGTTATATTCTGTATAACTGTGTATGTGATGAATAATAATATCTATGGTCTTCGAGTCTCGAAAACTGAGACTTCTGAAAACACTGCAGACCAGTTTTACTTTGAAAATTCAGAAGTTGTGTTTCAGTGTAAACCAGGGGTGTTAACCACAGTGTTGCCAACTGCTTTCAGTTGAAAGTAGCTAAAACTGGTAGCTAAATGTCACTAGATGACATCATAATGGCAAATTCACTGATCTATATAAAGATGAATATAGATCAGTGGGCAAGGCTTGTCCAAGAAGTTTCTATATTTGTCCCTAAACTTTTGTAAAAATTCTCAAACGGGGTGGAGAAGCAGCTAAATCTAGCTAAAAAAAAATCACTAAATTGGCAACACCGGTCAACCTCAGTTCCTGGAGGGCCACAGCTCTGCACAGTTTAGATGCAACCCTAATTAAACACACATGATCAAGCTAGTCAAGTCATTAAGGCAAACTACATATGTGTGTTGGAGCAGGGTTGGAACTAAACTCTGCAGGGCTGCGGCCCTCCAGGAACTGAGTTTAACACACCTGGTGTAAACGGACCAAAACGAAGACTTTTGAAAACGATGGCACACATATTCTCTCTGTGTATCCTTGATGACCGTGTAAACGATAATATCATGCTAATTGTTGTACTCCTAGATATGTGTAGGTAGATATAATTCGACCGCTCCAAGCATGTAGATGCGTCCGCCATATAGATAATGCATGAATGGCCATGAGACATGCGTTGTCAGTGTGTAGTGTAGACGGAAATCGTTTCTGAATCACAGTGAAAACGCTAGTGCAGACGAGGATTGTTTTCATTTTAAAACGAAAATGCACTAGTGTAAACAGGGCTTAGAGAGTGTTAATTTGTGTAATGATAACACACCAGCAATGTTAAGATGATTTATATACAGTATCTCACAGAAGTGAGTACACCCCTCACATTTTTGTAAATATTTTATATCTTTCATGTGACAACACTGAAGAAATGACACTTTTCTACAATGTAAAGTAGTGAGTGTACAGCTTGTATAACAGTACATTTGCTGTCCCTTCAAAATAACTCAACACACAGCCATTAATGTCTAAACCGCGGGCCACAAAAGTGAGTACACCCCTAAGTAAAAATATCCAAATTGGGCCCAAAGTGTCAATATTTTGTGTGGCCACCATTACTTTCCATCACTGCCTTAACCCTAAAAACTTGTCCATGCTTAGCATGAGAATCCAGCTCTTTAACAGTGTTCACAACTCTGAATGCATGAAACAGCATTGTACCCCCATATATGTGTGATAAGGCTTGCCTATAGCAAAGGCAGGACAAAATTAGCAGCGCTTGTTTGTTCTTTAAACACTGATACATACTAAACAAAATAATACTGTTTTGTAACAATTATGTTTTTATGCAAATGCCCTTTGTTACTCTGCTGTGAATGTGTTGGCCAAGTTCTACCCATCTTCATTATGATGATCGGCATCATTTACTGTTGTGCAGAAGCGCCCTCTAGTGGTGTTAATGCGTTCTTACAGTGCATTTGCGGCCCTGCAGTGCTGCTCAGGTTTGTGTTGTGTCTGTAATGCACTCTAGCATTTGCTGTGCTAACATCTGTGCTTGTGTGTGTTTTTCAGAGGTCCTGTGAGGTGAGAGATAGACGTGTCGGTTGATAGGAGAGAGCCTCGGCAGCCTGGCCATACCCCCCACTCTCCCGTTCCCCATGTATCCAGAATCGACCACAGACTCTCCCGCCCGCCTCTCTCTCAGACAGACAGGCTCCCCAGGCATGGTCTACAGGTCTGTATGCAGTCTCGCACACATTCACACCTAACCATCCACTCTGACGGCACAGAGGCGCTGTGAAGCTCAGTCTGCGCTCTGGTGCATCATTCATTCGTGTTCATTTGAGTTTTAGTTTCTTGTTTGACTTCACTCTCACTGCAGAATCCATAAAGTCAATGTCAGGAAAATGTGCAAAACTGTATAGTGTATTAGTAAAAGAGGACACTGAAATTAAACTACTGTTCAGATGTTTGGGATATACAAGATAAGAAAGTATGCATTTATTTGATCAAAAATACAGTAAAATAGTAATGTTGTGAAACATTATTACAATTTCAAATAACTGTTTTCTATTTTAATATATTGTAAAATGTAATTTATTCCTGTGATGTAAAGCTGAATTTTAAACGTGATATTTCAGAAATCACTCTAATATGCTGATCTGCTCTAGAAAAATGCATTATCAATTTTGAAAACCATTGTGCTGCTTCATATTTTTGTGGAAACTGATACATTTTTGTCAGGATTCTTTAATGAACAGAATGTAAAAAAGATTAATAAAAATAATTATTTTGTAAATAATTATAAATGTTTTTACTGACACTTTTGATCAATTTAATGCATCCTTGCTGAATAAAAGTATGTAAAACGAACATTTCATGGCTGTAAAGACCAAAGACTTTTAGTATTAAATAATTGTTCTTAATTAGCCTTAATATGTAAGTATTTATTTATTGAAAATTATAATGGCTTTTGGTCACCCTGCATTGTTTTAAGTCTCCTCTGAGCTGTGTATATTTAGATATCTCTGGGTTAGGTTGCATTTAAACAAACCTATTTAAATGTTTAAATAAACAGGTTAATTCTTGTTTCATGAAGGAGAATCTGGAGTCTCACACTATCTCAGAAACTCTGTGTGACTGTAGGACATTCTGAGAAAAGACTCACACATACAGAAACGTGTGATCTAGCTCAAAGTTTTAGAGTGCAGAGAGAGTCCTAGAGAGTCACACTGCAGCAAAGATGAGCGTGAATCATCAAAACCACCTATTGATCCTAAATAACAGGTTTAAGAAATAATGTTCCATGCACATAAAAAAAGATAGCATGTTTATGTCTTCAGCCACATTAGTTGTTGTTGAATTACAGTGATAAGAAAGAAGGATGTGCTTGCTCTGCTCTAACGCTGCAGGCTCTATGTGATTTAATAAAGTTTGTCTAGCATACTGAGTGATTTAGGCAGCAGTTCTGCAGGCCTTCCCACTGGAAAGGGCGAAGTGGTCAAGTGCTTTGCATAATGCCCAGCAGCCCACTTAATCAGAGCTTGACTTCATTTCTCCATTGCTGGAAAGTTCCTGATGAATTTGCTGGGATCTTAAGTGACTAGTGTTTTCATCGCCCTTGGGTTTTGCCAGCGGTTCTAGGACTGAACAGCAGGTGGCGGTGCAAGTCTGTTTCCAGCTCCAGTGTATCCAAGCATTAACTGAACTTTAGAGCTGCTTTTTTAATGTTTGTTTGCTGAAAATAATGTTTTTACAACATATTTATTTATTATATATGTGGTAGATTTGAGGCCACCTGTTATAAAATGTATAAAAAATATATATATAAAAAAAATTGTGTATATATATATATATATATATATATTACAATGTATATATGACAATTAAAAATAGCATTGTGTTCTGTTTGGCCTTCAATGTTATTTTAGTATAGTTGAGATACTATTATAGTTTTTACAATTTTTTATTAATTGTAGTTTTTATAATTTGTTTTAATTTACATTTTAGTAAAACATTTTACAATTTATATTTATGGTTATTTTAAAACCAATATCTTTTTTGTATATAAAACATTTTTATAAAGTTATAAAAAATAATTCGATTTTTAATGAAATGACAATAAAATTTCTAAATTAAATTTAGAAATTAAATTAAAATTAGAAATAGCAACTTCTGCTGAAATTCCGTGAGTTTAAGGTTTTGTATTTTAGTTTATTTCACGTAATGAAAGTAATGTTCCTGCTGGCCATATTGCTGTTTCATCTTCTTGTCTTTTCAGAAGTTTCTCAGTTCTTTCTTTCTTTATTCATTTCTTCAGTGTCAAATATATTTCTCTGCACTCCCCTTCACTGCTAAAGCTGATACTGTGTGTGTTGTTTAATGCCCTCTCACTGCTCGTTCCCCTTATACTTATAAGACTAAGCTTTCCTCTCTGTCCATCTCTCTCTCTCTTTCTTTCCCTCCTTCATGCTGCCTCAGTGCGAGATATGGGAGCCCAAAACGACAGCTGCAGTTTTACAGGTACCTCATTGTTCGCTGATTAATTAGCCATGGCCATCTGATACTGCACTCGTTTTCATCTGTTTTGGAAAGCACTTTCAAGACATGGGTTCATTCTTAGTTTAGCTCCTCCTGAGAGCGGTTTGATTGTCTGACTGACTGTGACTGTACTTCTGAAAGCGCAAGGGAGTTATAGTCGTAGTACACGTGATTACATTGTTGTTTGCTTGTAATTGGTGAAAGCTGATAAATAATAAATGCAACATGTAGAATTACAATGAGATAGATCGAGACTAACTGGTGCTTAATATTATTGGATAACTTGTAAAAAGGAATGGCTTGCATACAGTGTGAACATCTAATCTCACTTGTAATCTGTGCATGTGTTGGTGTCGAGACGGCTCTTGAATATCGTTGTGTGTCTGAATAACACTCCCAGAATAGAGTCCCTCACACAATACACTTAGATTTAATTTCACTCCATGTAGAATTAAAACGGTGTTGCAGGTAAGTCATGGAGTTCGGGTTTCCTTTGCTGTGGAACACTTCTGAAACTCAAAGCATGATAAGCACGAGCACAGAGACACAGTGAATGTTCAGTAATCTCATATGAAGAATCCTATTTCATTCCATATTCACACTTGGTCAGATATTTACCACGGCATGCGTTTCCTGTTTAAACCATGGCTTTCCCTGTGTTTTAAGTGTCATTGACGTTTTTGTTAATAGTTTGAATTACTTTTTATTTTTGTATTTGCCGTTTTCACTTTAGATTTTGTTAAATAATTGATGAATAATATTCTGTAGTAACACAGGTGCACTTTTATGGTTTTAATTCATACATTATACATGAGATATATTATGGGTGGCACGATACATGTATTCGTACCGAACCGTCAGGGTACGGGCATCTCGTTTCGGTGCATGAAGTCTTACAACGAATTCAGGCAATTCACCCTCGATCCAGAAGGGGGTGCTCGCAGTAATGAACACTGTTTGATAACAGCCAGCAGAAGAACAGTGAATGCCGTGAGTTGCGCACTTGAAAACAAAGCCCTAGACAGTGACCATGTGCTGATTCTGAACGCGTCTTTCATATAGACTGACAAAGGAGTATACTTTAAAAGCTTATGCTCAACTGTTTGAAATCACAATAGCTCGTATCCTACATCTCTCATTACATATCCAAATATTCCATAATATTTCCATTTATATTAATTTAATGAATGCTAAACTATTATTTTGTATGTCAATTTTAGGCTTTGTATTTCAGTCGCTCCAGCGCGTGTGACACAGAGGCAGGTGCGCTTTTACTGTATATATTTTATTTTGATAAAGTACCAACTTTGAACTCACAATGAAATCAAAACATATAATATAATCATAATGTAATTTAATTTAAATTTAGTATTTTCATTTCTATGTGAAAAATGTAATTTGCATTCTACTTTAAAATATAAAAAAAGAAACAGAGCATAGTAGATATTTTTTTTTTTTTTCTTTGTTTCCGAAATCTTATATTGACATCTCAATCATCTGTGTACTGTTACACCCCACAATATATATATATATATGACACAACTACACACACACTCTAAAATAAATATTATTTATAAATATATACATAATTGCTAAAGTTACTACATTATTTTATTTATTTATAATTGAACATTTTGCTAAATTAACACAAATTATAAATCATTTATGCTTTTAATTGTACATTTTGTAAAAAGTTAAAACTGTTAATGCTTATGCTAAAAAAGTAATAAAGATGTGTATGTATTCTGCAGTATGTAAAATGCAAAAATAGAAAATGAATATCTGAGTGTTGAAATGTTTATTAAACTCAAAAAATCAATATGATTAGTGAAATGTTTTTATTTTGAGTCATGCCTGCCTGAAACACTGAGATCTTTGTTGAGCCCTGGTCTTAATCATTTTGTTGTATTTGATTTGATTTGTATCATTCAGATTTGCACACTGTCCTTCACTGAATTAGTTTGTGTGCTGGAAAATGTGTTGCTTTCGAGATGATACGTTTGCATTAGTTTGCACACAATTGCAAAACTCTTCAGATGTAGGAGGGTTATGTACTGTCAAGTGTGACATCTGAACAAACTGTCCGAACACAATGGACTAGATTTTTTTTTTGGAGTTGCATTTGCAGCATCCTCCCTGCTGAAGACACGAGCTCACCTGAAAGCAACTGTTTAATGCAGCAGCTGCTTTTAGCGATCAGATTGACCGCATCCCTTTTATCCTCATCTGCAGTGCACTTTTCTTCCTCTTTTAGTGAGGGATCATATTTTTAGGGGTTGAAAAAAGGAGTTGTGCTGATGGGGGCTAATGAGCACTATTGAATTTAGATTTCACAGCCTTGCACATTTTTGTCCTTTTAAGCTGCAAGTCTTTTAGCGTCGCATCCCCAGATCCACTTGACAGGAATCGATCACACACACACAGAGTGATGGGAAAGCAAGATTACCTCATTTCAATCATTGTTGTAGTGTGTTAGGAGTTGCTGTTTTGTACGTTTTAATTGTACTACTTATTTCTGTTTTGTTATTCTTATGTGATATTTTTCTTTGTGAATGTGTATTGCACTCGCTCCTACACATAAAGCACATAATATGGTGATAATGTTGTGTCTTGTATCTCTGTGAGCTGAGATTGCTCTGTTTTACCAGATTCAGTACTGTACAGAGTTCGCTCTGTGGGATTCTCCTCCTCTACTTGCTGCAGTTGTCTCATAAATGACACTCCCCTCACTGCAGCACACCCTGGAATAATGCAGTGACTCTCTGCATGGAAAATACTCATTTGAATAAGAACAAAATGGTAACACTTCACAATAAGGTTGAGTTCATACTAGGGCTGGACCAGAATATTCGTTCGGTGGGTTGGCATTCGATTTTCAAATTCGAATAGTCTTTTTTTTTTTTTGAATACCTGGCATCCCCCGCGAAACTGTTCTCATTCGCGTTTGAATATGAATAGTGAACATCATGATTAATTTAATCTGGAAGAGAAGACAAAAATGCCAAAGACCTCCGCTGTGTGGGAGACGCACACAACATGAAAAGAGTAGCTTGCAAACTGATTGTGATTTATTTGAAAGTTTGACTTTGTAAAGAAATAAGTCCTAGTTTGTTTATTGAAATGTGTGCTGTCTTGCCAGCCTAATGTTACCTTGTTCTATTTAGCCTATTACAATATATTTTATTCTATATAAAGGGAATAAATTAAATTAAATTTAAACTGCTATTTAATTAACAGTTTAAATACTTAATTACTTAATTAACAGTTTATACTCTTAATTAAGAAAATAAGTATTTATTAGGTTAATGTTTATTAGTTAATATACTTTTATTTTATTAGTTGATGTTAATTTATACAAATTGAAATTTTGAAAAAACATAGGTAAATGTACAAAAATAATATACTTAAGTGTTGTTGATATTAAGTATATTATTTTGTGTTAGCTATTGAATTTAATGTTACATTAATGTCTGTGCAGGGTTATTATAGTTACATTTACATTTAGCAGACGCTTTTATCCAAAGTGACTTACAATTGCATTCAGGCTATACATTTTTTGTCAGTATGTGTTCCCTGGGAATTGAACCCACAACCTTTTGCACTGCTAACGCAATTGCTCTACCACTGAGCCACAGGAACACCAAACTAAAATTGTAGATCGCTGATAAAACAAAAAACTACCAAAGCAACATTTCTCATTTTCATTTATTTTAAAAGTGCTGCGTGTAATTTTTTTGACTGCATTAAAATAAAATGTCATTACATATCTACAGATATTTAGGAAACATGTCAAGTTCCCCCGAAAAGTTCTCAGAAAAACAATGCTAGAGCCAGTTATTTCTAAATGTGTGTTCCGTGTCAGAATGTTTGTTTTTGTTTTGGTCTGTGTGACTCTGCCCATTGCCAATTTACCTGATAGGATTTCCACACCTCTGGTTGCTATTTAGTGGAAAACACAGTGAATTACATCCATGGAAGCCAGCAAATGAACTGGGTAAGAGATCACAGAGTCTAAGTTCCCTAAAAGCCTTGGTATCATCTAAAAACTCTATGACCAAAGCAATGTTAAAATGCGGGTAAATCAACTCCTCAACTTAACTTACAGTGTAAGGCTTGTCACCTTCCATTGTCAATTGCATTCTTCGGTGTCAATCTGGCAACCCGTGTGAGCGTCGAGTCTAAGGAAGAGGAGGATTAATATTTTTAATTTGGCCTGCAGTACCCATTTCAACAACTAGCTGTCAATATTACATAAAGCACCTAAAATTTACAAAAATAACTAAAACTACAACTGAAATGAAAATAATTCAAAATTACATAGATATAAAAAAACGAATTAAAATGACAAAAACACATTTTAGTTAAAACCCTTAATTAAAACAAAAACACATGACCAATGTTAAATTCCTTGAACTATATAATAAATGAATAGAACCTTTCTGTAATCTTTTTTCCGCCCCAAAAAATGGAAAAATGCAGTAATGTGATCATTTTATTTGTTTTAAATTCCAAACACTGTGTAACTTGGTGAAACTAAATGGTTTCTACTACAGACTACTACTACTAGACTACAGTAATAGTGTTTGACCATTATATCGCCATGGTCGATATATCAGCTTATATTTGGCATTTTTCAAATATCGGCTGATCCATTTTTCCTGTTTTGCCGATGCGTTCACTGTTCGACTTTTATTTTGACGGTGCTCTGTCTAATACGGATAGAAGTCTGTCTAATAATCAGATAGAACGGTTAAACAAAGGAATTAAAATGTACACAACAAAATACTTTAACGATTGCTTTTATATTATTAGTAATAGAAAGGCAAACATTAAAATACTTCCTCATTTGCCGTCGGCATTCAGCAAATACAAATTTACATAATTAAAACAAATCTTTGAATGTCTAATGAACATTTAATTTCACAAACCGTTGAAAACGTAGTCGAATCCAGCTGTGAGAGCTTGTGAAGTGCATGATCACGTGTTCTCTGTGTGACGTCGGTCCGTGTGAATTGAATGCGGACAGGAGAGTTCAGCTTCACTGGAGACACGCGATCGACACACTTTAAACCCGTGCTTTGTCCACTGTTATATTCATGTCTGTTTCACTGTGCCCTGTATGTAAAATGAGTTACCTTGGCTTTATTTGAAACAATGTGTTTCCCAATTCACACAAACATCCCAGAATACTGAGTTGGTTGCAGTGTTTACATCCTTTTTAATTATATTTTTAATTGAATATTTATTTATTCGTGAAAAATACTTTTCTAAAGTATAAGTGTTTATATTACACATTCATTTTTATCCATTTTCAAATGATTTCAAATTTCTTAAATATTAATTAAAATAAATAAAATGATATCAGCCATCAGCCACCCTGCTTTCCAAGATATCGGCATCGGCTGTCAAAAAAAACAAATCGGTCGACCAGTAGTTCTAGTAAAAGATGCGCATTAGCATATGACATGCAAGACACATTTAGTTAATGAGTCAATATATTCTAGCGCTTTATGAATATTGAATATGGTGATTTCCGGTGAGGTGGGTTCATTGATTTTTTAACATTGGTTGTTGAACTTCTCTTTCTGATGTCTTCATTTAGTGCATTAAATATGGATGGACAAAGATAACTTGATGTGTGGGGGTCAGATATGAAGTGTCTAGAGCAGGGTTCCTTGGAGGGCCAATTCACTGCAGAGTTTAGCTCCAACCCTGATCAAACTCACCTACCTGTGATTGTCTAATGATCCTGAAGACATCGATTAGCATGCTCAGGTGTGTTTGATTAGGGTCGGAGCTGAACTCGGCAGGGAAGTGGATCTCGTGGGGATTTGAGGATCCCTGGTCTAAAGACAGTCAGTTACAAGTGCATGTCTTTTTAGACATCTTTGTTTATGTGCTACTTTGTCACACTGTAGAGATTTATCATTTCATTAAAGTGTCACTGGAGAGACATTGATGTTTTCACTTTATATAATAGATGAGTTATTTTTCTGTAACATGTAATGTAGTCTGTTTGTACTTGACATTTATTTTTGCTAAACATGTTGATTTCTTTCACTAATATAGCTGTGTGTATGTGTCTTTCTGAAAGTCTACATGCTTGCACAGGCCTTATTAATGCACTAAAATGCCTTTATCTATTATCTCATGTGGAACAACAATCAAAAGCTTTTAGCGCAAAAGCTTCTTTGAATAATTTAGACCAGATATTATTTGCCGCGGTTAGCAGAAACAAATTGCTCTCCCTCGAATGACATAAATGGATTTCCTTCATGGAGTCGGGCCGGGAGAGGAGATGGCTGGAGTTGAAGGAGGGGTTGAGAGGATGCTCTCTTCTTCACTAATTGGTTTAGACGTCGGCATGCAAGACACTCCCAGTTTGGGTGGATCGCTGGATTGCTGGCGGCTGCGGAGTTTATAAGGACAGATTGACATTCATAAGTCTTGTTCATGAGCCGATCTCCAAGCCCCCGGGTGAGTTTTTGCGCTGGTTTTGTCTTGGGTGCGACTGGCCATCTGTGTGCATGAGTCAGTTTGTTATTCTGCATGGGTGTACTGTACACCTTTAATTATAATCCCTTACCCTTACGCTTTTGCATTTTACATGCTTGCACCTGTTATTGTAGAACCACAAGTCATGTCATTTTAATTCAGGGGATTTTTCTTTTATTTGTGTTGTTGTCACTCATTTGAGTGAAGCTCTTCAGTGCAGGCGTATGGAGGATCAGTACTCTGCAGTAGTTGAGTGGTTTTTGCAGTGCATCATTCAGTCAAGATTCTCCGGATCAATACAGGCTTATGATAAACAACCTCCTGCATAAGTAAACTATGCAGACAGCTTGGTCTCAATCATATATACTTTATTGAAATAGGCAGTTATAAGTTTAATATTTGGACTGTAATGTAGTAATGCATACTTTTTCTTGTAGTTAAACAAGTCACAAGACTTTTTAGTATTTAGTTTGTTTTATTTAGATTTTTTTTTCAGCTTGACAGCAATTAAATCTCTGGATGTCACGTAGTGTCTGTGCTATTGACTGTGATTAGGTGTTCCTCTATCAGTGTTTTAATCTTTCTTTTAAAGTACTAAGTATTTTTTATTTAGCTTTTTTTTTTAAAAGGTTTTCAGTTATTTTCATTTTAGTGCTTGTGATGTTTTTAGTGTTTTTATATCTCTATTTGGTTTTACAATTTTAGTGTATTTTAATCATTTTAGTACTTCAACTTAAATGTATTTTTTATTAGTTTCTAATTTTCATTTAAGTTTTTGATTATTATTTCATCTATATTTAAATATTTTAATGGTTTTAGTTAACAGAAACAACACTAGAAGATGATAGGTTATTTGAGTTTCACTGTCTTTTTTCCTATTGGTAGTTGCTCCGTACTTTTTGCATACAATTCTTACCTGTTCACATCTTTGTGTTGCTCATGATTCCTCAAATCGCTGTCAGTTTAAATGTGCCTGTGTAAATTGGAACAGAGAGCACTACAAGCTCAAAACCCCTATGAATAACTCCTTTTAAATGTTGCTTTACTACAGCCGTTTGCTTTGAATAAGTGATCTAATAATGAACATGTGCATTGAGATGCACTGTCACAATGATCACTGAAGTACAGGTAAGAAAGAAACCAGGTTGTTGTGTGCACTGGACATTTAGTTCTTAGGACGTTGTGCATATTGGCCCCCAATTTTTGGATTGTAAGTGCACTTGATTTGCTTTAAATGTAGCTTGGCGTTACCAGGAGGTCAAAGCAACAGGTTGAGTATCAACCGCAGCACCATTTTTGAAACCGTCGCAGATGGTAACGATTATGTTTTGCAGTGTCGTGCTGCTTTTGTCCAGTGTAAACTATTGTAGGTTGTTTATGGTTGCCAAGAAACTTGGTACACAATTTATGTGTAGTCACGGGTAAATTTGAAATCTCAAAAAGGTTAGGAACTTATTTGTAATGGCTAACTATTTTGGGTTTGCTGTTTCTAGTAAAAATGTTATTGTAAATAATTTTTGTCTTGAATTTCATAGAGATTACATACAGATCAACTTCAGTGACTGAACTCAAACTTTTAGCATAAATCCAAAGCTGAACTCTGCAGCACTGTGGCTTCAGGGACTGTGGTCCATTTGCTCGTCTCCATGCAAGCAGCTCAGGGTTTATTTTCATCAACTAGGTCGCTGGCATATTTGCCCAACAATGAGGGAAGGGCATATCAATCTCTGAGGCGAGGTGGAGGAAAAAGTGCGGCATCTCGGCATGTAGCAAGATTGTCTTCCATATTACGGGACTGATGGATTCTCCACATCCTTACTCAGGGTTAGGACATTTATATGGATCGGTGTCAGCTCCCTGTTGCAGAAAAACATTTGAGTTTTCACTCATGCAGAACTATTGACTATCGATGCTGAGTGCATCAGGCAAAAACAGACCTGTTTGAAGTGGAGAAAGTTGCTTTGGCATGACATGTTGAGTTGTTGTTGTGCACTGGATGGTGTGGTCATGTGCTGGTGTTTAGCGGTCTGGTGTTGTGTATCAGGGACAGCAGTCAGTCAGTGCGCTATTGTGCTTTACCGTAACGCTCGCTCAGCCGGGCGTTAACAGCTGATCTGGTGTTAGTTCTGAGAACAGGGGCTCGCGTTACAAGACATATGGTGGTTGTCCCGTCATATTGCAACAATGGATCATAGAGCACCTACTCGTGATGAAAATTGGTACCTACCATTGATAAAGATCGCAATTACCTTTATTGCACCTCCAAGGCCAGCATCTTTCTGGATGAGATGCAGTAGCTGTGTCAGTGACGGGTTTAGTTTGTCAACAGCGAATGTTGCGTGCTTGGACACTTTGATGAATCTTTCCCTTCAAAGTAAAGATTTGAATGATCGTATTAGATGACCGGTTGTCACTAACCATGCAGAGTATCTTCCATCATCCCTTGTTCTTCCATGCAAGCTGAATCCGGGTCAGGCAGAAACATGCGTTTCCGATCATACTCATCACTAATTCAAGGATGGAGGAATCGATAGACACTGAAGCTGCGAAAGAGAATGCCGCTCATGCCTTACTGCGTGTCTCCTTAAGCCAGACAATATGGTACTTGTGTAACAATAGTACTTACTAGGTTAACATGGGCAGATCTCTTATCAGTGTGCACAAGATTGGGCTTTGATTGCAGCACACTTACGGTTTGACAATAGCATGTAAACATTTGTCCCAAAATATGGCTGGGCATTTTTTCAGGTTTTATCGATTAATTTGAATGTAATTCTGGCATGATTTAACATTTTCTTTTTTTAAATCAAGCAATCATTTTTTTTTATAGATTTACTTTTGGCTTTTTTGTTTGTTTTGTTTATTTTATTAGTTATTTAATTCATGCATCTTGTCTGCGCGAACAGGGTGTGCAGAGGTATGCAAATACATACAGGCAGGTAAGACAGCCTATCATAGTCCTCGGACCGAGGAATATGATTGGATGAACAAATGTATGGTCCTATGCCTTCTACAGATGATATAAATAAATACATAAATGAACCAAATCACCTACCCTGCCTTTAAGAGAGAGAAAAAAAAGGTCTGAGCGCATGACAGCACACCTGATGAACTGCTCACGTGTGACACGCTCTATAAAGGAGCTTAACATTAAACGAATCGCTAGTGCTATGTGGCTATTCAGTGCATTCTTGCGTTGAAAACAATGAGATAGGCAGTGGAATGGGTTAAGAGACATGAGGTCAACTACTTTTGACTTGAGTGCCGTGTTTTTAGAGTGTCATTTCATGTACAAGACATTGCAAACAATGCAAGAGCGTTGGTCCATTAAACACATATAGAGAAAAAAACTATGAAAAATGAATTGTTTCATATTAGCATGATGTGACAGGCTGAAAAGTGATTTTCTTTGTTTTTTGAAAAACATTTACTTTAATAGTAAGTAACCTACTGGTATGTTATCTTGAATTTGAATTTGCTTGACTTTTTGAGTTTACCTCTAAACTGGAATGTCTGCATTTTGGCTAACACCGTGTCCTAACTGATGCGACACCAAGACACTCCGTGTCTTTTCCATGAATTTTAGTTTTTATCTAACTAGCCACGATGGCGATGTGGAAAATTTCTATTTTATAAACGGTTTCTGCCACATCGTGACTGGAACAACAACATACAAACTATGATGATGATAATCCCAGGTACTGATTATGTGCTTCATTCAAAGTTAATCATGTCTGATGTGAGTTTGAATATCATTTTGCATAACCTTATAGCCGTACTGAAAGCAACAACAGAGAATTTTCCTCTGATCTTGAAAATAAATTAAAGCAAACATGTACGTTGCACGTTTCACAATGCAAACCAACAAGTGTTTTCCATGACAAAGATGGTATCAGTCACTTAGTCCGAACATTTAATGATAATAAAAAGGTTTGATATTTATAAATTAGATTATAAACTTATAATCCACTTAATGCGAGTGCAGTGCGCTTCCAGAGAGAGCCCGCCCACACATGCATGTGATTGGCTGTGATAGTTGATTGTCGCGTCGCCTAGTCGACACCCAAATCGCTTATCGCTGGAATCTTGTTGAGTCACGTGTAGTTAGGACATGGTGTAAGAAATATTTAGCAGTTTCCTATTTCTGAACACATAGGATATGTTTAAGATAAGTTTGTACAATATTTGCATTCATATTTCATGCATCTTTTATGCACAGAAAAGTTGGTTAATAGAGATAATATTACCTGAATCTTGTCCTTACATTAAACTGACTTGTCAAATGGTAAAAAAAAAATAATCTCATATCATCCCAAATCATATTACCCGATTTGTATGTACTTTTCTTTAAGCAGTGAATTATGCACTATTAATATATAGTTTTATGCAAGTTTATATTCCTTGTCAATTACTTTGATCATCACTGTGTCCTGCACATTAAAGACTGCTGCAGACCCCTTGTCTGTTGTTGTGTTGGAGTTGCAGGTGTATAACCTGACTGTTTAAGGTGATAGTTAGAGCACAGTCTCCTCTCCTTGACATGGATCCGTCAGGGCAGCACTCAGCAGAATTAAGTTTGACCCACAAAAGCGATTTCCTTACACCTGTTTAAAAACCACCAAACTATCAGTTGTTGCCTTTCAAACTCCAGTTTCCATACCAGACGTTCAAGGTATGTTTAAAGTGTGTTCAAGAGAAGTTTAATCGAACACTACACTTTTTTTTTTATTAATAAATCCTCATTTTTAAAAGATAAATGTAATCTTAGATTAACAAATTTTTGACTTGCATTAATAGAATAGCAGCTATTGTAATATATGCATTTTGCATGTTGTATTATAATTGGTCTTTTTTTGTTAAATCTGTTCAACCATTTATTTACAACACATCAATTTCTCCTATGTGCAAATATCTATGCACATATAGTTTTTTCTGTTTCAGTTACACAGTAGTGAATAACTGTTGATGGCCACAGATACAGTCTTGTGGTCAGAGCTTAATAGTTTCCCAGCCATTCACTTTTCCATTATGACTCCGCATAATGACCTTCTGAAATCATTTACTAATGACATGAGTCTTAATGTGACAGCCATGTAGCACTGCATAGTTGTAATTACCAGATTTGAGCACGAGGTGGAGATCCAGTTCTGTGGAGACTGAAGACATGACGCCAGACTCTCTCAGACCAAGATCAGCTTTCTCCCATCCATCACTTCAGGACGTTGATGGATGTCATGTGGTGTTAGTGTGACGTGTGTGAAGCAGAGCCAAGTGATTGAATAATACAAATAAACTATTGAATATTGAGCTGCTCTTTTGAGAAATGAAGTAAATCAATTCCTGACATGCTCTTAACGTAGTTCTGCAATGCCAGGGATGTTTATGGCTTACTGGAACATAACATAAGCTATAATTCAAAATGGTGTTTGTGAAGCTGCACGTCTTTTGTCAGCCACCAGGTGGTGGTGTGTGTAAAGGGCTGATGAATTGACTCAAACTCAGGCTTGTGTGAGGATCACGTGTGTGCAGATTTATATAATTGTGTTATGTGGTTGTGTGGATTTAAATGCTGTGTTTGCAGTTTACGACTGTTATTAGTTGCCTTATTGATCATTATGCTCTCCGGCTTTAATGAGCACATGTGCTTTGTTTTTATTCTCACTGGTAAATGAATGAATCTGTATTATCTGAGCCAGCAAAATAATCGAACTGAAATGGATGAGTTCTGCATTGTACCCTGTAGTCTTGTTCTCTTTTTTTATTAGTGTAGCTTCTCTCAGTTTAAATGGCTCTTTTTTTTTCTTGTGTTCCTCTTTTTGAAACATTGTCCAAGCAACAACATTGATTGTTTTCAGTAGTTCGGGGCTCTTTTCTCAGTTATTTTTAGCTTGCGAGGTTAAACGCTATAGCTGCCATTGCTTCTGTTTTGTGAAGAGACTCTCTTCATGAAAAATAAATGATATAGAGATTGTGTTGCACAGAAATCTTATCTTGTGTTTTGTCATGGAAGATGGCATTTGTTTGGCTTTTGGCATATACATGGTTAAATCACTATTTTCATGATGCTGCTTAAATATCAATACTTTTACTTAGTAAGGATGCTGATCAAAATGTATACTTTAAATAAATGCTGTTCTTTTGAAACTTTCTAACCCTAATGCATCACAGGTTCCACAAAAATATTAAGCAGCACAATTGTTTAAAAAAATTAATTATAAAAAAAATGTTTCTTGAACAGTAAAACTAGTATATTAGATTAGATTAATACACAACCTTTACATGTGAGGATGGCAGCCTGCGTCAGAGCTCTTCAAATGACTTCCTCGGTCTACATGAATATGGCGGCATTATGTAAGAGGGCTTCCCCCAGATCTGTCATCACTATTATGATCTTGCTTATCGAGGGGAACATCAGTGGACAGGTTTTGAGTTCCTCTGAAGAGCACACAGAAGCCCCGAGGGGCTGGTACATCGCTCATATGGTTGTCATTTATGTGATTACGTTACACGGTTCCTCTTATCCAAACTGACTTACAGTAGGTTTGTACTTTTAATAACCTGGCACTACAGTGGTAACTTGAGTCATATTATGAAAATATATTTGCCAAATGTTTATATATCCCATTTGTCGTTTTATTTTGATCATGTTGCTCAGTTAATATAGATATTTCTATTTTTTGAAAATGTGAGTGGTGTTAGCTCAATTAATTAATCAGGTTTAATTTATAGTAGGAGTGCAATGTATTTAAATAATTATAATTAACGGTACAATATTTTTTAGATATATTTTAAATAATGTTTTAATTCCATAACCCCACACTCCTTTACAATGTTTTTATTTACATCATTTGTTTCACTAGTGAATTAGCATAATATTTTTAGCTTCCAATTACAGGCTTTTCAAATATTAGAGCTTGACAAAGTTTATACATAATTTAACGTTCATTTCCATAGCATAAACTGTGCAGGGCAAGTTACATGCTAAAGTTTTTTTTTTTTTTTTTTTTTTAGAAATGAAAATTTTCATTTTTAAGCCTGTATAACATTTTCTCTTCTGTGGAACGCAAAATAAGATATTTTGAATGTGGGTAACCAATAATGGTCGACCGATATTGTTTTTTTTTTGTTTGTTTTTGACTGCCGATATCTTGGAAAGCAGGGTGGCCTATATAATTGTATTTATTTTAATTGGGGATAGGACGATACTCCCACCTCCCGATTCGATACTAACACGATACTTGGGTCCCGGTACGATATGCATAGCAATTTTTTGTTAAAGAATTTCGATTCTACAAGTATTGCGATTCGATATTGCTATGTGTTGCGAATTGTTTTTATTTTTATATTTATTTTTTTACTCTAGACCATGGGGAAAATTGGAATGATACACTTAATATACAGACTGTCACAATAAACACATCTTAATAGTCATTTTTCCTGTTTAATTTCCGTTTTCAATAAAAATAAACAAACAGCCACAAAAATTCCAATAGAAAAATACTTTTTGAAATACTAGTTCCACTAACAAGTATTAACTAGTTCCATTAATAAAATAAAATGAAGAGTCCGTGAAAGCTTTCTTTAACATCAAACTTAAGGGATTTAATGTTTTCACATATTGAGGCAGTCAGAAACGTTGTTGATGTAAACAAACCCGAATTCTGTCTAACTATACCTCTGATCTCCATTTTCCTCGTGTGTGTGCTTTAGTAGATTTTGAGATTGAGCACTGATTTTCTCGTCACAGCATTGTTCGCTGCAGTAATCCCTCAGTGCCTTGTTATAAGACACAAAAACAATTGTTTGCAAAGCGCTCAATTCTCCATCTACATGGAATGAAAGCACAAGACCTCTACGTATATGTGTGCGGATCTCAGGAAACTTTGGCTGAGCACAGATTTTGAGAGTCCGGTTATGTGGGCAGGATTCGGCTGGCTGCTGTCCGTCTGTCAGGTGATTGAGTGAAGCCCTCCGGCAAAATTGTGAAACCCTGCCTCTCCAGAGGACATAAAGTGTTGTGCAGGAGATTCAGCATCTCATCACAGTCTTTCAATCATCGTATACTTCCTGGAAATGTCAGTCTATCAATGTCAGTGGGTTTAATATCGATGGATCAGGTCTGTCAGCGAGCCATTATGGGCCACCTGTGAAAATGACACTTCATTTGTGGATGTTAATGCTTGTCGCTGTGGTCTCTTGCGTGAGGTTGATAATGTTCCTGTTAATCCCATCTTCTCTTTTCATAAGCGCGTAGGGAGTCATATATGAATATGAGCTTCTTATGAAGTGATTTTCACCGAGCAATAATACCCGTAACGGTCTCTTTCTCTCCAGGATATTGTGTTGTCGATGCAGTGTTTGAGGGAGCTCAGTAGATTTTTAAGAGAATCTTGAGTTCAGCTCTTAATTAAAGCAAGAAGCCGCTGAGATGGTGGCACTAGAGAATGGAGTTTGCAGTTTTAAATTGGAGTGAAGTGAGCATGATTAAGAGAGAAGAGGGACTCGGATGTATCTGTAAGATCTGTAATTATCTATACAATGAATCTGTGTTATTTTAGTATCTTGAATTAGATTTATTTATGTATTGTTTTCATAGCCTGTGACTTTTCAATTCAATGTCCTTCATGTACATTCATCTACAACTGCTGCTTATTAAATGTTTTTATTTTTGTTGTTTCATTTTTGAATGCTTTTTTATACTTTTAGTTTAAATTGACGTTAACGATATAACAATACAAGCAGACTTCTTGGAGCATATTGCACAGGTTTCACAGTTCATTGCCTACAGTTGTTTTAAAATAGCATGCAAAATGGGGCTGTATTTCTTTTTCTATCCTTAGGAACACAAAAGAAGATATTTTGAAGAATGTAGGCAATCAAACAGTTGACGATAGCCATTGGCCTCCATTGGTATGCACAAACAAATTAAAAATAATATGTAGGTCGGTGTCTACCATCAAATGTTTGGTTCCCAGCTTTCTTCAAAATACATTTTTTGGGTAACACTTTTTTAAGGCATCCTAGTTACATGTTACGTGTACTTATTTACTATTATAATAACAATAAATGATGCATAAGATTCAAAGTGTGTATTGTTATTTGCACAGTGTGGGAAAACAAGTTTCCCTGTACAATGAAATTATTTATTTGCTGTCCACATTGAATGCCAAGACAAGTGCAAACTATTTTAAAAATCAAAACAGACATACACATACATAAAAACAAACATCATAAAAGTACAGCTATGTTGCAGGAGTATAAATATAGACAGTGTATATAGACTATGTACATCTGTATGTGCGAGTGTGCCATATTGACTTATGTTGTATATCTCTGTGTGTGAGTGTGCAATATTGACTTATGTACAAAAAATAGTACAGTAGCCTGAAGCAAATTGATTGCAACTACATATAATTACAGCAGCTGTAACATTAACAATGTGCTAATCGAGATGAAGCTACTTGATAAGAAATAGCAGCAGTACCATTAAAGAGCACCTATTATGCAAAATCCACTTTTATATGGACATAAATGTGTTGGCAGTGTGTGAACACAACCACCCTACAATGATAAAAATCCATCCACTCCTCAGTTTTTAATCCCCTTTAAACCAAGTCAGTCTCACTAGGCCTGCCGTTTGATTCTCACACAGTGTGATGTTACATTTCGGAGGGCTGTTCCACGGGGGTTGATTGACAGCCCTGCAATTCTACAGTTTCCACCCTTAGTGGTTGTACTCTGTCCTCATAGACTGTAAAAAACATGGACGTACTGTCCGTGATGTCACTCGTAGGTTTCTGAAGAGCATTTTTGAAGCCTAAAGTGGGTGGAGCCGACAGCCGCCATCTTGGCAGCGCCTCACCACGCGTCACTCCCGAATAATCGAAAATGGGCAAAAAGGTGGGACGTGGGTGAAGCTGAGCTGAAACCACGCCCGTCTATAGTGACAGTAGTGCTGCTGTGCAAAGACAAAACATCATAAATTAGTTTTTTGGTCAAAATGAGTTATTAATAATTTTGGGACTTTAATGACCTCCTTTATCATGGAGAAACCAAGGCAGAACACAGTATAACATCAGTTACTGCTCTTTGATTTGTTTTACTGTCCATTAAAGTCTGCCGCATTAAATTACGGTGAGACTTGTGTTACTTCTAAACATCTGTCGGCACTTCATTTGACAAAAAAATTAGATTGATCGCGATCTAACAAATGCTCCATATAACAAAGCACTGTAAGCCAGCAACGACTAGATTACTTGGCAACTATAATTAATCGTAAATAATCTTTAAAGCTTTTTCTTTTTAAATGCAGATTATTCACTCCGTACCAGCTGTCAGTCTGGGGCTGCCCACTTCTGTACGTGAGGACTCAAATGCCGTAACAGCGTATCACACATAAAATCAATTACTGTTAGCAATTAAATCCTTTAACTTCTTTTTCTTATAACTCGATAAAATCCAATACAATGAACGCCATCGGAGACGTTTAATTCATAATCATTCGGAGCATTATCCCTGCTTGCTGGCGTTCACATCAATCCACAAGTCGTTCTTATAGGTTAAGCTATTTTAATTCAGTTTGATGTAAAAACAATAGGCTAAGTATGTCTTGCCGTGGAAGATCTGATAAGAATCAGTGTAGAGGGTGTAGAGTCAAGTCTGGAAGATGTTGATGCTAGAGAGAGTGTGGTCAGCTGGTTTAGCCAAGGCCAAAGATCAAGAAGGCCAAACTACAGGAGTTGGTCATTCAAGAGGCATGTGACTGCAATGGAGGATAGTCCATAAGACATTGAGCCATGAGATGTTCAGTTTGAAGCCCTTAAAACACTTAATTAAGATTTTCTTTTATTTCATTTATCTTGAGATGTTTTAACTTTAAATCTCAGCTCAGTGAAGCACTTTATGCACTAACACGTTTTCAGTAAGTTACCTTTCTTGCAGAATTGTGCTTCAAATAAAGAACTTTATGTTTACCAGATTGTTAGTTAATCGTTTACTAGTCAATATTGCCTATATGAAAATTTGGGTGCACCTAAGAAAAAAAGTTAGTCTAGAGCCCTGGCATCTGCAATATGGTTCTGTAAACTGGCCTGAAATTCTGAAACACTCACTGGTCGCTGTACTTATTGTTGAGTTCTGGTCTTTCTCAGCACAGATAAGCTGCTTTAATGTGTCTCTCCATCACAGAGGTGTGCAGCACAGCTGTGTGTGTAGCAGCTGTTAGTTAAGCGCAATTATCATGATTTGCATAATGGCATTTTCAGTTCACAAGAGTCAGCGTGTGTGTTCGTTAGTGTGTTTTGATATGTGGTATTGCTTGCCAACAACTGGCAAGCCTGCATCTCCAGGTCTCTCCAGAGAATCAAGTGTGTGCAGGATATTGGAATACTCCATCAGGGAATATGTCAGTGTCGCACCAAAACATCCAATTACTGGCAGGCTCAACAAAATGACACACAGATCCTTGATTTCAACTCTTTCTTTTTTTTCTTAATGGGCTTAGTAATTTTTCCTACATTTTCTTAGTTTTGCTCAGCTGCTTCTGTTTGGCCCTAATCAGAAAGCAATTTGTTTTCTGCCATTTATAGGTTCACTGGAGACTGTTTAGCCAACCATGAGGATGAAAATCATTATCGGTGGCTGTTTTAATGTCTTTCACAGAAGCAGTAGTTTGATCGTAACCTCTCATCTTCACAGCATTGATTGCACGTTTGATGTCTTGGTGTTTTATTGTGTGTCAACCGATACTGATTGGTCCAGGAATGTGTAATATGGATTTGCAGTAGGACTGGATGGTACATTTACATTTTTGTATTTTCCAGACATTTAAAGGATGTTTTTACTCATTCTAAAGGATGTTGTTCATCTCTACCTAAATCAAGAGTCATAGCTACTATATATATATCAGCTATTACTCCAGTCTTCATGATCCTTAAGAGTATGTATATACACTAGTATATTGACAAGAAGAAGAATACTTTTTTATTTGTCACATACACATTTATACCAGCAGTGAAATTTGCTCTGCATTTAACCCCATCCAAGTGCACACACACCTGGAGCAGTGGGCAGCCAACGCTGCGGTGCCCGTGGAGCATTTGGGGGTTCGGTGCCTTGCTCAAGGGTCTCACCTCAGTCGTGGACAATTCCTGGTGGAGCCGAGATTCGAACCCACAACCTTGGGTTACAAGTCCGACGCTCTATCCATTAGGCCACGCTCTATCCATTAGGCTACGAATGCCCAAAAGTATTGGACCTCCTGACCAGCAGGTACTTAATGTTAATGCATATAGTATATAGCCATTTGCAGCTATAACAGCTTTCAATTTTTTGTAGATATTTTGGAGTGGGTTTGTCAAATTTTTGTGGTTTCAAACACTGATGTTGGGCGGGAAGGCCTGGCTCTGTTCCACTTCATCCCAAAGGTGTTGTGTGGTGTAGAGGTTAAGGCTTTATGCAGGCCAGTCAAGTTTTTCCACACCAAACTCATCCAACCATGTCTTTATGGATCTTGCTTTGTGCACTGGATCCCAGTCATGCTTAAATAGAAAAGGACCTTCCCCAAACTGTCCTCAAAAAGTTAGCATTGTCCAGAATGTCTTGCTATGGTGAAGCATTAAGATTTCCATTCACTGGAAATAAGGAACCCAGCCAAACCCCTAAACACAGCCATCTTTCCTCCTCGAACAAACTTCACAGTTGACAAAGTGCAGTCAAGCAGGTGATGTTCTCCTGGCATCGGCCCAAACCCAGACTCACCTATCAGACTGCCAAACAGAGAAGGGTGATTTATCACTCTACAGAACAGGTTACCACTGCTTTAATTTGATTATTAAAGTGGTTTAAATGTTCGCCGGTTCCCGCTTCCTCCTTCCCGATCTAAGAACTGTGTTACATTGGTGCCGAAACCTGGGAGGAAGGAGGCGGGAACCGGCGAACATTTAAACCACTTTAATAATCAAATAAACAAACTCAAAATAAAAGCGGCAGCCCCTCACGGATGACTGCCGCACACAAAACACAAACTAAAATCCAGGCCTGGTCCTCTCTCGTCTTTCACTGTTGTCACTCCTCATTTAACCCTTCCGAAGCTCCTCCGGTGAGTGGCGCAGGTGTCGTTCATTATCATTTACTCCACCGGCCTCGCTCCGTTCCCACGGCTCTCGGCCCCCGGCACTCGTCACACTCACCAATACAAACCTTACCAGCCGGGCGTTTGCGATCACATGTCTGACGGTGACATCTGCACTACTGCCTGTGACAATACACAATACATGACGCGGTTATCACGGCCAATGTCACTACCCTAGTGGTGACGTGCTTTATACACTCAATCCGACACTTGGCATTGTGTTGTTGATGTGAGGCTGCATGCAGCTGCTCAGCCTTGGAAACTCATTACATAAAACTCCTGCTACAAAGTGTTTTGCTGATATTAATGCCAGTGTTAGTTTGTAACTCTTCAGCTATAGAATCAGCAGTGTTGATGACTTTACGTATCCATATGCCTCCGCACTCAGTGACTCTGCTCTGTGACTTTACGTGGTCTTCTGCTGGGTTGCTGCTGTTCCTAAATGCTTCCAATTTTCAATTATACTACTTACTGTTGAGTGTTGACTGTGTAATGAAATTGAAAGCTATGGCCTTTTCACACACATCTGGCCAAGAAAGTCTTCTTTGGACACTGTGTATGAAAACTTTGGTTGCCATAGAGATTGTACATCCGCCTTCTCAAATTCACAAGGACTGTGACCAGTCAGTGTGGGAAGAAGACTTACAGGTTTCTAAATCGGTGAAATAGCACTATACATCAGTTCCATCTTGTATTGATAAAGCTCTCGGCATTGTTTCATCGCCGACTTTTGTTCTGCACGTCACACACTTTCACTGATCTCCCTCTTTTCACATTTTACCAAATCATGAACCAATATCAGCCAACCTGATGAATCGATGTGCTTTCTGAGGCATTATGGTTATGAATCGTTTGTTACTTGGCAACTAGAACCCACACACACAGGTCAAATTACACTTACTTAAAGCGAGCTGCTTCCCAGATGGCTCTGCTCATCTGCAGAGGGTTGTGTGACAGTGGTGTAAGTTTCACCATGGTACTGTACATGCAGATACACAATGTAAGTGAACCAAGCCCCTCGACTTGTTGGGCCTGATATGCTATGTGTTGTGTTGTGTCATGGCTCCTAGCGCTCTGAAGCATGGTGGATCCAGGCATCGACTTTCATATGTGTGTATCCCAGATATAAAAGGCACCTTTGAAATCATCAGGTTCAGTAAATAAATGGTTTGTTGCAGTGGTTCTCAGCTCTTTATGAGTACTGGATCCCCCTAATATATCAAATTATCCTTGTGGACCCCACCTACAGTGTTTTTTGTGTTATCCATTTTTCTTAGCTTATCTGATGTGTCAGATCCACTGGTAGATGGCCCATCAAGCCGGCTTGGTCTTGATAACTTTTTTTGGCGATATATTACCCCATAAATAACTGCAAGAATATTATTGTAATTTTATGCCACTGGCTATACAGTGCTATAATGGGTGTAGCTTGGGGGGGTTGACTAATTAGATTTCAAAATTCTTTTTTTTATTAATAATATTTTAAACGAAAAGGTAAATATGCTTCTTCGCCAATAGCCTTGTGGGCAGCATGCCGGCGGATCAGCGCCATTGCGATTTGGCCGCCCGAGTTCGAATCCAAGCTCGCAGACCTTTCTGGATCCCGTACCCCTCTATCTCTCTCACCCCGCTTCCTATCTGAAATATGGTCCTATCCTAATAAAGGCAAAAATAAATAGTTTAAAAACAGTTATGCATAGGGCAACTTAAACTTGTCTACTAAACTTATCACAGTCATGTCTATATATGATAAGTTGGTATTGTAATTAATTATCACAACAGGCCTACCTGACCATACCTGACTGCTTTGTTCTCCAAAGAGCTGTTCACACAAATAAAGCACACAGTACTGGTTTTGATAATTATATTAGTGTCAATAACAATAAACGTGCCAGTTTATGATTATTATTTTTTTTAAACATTTGTGTAGTGATTATACGGACCACTAAGGGTACGCGTGCGTACCCCTTGGTTGAGAAACACTAATTTACATTTATGCATTTAGAAGATGCTTTTATCCAAAGCGACTTACAGTGCATTCAGGTTATACATTTATTGTCAGTATGTGTGTATTCCTGGGAATTGAACCCACAACCTTGTTGCGCTGCTAACGCAATGCTCTACCACTGAGCCACAGGAACACTTTTCTTGGTTTATTGAGTTTAAATCACTTTGTGTATTTTGTCTCCACATGTTTGGTGGCCCTGCTGTTTGAACTTAAGAGGAGCTGACACAGACAAAGCCTCTCGCTCCACTTGAGTTTGTATTTTCCAAGGTCGCGTATGGGTGACGAAATTGGCAGCTGAGTTTGAACAAGTGTGGCATATGAGCCTCCCACTGCCCACGCCCCAACCTTCACCTTTAACTGGAGACATAAAAAGCCATGGATACAGAAGAAGCCTCCCTCTAACCAGTATAGATGTTTGCTTTAAACACTTTTCCCCTTTCAATTCAGTCAAGAGTCTGTAATGAGAACAGTTCTGTGGTCTACGTACCGGTCTACCCATCTACGTACCCGTCTACCATCATTTGCACATCTGTGATCTCTTAATTATCTTGCAAAAGGACTAAGGTTAAGAGTCCATAATTAAAATTGAGCAAAAAGTTGGGCATTAGGATCTGGAACATCACATGGTTAAGTCGGATTGTAAAAAAGCTAGTCTAATCGTCACTTATGTCAGAGACATGAGAGAGTTAAAGGGATAGTTCCCTTTAAAATGAAAATTCAGTCATTCATTTTTTTTCAACTAACTTTCTTCTGTGCAATATAAAAGATGATACTTTGGATCAGTTGTATTTGGGCTTTTCCACCCCCTTGACATTCACAGTATGAGCAAAACATTCTTCACATTTTAGAATCGCATCTTTTTGTGTTTGACTGATTGGAACAACATGAATGTGAGTAAATCATGGCAGATTTGTCATTTTTAGGGAACAGTCCCTCCATATGGTGACACAAGTATTGGCATTAAGCCACCAAAAAATAAATATGAGGATGTTTTTGTGACATACTGTACAATTTCACTTGATAGTTGGAGACTGATTCATATGATGCGGAGATAAAAAAGAAAGCCTGGTTGTCTTGCATGTAATTGGAATTAAAAACAATGCAAAGTACAGTTTAATGTTCAGTAAGAAATATATATGGCTGGGGATTTTTCTCAGTTGTTGGCAGAAAGTTAGCAGATCATCGACAGATACATCTCATTGTTTTATTTCTGTAAAGGTGTGCACCATCAGCATGTTCTTCGTCTAGTCCTGTGCCCACTCTCGATGACCAGTACATTTCCTTGCTCTGCCAATATAGTTTTCCAGCTTCCCCATGCCGTTCCTGCCCGCATTGATTTCCATAACACAGCGTATTGATTGCTGCTGTGTGCTTTTTGTCTTTACCACATCACATACTCTGCTGATACTGACAATTAGTCAACTGAGCCACGTTTACGAAAGTTTCATGATGCGTGAAATCTTCAGCACATGTTAAAGTGTTAAGAGAGCTGTCGTGAATTGAAGGTAATAGTTTGGCTAACATATTCCCCCGTGTGCATCTAACAGCTGACAGAAAGGCAGGCATGTGAGCTATAACGATTTAGCGGTTGCATTGTAATGTGCTTCAGCCTCCCCTGGCTTTGATACACATTCAGACAGATCAAGTTGCATAATGAATATTTTACACATGCCTGCACTGCATGGATGTATGAAAGATCCTGCCGTGCACTGGGTGAAGTAGTTTTTGCCTGCCCCAACACTCTGCTCTTTTATTCTTTTGATAATACTCAACAGCTTGAAGACCTCATGCACTATCCACTACGGTTGCATCAGCTGCAAGCTGTACAAACAAACCTCTTGCTCTTGCTCTCAATCTTCTGTCGTATTCTCTATCTACAGTTTCAATTTAGAGAATTCTACTAACACAGCAAGAAGTGTACATATGCAACATAGTGCAACAGTGAGCACTCACTGTCACAGATTTGGTTCTGGTATTTTCGCTATTCATTTTCTCTATAGGCATTCAAATAGATTTTATAATAGATTAAATAAGACATCTATCTCAAAGATGATTCACAATTAAAGTACTTCAAACTCCGAAAAATATAAATACAATAGTGTGTATTTAACAAATCGAATAGAATTGATCAAAAACACCAGTGCATGAGAAAAGAACTGACTAGAAGTACATTATTATTATTATTGGAAGCTTATTGCAAAATATATGCACTCAGAGCGCTTGAAATACATAATTTGCAATGCTTTATGGGAATGGCTGCTCACTTCTGAGCTCTTTTGCTCAGATTTTGGTTTCGTTGACTTTTCTGATTGACAGACCTCTCTGCAGCATTGTGGGTATTGTAATGTTTTTTTTTTTTTTTTTTTTTTACCTAAAGTTCTGCAATTTAACTTTTTGTTGTTGTTAAAATCGCATTGACTTTTACAGAAGAATGTGTTATTACATAACAACGGATCTCATAACAGTGCATTCTTGAAATACTTTTGAAGAAGAAGAAGAAAGGAATATTTCTATTCAGCAAGAATGCATTAAAATGGCCAAAAGTGACAAAAGCTTTTATATTATTACAAAAGCTTTAAAAAAGCATGTTCTTTTCAACTTTATATTCAGCTAAGAAAACAAATGTATCAGGTTTTCCACAAATATCTATATAATCTAAAATGTATTTCTGGAGCAGCAAATGATCATATTAGACTGATTTCTGAAGGCTGGAGTTATGATGCTGACAATTCAGCTGTGCATCGCAGGAATACATTACAATTTAAAACACATTCAAGTACAAAATTGTTTTTGTTCAAATAAATGCAGCCTTGGTGATTTCTTATAACAAACAAAATAGAAAACAATTAAAACAATAAATTCTTATAAAAAAAAAAAACTTACCGACCCCAAACTTTTAAATAGTAGTGTACGTTATTTTTAAAGCTGTGGAGAAAATGAATATAATTTTCACTTCAAAAGTAAAACATCTATTTCATTTGCAGCTTAGCCATGTGCAATGAAAGCAGTGCAAATAAGTGGAGCAAATATTAGTACAAACGTTAAAGAAATATCAGTGCAAAGCAAACCCTCTCTCTCTTTCTCGATCACATTCTGTGTTTCTGTACTCTCTCTTTCAGCCGTTTGCTCCTCCCAGCCTCTCGTACTCGTTCACTCACGCTCTGCCTCTTTGTGTCTTGCGCTCTGAATGCACTTGTAAGTTTAATCTCTGCTACAGAGGAGGAGGAGGAGGAGCGCCAGTGCATTTGAGGCATCTCCGTAGCTGTCAGATACAGTGCTTACAGGAGGAGACATGAGAAGACGTCTTATCCAGTGTGTCAGTTTGGTACTTTATGTTTGAAGTCTGCTTCGAGTGCTGGTGCTCCCAAGTGATCTGAAACAGTGAGCTGAGATTATTGATAACTGTTTGGATATGCAGCCTCTTTGATGGAAGGGTTTGAATGCAAAGAAAAAAACGCTGAACCTGAGAGAGGACATAAATGAGGACTTTTCTTACGTGAGATGGGAGCCGTGCTGGTGGTCTTGAGCAACGGGCTAAGTGATAATCGAGCTGTGAACTTCATGTGCCGGTCGGGGAAGCACTGAAATGAGTCACGGGCATCTCTTTATAAGCTCTTTGCCTGTCTAGTTGAGCGAGTCCAGCTTCAGTTTGATCATCCCTCCTGATATTCTCTGAGCGCATTGCACAGTCCAGCGAGACCGAGGAACTTTTACATTTGCTCTCCAGAGGATCTGGATCTGGCTGACTTGGCTTTGTTTCTTGGAGACACTTTGCACTCTTTCGCTGAATTTTCTCTGATAACCGTGCATCCTCTGAGACGGGATGCAGGTGTCGTTTGTTTGCACGGACCATCGGTCCATGAGCCGTAGCACGGATGACAGGCTCAATCGACAAAACACGAACAGTCCAAGCACTGGTACCCGAAGCAAGTTCAAAGCTGTGGCCATGGTGGCCCGGAGCCTCGGGCAGCTGTCCGTCCAGAACGTCCCTTCAAGTGACCAAAGCATGAGAACTGGCATGAAGTATAGGTAGGAAAACAAATAAAATGAATGAAGAGTTTATTTTGTGACTGTAAAAATTGTAGGATAATATCCGATCATGTGATATGTTTTACTTGTGATAAATTTAGAGGGAGAAACAATAGTAGCATTCACATAATTTTGACTATATGTAAGACAGTGCTGAATGATCCTATCTAGCTCAATAGCATAATAATCAGCATATGTTGGTGCATATATACATTTCTGCTCTTTCAACAAAGTGTTTTGATTACATCTGATTTCAGCTCGATCAGTTTGGTTATTACTCTTTAAATGATCTGCAAGTTGCAGATTTAGCTGTTGAAGAATAATGAAAACTCTTTTCTCAATCATTTTTGCCCAATTGAGCTACTGGCAAACAAGATTAATATTTTCCATGAAAATCCTAGAGCTTTGTGTCAAAATGTACTGCTGTTATGCACAACTGCTGACATATATATGTCTCAGAATCGTTCTCTTAGGCGTTCATAATACATAATAGCATTATATAACTTCATTATGTAATTTGATGCCTTTTATATTTCCATTAGGAATGTATTTTCTGTTTCATTTTCTATATTTCAAATGTACAATTTTCTGCATTTGTTAACAACAAACCTGGAAGTATTTGTTAATTTACATAATGACTGCTGGAAACACTGCCAGATCGCTTTCAGCTGTCATGTTCATTTGCAGAGATATCCTAATAACAGCTCTTAATGGAGGCGTGTGATCTTTCCTTCCTATTTGAAATCAGGATTGCAAAATGAGTGTTGTCAGAGGCTCCAATTTATTAAGCTTAATATTGGCTTCTGTAATTGAGAGAGTTAGCTAGACCGTGATAATTTCATTTATTCATTTATGCACTCATTATGAGTTACTTTATGAAATGGCTCTGTCTTGAAACTTAATTTTCTTATAAAAAAAAGCAATCCTCATAATGTTGGAACACATTAAAAACAAAAGATAAATGTTTTTTTCTGTAAAACCTTATTTATTTGTTTCTTTTGTTTTGTTTTACTTTTTTGGGATTGAAAGAAATTCTCCAAGTGTCCATGTTTACATTTAACAGGGGGGGGGTCATACAGGTAGGGGTGGGCGATATGGCAAAAATATCATATCACAATTATAAATAGTTTTTTTATCACGATTTTATCACGTTTTTTTGTCATGTTGGTTTTATTATTTTGCAAATTGCCTGAGTATTACAGCCAAACATATTTCCCTATTATAAAGACAAAGCCTTTCAAGGTAACATAATATAAAAAAGTGTTTAGTTCAAAGTGGGTGAAGATAAAAATATTTTTCATTATTTTATCTTTGTTATTAAAATAAGAACAAGGATAGACATTACAAATACACATATTATACAAATAAAACAAACAGTGCTTTATTTTCAGGTACAATAGGTGTATTTAGCAGAGCATTCAAGAAACTGAATGAACAAATATACAAATAAAAACACTATATAGATTGATTTCTATTAAAGCAACTGTATTAAAGTTTTCAGTCAAGAGTAGTGAGTGGTTTTTCTCTGTGTTTTGTTGTTTTATTAACATTAAAGGAATAGTTCAACCAAAAATAAAATTGTCATCTTCCTGCCAAATAGTGTTTTATTTGTATACCTTCATTTACTCACTCAAAATTAGTTTTAAACCTGAGTGAGTATCTTTCTTCTGTTGAACATAAATACTATTTTGAAGATTGTGGAAAACCAAACAGTTGCTGGTCCACAGTGACTTCTATAATATTTTTTTCCTACTATCAAATTAAAAGTGGACCAGCAAGTGGTTGGTTACCCACTGTCTTCAAAATATTTTGTTCAGCACAAAAAATGTATTAATACAGGTTTGGGACAACATGTGAGTGAGTAATTAATAACAGAAATAAAAAGTATTTAGTGTAACTATCACTTTAATGACAGTCGGCAGCATGGCAATCCGTTTTTTCTCAACTGTTTATTTTCATTTTATACATAACCAACTACACTGAAAAAAATTATTCATTGAATTTGCAATTAATTTTTTTAAGGTAAGTGGTAGGCTTGCATTGATAGATGGTGTTGGTGGTGATACCAGTGTTAGCCGCAACACCATCACGTCACTTGCCCACTGTGGCACCGCCCCCCTCCGTCGTTTAGATTTTTTTATAGTAATACAAATAATTTTGTTCAGTTAGAGGACACTACAGTTAAAACTGAACCGTTTTATTTGCGGGGTCTGAGCACAGCATGTGCAACGATGCTCAGAGCAGCATAGCAGATATAATATACAGCTCTCAGACATGAGTGACAGAGCAGAACAAGGATGGAGCAAAGTGTGATCCTTATTTTGTTTTTGTATTAAGTTAACATTGATGTTAATGTATGTTGCATTGTACAGTATATTGAGACGGAGGCGCCAGAACTGCAGCTGATAGAATGTGCGCTGGAGCGTGATACTGGGATATTTCTTCTAAAGCGGATTGTGGAGACATTATTATCATCCACGATCAAAAATTGTCATATCGCACACCCTACATACAGGTTTGGAATGATAAAGTTCCAAAAGCAATTTGTTAAATGAGTCAGTGGTATTTGAAAAAATATTGGGCCAGATTTCTTAGAAAGCTAGATTAGTTTGTAAGCTCGAAAAGCAGAGAAGAGACTGAAAAATGTCATAAGAATGAATAAACATGCCATAAATTGCAGTTTTGGGTGAACTATGCTTTAAAATGAGAACTTCTTTTGTGGACCTACTTTCCATTGCAAGCAGTATTTGATACCAGCACCTTCTGTTGTCTCGAGATTGAGGTCGTATAGTGACCCCACCAATAGTCAAAGATCGTTCCAGCTCTTAGAAGCCCCTCGTATTGACTGTAAGGTCAGCATCTGATCTTCTGCCAGAGGATGTGGGTCTGTGTGGATAAACTAGAGCATAGCTTTGAGCTGATCTCCTCTAATGATGCTCGGAGCGACTGAATCAAGCCCCACCAAATGCTACTGTGAATGTGTGCTTTTAAACATACAGAGAGTTCGTGTATATGTGATGAAAGACTGTGGGCAGTGTTGTAGAGTTTCTTTGAGGGTTTGTTTATGTGTGTTTGAGAACTGTGCTCAAATACTCGGAGGAAGAAACAGTCCAGGAAGCACTGCTCTCTTGTCAGGGTGAGTTTCATTGATGTGTCATATTAACTCCCCAGAGCTGTTGGTAGGAGAAGTGGGCCATTGCACTCAAGGTTCAAGAATCTGAAACTTCAGCTCAGGAAGTTACATCACAGACCACTTTTAATGTGATTTAATGAACAGAAAACAAGCTTCTGGTTACTACACTAAAATAAAGGCTCTTTTTTGGCATCAGTTGTTCCACAAAGAGCCTTCAACATTCATGGAATATTTCCATTGCACAAAATTTACTTTTAAGTGTTTTGGTAAAGATAAGATTTTTCTATATTGCAAAGACAAACATATTTTTGTTGGAATAATGTGCAATGGTGAATAATGCTTCTGATATCTTGTTGCAAAAATATTTGTTGTCATCAATATTGCTACTTAATATTTTGTGGAAAATGTAACTTTTTCATGATTTTCTGATTAATCGAAAGGTCAGAAGAACACTTTATTTGGCATAGAAATCATTGTAACATAGTCACTTTTGATCAATTCAATGCATCGTTGATTGATTCAAGTATTCTGTTAAATTATAAATTAACATCATAAACTTGGCCGCCACAATGAGAGAGATAACAGTGCAGTAAGTGTTAGTCCTAAAATTAAAGGTTCTTCATTGGCATTCATTGGTTCCAAGAAGAACCTTTACCATCAATTAGTGTTCCTGTGGCTCAGTGGTAGAGCATTGCGTTAGTAGCGCAAAGGTTGTGGGTTCAATTCCCAGGAACACATACTGACAATAAATGTATAATCTGAAATCACTGTAAGTCGCTTTGGATAAAAGCGTCTGCTAAATGCATAAATGTAAATGTATCAATGGAATATTTCCTTTTGCATAAAACATTTTTTTTTATAATGGTTTATTAAAGAAAAAAATAGTTCACACTACTAACAATTATTATTTTAAGAATTGTTTACTACTTTAGGGAACCAAAAATGGTTCTACTATGACATTAATCTACAAAAACTCCCTTTTGGAGTATTTATTTTTAAAGGTAAAAACTGCAGGTGAAGGGTGTTCATTCCACATTTTCCCATTTCAGGAAAGATAAATGTGTGTTTCAGTATGATTAGCTTTTACTCTGTGCTCCCTAAGGGACAAAAGTCCTTCCGGTCCTGTTTTCCAGGATTCACTCTGGCAGACCGGCACCTTTGTCTCACCTAGTGTAATTTTCTTTAGTCTGTTCCAATCACAATCTCATTCTGCCCAGATGAATCGAAGCAGACAGGGCCATTGTAAAGAGAGAGGACTGGAGGGGGCTTTCAATTAACCAGCATCTTTCCCAGTCCAGATCGTGCAGTATTACTCTGGTCGCTCTCCGCAGTATGACGGTGGGTGTAGAGTTGGGAACGATGCCATATCGTAGATTGAAGTGTCTTGACATCTCTGCCTTATATCATATCCACGCTCTCTGTGGAGATGCTTCAGTTTAGCTGTGTGGACAGATTAAATGGATTCAATTAATGATTTGAGTAAAACAGGCTTATGATTTTGTGGAGGAGATCCTATTAAGCAAGGTGACGCAAAATGGGCTGCAAACCTCTTTATGTATATCTGTCCTTTATTCTGCAAACAAATCTATTTAGATGAAAAATCTACATGAAATGCGTTTGCAACCCAATTTCATATGTATAACACAGCATTGGTGCAAAAACAAACATATTTTATCGTTGGAATTAACGCCTACAGATGATTCATGCTTTTGAGGCTCTGTGACCATTATCATTATTAAAATTGATTGTAGATGACTGGCTGCAGGTCGATTTAAAAGATTTCTGTGATTTTACATTTTTTGTTAGCACAACATAATGGATTTCTGTTTCCAAGAGCGTAGATTTTATTATAAAAGGTTTCCCTGGAAACAATCTGCGGTGTTTATAAAATGACTTGTATATCTGACATTCACCAAATGCATGTAAATAGCATCTGCGAAACATAACAGTTCTGAACTCAAAGTGTTGGGCGCAGTACGCGTCAAAGCGTTAAGGCGTTAAAGAGTAGGCGTGCTGAGAGATTTTATTGCACTTCTGGATCTTACTATAACTGATACTACCTTCAGTTCAGACTCACTCCCACATGAAATAATGCCTGATGAATGTTTGTGAGAAACAAACAGCAGCCTTTGCTTCTACAAAGCCACACAATAGCACTATAAACGCTCCGTCTCACATGGGCATTTCTATTTAAGGCTTGAGGAGTACGTGTAACCCTTCACTCTGATAAGGTTTTGGTCTTTTGAACTGAGGATGGATGGCTGTATGTTCTGCTCTCTGTGTGGTGCCGATAGCTGTTAATTAAGGCTTGCATGTTTGCGCTTTAAGAACGTGTAGATTCTCACTGGCGGCAGAATGTCTGTTTTCCTCGCGCTCTATGAATAGATTTATTAATTTCGGCTGGGCTCTACCATAAATAAACACATTTATTTGTCTCCATGATAATTTGTGTTGTTGATGGTGTGGACTGCATCTGTTTTCCTAGAAATGGTTTGAAACCTTGAGCTGTTTACTTTTTGTCAAGCTGTACTCTCATTCAGAGAGACAAATCTGAATCATTTAGAAATATCCATTCATTCAATTACAGTTTACTTTTTAATGCACATTTCAGTCTTATTGATGCAAAATGTACTAGTGCATATAATTGTAAAGGAAATTTGTTTTCATATTCTTTCTTCAAAACGTTTGGAGTTGTTCTGCCTCTGAAAGGATTTTCATTTTAGCTGTCTTCACCATGGGTGCTTAAAGTTTCAGCCAAAGGGTTTCAGCAGTGTTGCAGACGGATACTAATCAATACTTCATAATACAGAAGTAAAATGGGCTGCAAAGAGTTTCATATTGGCTTTAGATTACCTGGGCATTTTGCAGGTGGTGAGCAACTGAGAATAGCTGTTAGAAAATATTTTGTTTGTAAATATGAAAGTGACGTGACAAACGGCCAAGTATGGTGACCCATACTCTGAATTTGTGCTCTGCATTTAACCTATCCAAAGTGCACAGACACACCAGTGAACACACACACTGTGAACACACACCCGGAGCAGTGGGCAGCCATTTATGCTTTGGTACCCGGGGAACAGTTGGAGGTTTGGTATCTTGCTCAAGGGTCTCACCTCAGTCGTGGTATTGAGGGTGGAGAGAGCGCTGTACATTCACCTACAATCCTGCCGGACCGAGACTCGAACATTTGCAACCTTTGGATTACGAGTCCAACTCTCTAACCATTAGGCCACGACTTCCCCAGCGTAAAACCTGCTATGTAATCATAACTATGTTAGTTCAAGAGAATGAGATCAGGATCATTTTACTTATTACCACAAATATTGTTCTTTATTAAATTATTTAAATAACATATGTAAAGAACACTTTACTTCGATGCCACAGCAGAAACTAGCAATATATAGGAATGTAATGATTCACTCACAGTGCGATACGATTCGTTATACTGATTCCACAATACCATTTTCTCACAACAAATAAATGAAAAGGTGTCCTCTTATGAAATGCTCAGTTGCTTTGAGTGAGTGCGCACCGAAAACAGCATGCAAGTACCGAGTTTAATTATTTTTAGCCACATGTGCTTGGTTTAAAATGCTTGAGATACTTGAGTTACAATTGTATCAGTAACATAGTTTAACAACTTAAAAACGACATAACTGTTAGTGAAGAAAACCAACTTAAAAGGTTCACTCTTAGTAGAGACATTGCTGCCGAACACTTTTGAGAGACTCACAGAGGTAAGTCACACGCTTAATCTCTCTCTCTCTCTCTCTCTCTCTCTCTCTCTCTCTCTCTCTCTCTCTCTCTCTCTCTCTCTCTCTCTCTCTCTCTCTCTCTCTCTCTCTCTCTCTCTCTCTCTCTCTCTCTCTCTCTCTCTCTCTCTCTCTAATAACTAAGTTATTAACTGCAGTCTTCTATCAACGGCTCAAGCCTCCGTTACTAGGTTTAAAATGACGTTTTGGAATTAGCAACAGAGGGGTTGGATGAGATGCATAAGAAATTAATCCTTCTCCAAATATGCTTTTAAGTACAAAAACCAGATACATTTCTTGAAATATATCATCTGATTGATGTCTTGAGGTGTGGTCCGCTTCACGTCGTGGCCGCATCACCACGTTGGTGTGCATTATTTTCTAAGAATTCAACGCACCAAAGTCAATTATTCCTTACCTAAGAGAAAACAGTTATTTAAAATTGTAATTCAATTTCTGTTTTTACTCTGTTTTTGTTCAAATAAATGCAGCCTTGGTGAGCATAAGAGACTTCTTTGAAAAGCATAAAAAAATACTAACGACCCCAAACTTTTAAACAGTAGTGTCTTTTTTTTCTTTTTTCGTTTAACATTTTTAAATAATGAGTCTTAAGTGAATAGCATGGCAGCAACATACAAAAGCTGTTATAATATATGGGCTGTCCAGCCTTCATAACCCTGATAATGGTAACGTGAACTCCTATTCACAATGTGTGTGTGTGTGGAGGCTGGGGAAAAACGGGTGGTGTTGGTGGAGAAGAGGGAAAGATGTGGGACTTGAGATGGAACTTCTTTCTGACGAGCTGAAGCCGTTCTCAGGTACTACTGCTTTTAGAACAGGGTGTAGGAGGCTTGCTCACAGTCTGACTTGCTCTTACATAAACACAAATTTCAAAGAACAAATCCGCATGAGTATTGTGTGCGTATGAAAGAATGGTGTACATATAGTTCAACACGTTCCCCAATGTAGATTCCTTGAAGAATGTGGTACATTGCTCCTCCATGACCTTTAAGCCTTTGCCTGCCATTAATTACTCATAACCGCACGGCTTGTGCACTACTTTAGTGATGCTCTCATTTCCTTTGAGGGCCAGTTGGCTACTGTTTGGTAATGCCAAATGCATTGGCCTTGCCTAAAAATGAACATTTTGTCATCATTTATTCACCCTTAGGCATCATAAAAGTTGGCAATATGACTTGTGCTCTATATTTCAAGTAATTAAGCCATCTCATGCTGATATTGAAGTAATTTTAAGTTCAGTTTTCAATAGCCAATAGCAGTTGATGTCATTTATGTGAAACCTGCATTTCTAGAGGGTCTGCCATTATAGGCATCATAAAAGTATGATACGACTTATTTTGAAGCCATGTAATGTCTTGAACAGACTGATATTGAAGTAATTTACATGTCATGGCAATGATGATCTAAATCAATAGCTACGTATGTATTTCCCGAGGATCTGCCATTCAAATGGTGTGAGAATTGGCATTTGTTTGGTTGAACTATTCCTTTAATACTGACAAATGTGTTTTGACAAATCGTGCTCCACTTTTAAAGTTCACAAACTCACTGAGGCAGGTGGAGACTGAAGTCATCTGAACTCCCTCTGCTTCGTAAACAAACCTGACTAAAAGACACAGGTGACATTTATTGACCTCTGGCTTGATCTCCGGTGACTCCTGGCAAACCCAGTCTCCAGCGATGCACCTGGGTCCAGTTGTGACTGGGCCGCTGTCCACCATGTAGTATTCGGATCCAGCCCATGAATTATTCAACACAACACAACGCTGGCAACAAGGAAACAGTTACACAAAAGATTTCACTGGCCCAGATTGTCTTTCGATTTGCCCGTTCCTTCAGTCCAGCATAGTGGTTTTAACAGAGTCGGCTTATTATTTGAGCTGCCTTGACATAGCTTCAGTCATATGTTTATCAGTGTAGACGGCAGTAGAGTTCTGGTTTAATCTGTACTAATCATGTTAAGATACTCCGTTTGATGCCACAAACATCAAACCATGAAAAGAGTTCTCTCCTGATCTCCATATTTAAGATCTTAGTCACTGTACATATTATCAGCGAGGGTGCAACCAATGAATGAATCATAAATAGCCCTGGGATTCATGTGTGCATATTGTTTGTTTCCTACTGGATGGCAATTGCTGCATATAATGAGAATAAGAAGACTCCAGTTTGGCAGCCAGAGATGAGATAAGAAATCTTTGGCACATGTCCGTTTCCACGTTTTGCACAACACAATCACACCAACCAGTGTAATGCTTTATTGAAAGGGCATCATGCAAAAACACAGATTTGTTTAGTGTGTGGGCCAAAACACCTCACCAGGATGCAAATTATCGACAATTTGCACAGTTTTAAAAAGTGTGCGTTTGCAAATCAGTTTTAATTCAATGTGTTGCGTAAGGGATGTTTCAACAGCATTTCCAAACCACAAAAATTTGATTACTAGTTACTTAAAAGGCACATTTTCACCAAATATATGCTCTCAGGCTGAAATCGTGTTGGCCTGTGGAGGTAACCATAGCAACATAAGCTGCTCGAGCCGTTTCCATTAAGATCAGTATTGAACCGTACTGTACTTTGACAAAACACAAGTACTGTTATTATGCATCACTTTGTTAAATGTTTACATATCACAAAAGTATATCGCTCAAAAACTTTTTTAAGTCTTTAAAGTGCCATGAAACCTTCCATTCTGGCACAGGTCAATCGGTATGACAGATATAAAATATGTTTATATGAAAAAAGCTGTGGAGCGAGGAGAGATTTTATAAAAAGAAATTACATGTCAAATGTCATAGAAGAACAATTTTTGGTACCCAAGAGAACCTTGAAATATATGATGTCAAGATTAGTGCGTTAACGCATGTAATGTAATTTTTCCAGTTTAACTGTTAAAAATATTTAATGCATGGGCGGGGCTAGGGTTTGCCACCCCACTCACAACTGCTCTATATGTTTCTTTTTTCTTGACTAAAATTGTGCGGAAGATCTTTACGACCACATCAAACGGGAGACTTTTCAGACGCGCGCTCCAGCTTCTCCTCAGCCCCAGATGTGAATCGAACGAGTGCGGAAACGGTACAGGTGACGAGGATCTTCTGTAGAACATCAGTGAACTGCGGTCAGATGAGATTTTGTCAGGCCATATGTCAGTAAAAACTAACTTTCCTGTCCTGTACAAGCTGTGCTTGTAACATGTGGTCTTCAATTGCATGCACAAATGCACCAGCAATATATCAATTCATATTAAAATGCAATTATATATAAAAGGTTGTGAGAAAACAACATACGTGTCAGATATGCGGTGCGTTCAGCAGCGGCAGCTCTTAAAGAAATAGCAGCCTAAATAACCAGCTGCTGTGATGTCTGTTAATCAAAGAACAGCAGAAAAATGAGGAAATCAATAACTTGTGTAGCTTTAAGGATTCATCTATATTTCATTTAGAATTTAGTGTTTGATAACTTTATTCGATTTCTGTATATTTCATACTTGCTGAAGGGCACAGGTAGCTAAATTTGCACAGAAATTTGATCTTCTCAGTCTATCTCACCGATGATAACTTTTGACATTGACCTGACCATTGTTGATTAACCACATGCTCTTTACTTTTTAGCTCCATGTTAATTGCAAAACTAGATTTGAGCAGATACTCATTCCTTTTCCTCTAGTGAGTTGTGCCTTGCAGATAGATATTTGCTTATTAACTTCAAGATTCCCTCATGTCTATAGGAAAGAGCGCAGCGCTCCAGTGGGTTAACTTTTGTGCTGAGGTGCCTGGAGATATCGCCAGCCAGCGGCAGCTCTTAAAGAAATAGCAGCCAAATAAATAGTTGCTGTTATGAATAGGATCTCATGAATCAAGAACAACAGAAAAATGAGGAAATCCAATAACGTGTGTAGCTTTTAAGCTGATTCATCTATATTTCATTTAGAATTTAGTGTTTGATAACTTTATTCGATTTCTGTATATTTCATACTTGCTGAAGGGCACAGGTAGCTAAATATGAGTTTCATTATAAAGGGTTTATGTGAAGTTTTAAGTCTAATACATGCTAAAATTGACAGCTCTCATTTATACTGTAATGTTGAAAAGGCTCAATTTCATAGACATGAAGACACATTAGTGATGGTATTGGCTGTGTGTGTGTGAATAAATGTGTGTGTGTGTGTGTGTTATATTGTGGTGTTTTAGTGTTTGTGACACATGTGTGTGTGTGTTCCCAGAATAATATGCAGCTTTTAGATTGACAGCATTATAAAGTGTCCTGCTGATATGTGATCACCAGCATCTCAGCTCCACAAAGCAACATTGACTCGACCTGGTTTGGGGGCAGCAGATGAGAGTCATTGTTGTTGTATTACTGTCTGATGATTGCAGTTGCACAGAAATGACATGCTTCATGTTTACAATAGATTTGCTGATACAGTGGCAAAAGGCTTGCCTTTGCAAATAATGTACACGAGTTCTTTGCGATTAAGGAACTGAACCATGATGCTTCTGTCCAACATACAACAGTCTATCTCAGCGCAAGCTCTAATTAAAAAATGACTAACTTTTTTGACATTGACCTGACCATTGTTGATTAACCACATGCTCTTTTTTACTAAATTTACAATACCATGTTAACAAAATATTTCAGTATAAACAATCAGCCCGTGTGTTGTGCCTTATATATTTGCATTAATAAGCACCTGTCTAGTATATAGTTATTGCACTAAGGGATTGTTGAATTGTTGTGATGAACAGAACTATTGAAATGGAATTAAATATTCTAATTTAGAAAGAATGCTTGTTATATCGAATGTTTTCAAATATGCAATATATCCCCAGCCTGCAGGTTACTTTTTGAATCCAAGTACACGTGTTCTTCTGTTGTGCTGACGTCTGTTTTCTTGTTGTGTGTTGTTTCTAATCTTTGAACCTTTACAAATCACATAATCTTACCATCTTTGGCTTATAGAAACACGCAATACACTTTTTTTTCACACAGCAGTTTTCTTGTTATATCACATTAATTAACATCCCCAAAACAAAAATAAAAAGTAAACAAAACAAAGTTGGGTCCAAACCTCTGTGTGTGAGAGTGTGTGTGATGTGTGTGTGTGTGTGTGTGTGTGTGTGTGTGTGTGTGTGTGTGTGTGTGTGTGTGTGTGTGTGTGTGTTGCGTATCTTGACACCTATCACAGCACCCATATATAGGTCCTTCAGTAAACCCATAGCTTCGCTTTGCTCAATAGATAATTCAGTAACCTCCATCCACGACTCCTCCTCATTTTCCCATGATACACCAATCAAGGATGTTACACACTCCATAAATTATTGAACCTAATGTCTGCATCAATATTTGTGTTCTCCACTGGGGGTTATCAATTCTCTCCCTGCTCTTATCCATGTTAGTCTTGCCCAGAACAGAACCATACCGCCAGTCCAAACTGTATGCTAATTATCATCTTTGACAATAGTGGTCCTGACAGAAATATAGATATATTCTTAAAAGATATATATTTAGATAGTTTCTTTTATTTATATATATTTTCTTTTATATTTGTTTAGTGATATTAAATAATGTTGGGCAATTTGCTGTTTTGTATCATTTGTTGCCAAGCAGATATTGCCAATATTTTGATAGGTTTTTCAATAAATATTACAAACCAACAAAATATTTCAGTATAAACAATCAGCCCGTGTTGTTTACTTATATGCATCTTAAGTAGTACTACATAGCACCATTATATAGTTATTGCACTAAGGGATTGTTGAATTGTTGTGATGAACAGAACTATTGAAATGGAATTAAATATTCTTGTAATTTAGAAAGAATGTTGTATATATCGAATGTTTTCAAATATGCAATATATCCCCCAGCCCTAATACACACACACATAGAGAAAAGTACACGCTGTTCTTCTGTTTTGCTCATTTCAGAAGTCTGGGGCACAAATCTGTTGTTTTATCTTGTTTTGTTTTACTTCTTTGAACCTTTACAAATCTTATAATAATCTTACCATCTTTTTGGCTTTGTGCGCAACACTGTTCTTTTTGGCACAGCAGTTTTCTTGGCTGAAAAAAATAAATTAATTAAAGTAAAACTAAAACAAAATAAAAAGTAAACAAAACAAAGTTGGGTCCAAACCTCTGTGTGTGAGAGCTGTCCTCTGGGATGATCTGTGCTGACTTTCAGAGGATGGTACAGAAGTTAAAAACCTCTCTCTTTCTCTCATGTAGCTCTGTGACTCTGGACTGTTGAGCCTTTCTTTAGCCAGTTCTCTTCATTATAGCTGCGGTCTCCATAAACTCCATAGTCTTCCTCGCTCCCATAAGGCCCTGGGGTCAGTAACCTGCCTTCAGGCACTACTAAGTCTCATTTTCCCCATGATACACCAATCAGCAGGATGGCTTACACACTCCATAAGCTCCCCTGCCAGCCCCGGGGGCATCTACGGGACTCGGGCTGTGGTCTCTGAAGAATCACATTGATTTGAAGACCGTAGATCTGTTCCAAAACCTAGTGTGCTGCCTTGCTGTCCACATCCTACATGGGCGGCATCTCAACTGTACAGGAGGCTCGACTCCTTGGGAACAAATCGGTTTGCCATCTTGATAGGCAGCTCAATAGTTTTTGAAACAGAACTTTTTTTGTTGAGAAAATTCGGTTGGCACTTTCAAAGCTGACAGTCTGATTTAGTACTTCAATGGTATTACTCTGACTTTAGAGAGAACAAAGAGATAAAGAAAGCAGAGTAAAACCTATTAACCATTGTCTTTGTTTCCTTTTTTCCAGAAACCTGGGGAAGTCGGGCCTGAGAGTCTCATGTCTTGGATTAGGTATGTTTATGGCCTCCTCATCAAGCCCTTTTGTGAAGTAGATAAGGAAACCTGCAACCAACAATACAAGCTTTTGTAGTCTTTTTTTGTCACGAGATGAGTTTTCTTCAAACTGAGCTGCTAGTAGTGGCAGACAGCAGGAATCTGCACCATGCAGCCAGTGTTGTTCTGTTCTCTTGAGCTGGGCGTTAAAGATTATCCATGATATCTGTAGCTTCATCTTAAGGCTTTACTCTTTAGTGTCATTGGTGGATCACTGATAATCATTTAAAGCTGGTTTATCTCGTGAAAAGCAGTGACTGATTCTAGATCTCTGTACAGGAACATGGGTGACGTTTGGAGGACAGATCACAGATGAGGTATGATGAGTGGAAACACTGATCTGAGCTTTTATATTCTTGTACACTTACAGGAATAGTTCACCCAAAAATGAATGTCCTGTCATCATTTACGCACCCTCTTGTCTTTCCAAACAAAACTGTTTAATTATGTCATGGAACACAGTTTTATATTGTCAGAAATTGAGAAAAAGAATAACAAACTAGTCCATAAGACACAGTTATTCCAAGTTTTCTGAAGTCATATTTGAGGAACAGATTGGAAAATAACGAAGTAAAAATCAGACCTCATTTATTGCTAATTTAGGTGCCTTGCACCGGGTTTGATGCCAGTGATGCCAAACCTTAATTAGTCTAATGATTACACTGCAACATTTAAATGTTTTTAAATTAAACATTGTAGATGAAAAACATAGTATTGGTTTAGCACATCATGATGGTTGGTAAATTATGAATTAAAAAAAGATGAAATTGGTGAACTAACCCATGTGTCCATCAAATGTATAAAGAAGTAATACATTTATATTTATTTATGTATATTTATTTATTTTTGTTTAATACTGATAAACCCTTACCTAATAGATACATATCTAAATATACCAAACACTATGTATGAAAAACATCTCTCTCTCTCTCTCTCTCTCTCTCTCTCTCTGTCTCTCTGTCTCTCTCTCTCTCTCTCTCTCTCTCTCTCTCTCTCTCTCTCTCTCTCTCTCTCTCTCTGTCTCTCTGTCTCTCTCTCTCTCTCTGTCTCTCTCTTTCTCTCTCTCTATCTCTCTGTCTCTGTCTCTCTCTCTCTCTGTCTCTCTCTTTCTCTCTCTCTATCTCTTTTATATATATAGTGATGTAAAAAAAGAAAGAACACCCTATTGAATGTCATGGTTTTCTGTATTAGGACATCTAATCATATAAACAAATGCCCACAAATCTCAATAAACGTGAGCAACGTTGTAAAGAAGAGTGGGACAAAATTTCTCCAGAACGATGTGAGAGACTGATAGAGATGTAGAGATAGAGATACAGAAAATCTTTAATTCAAGTTATTGCTGCTAAAAGTGGATCTACAATCAGTTGAATCATAGAGTGTCCTCAGTTTGACACCCATGGATTTTTCATATCGGCTTTATTTTTGCTAAATAAACGTGTCGTGTTGTTCATCTGAGGTTTTATTTTCCAAAGTTGATATAACTTATGTATATATTTATATAATTATATAAATATGTTTTCCAACTTAAAAAAACAACTACACTATTATATTAGATAAGCATTCTTCCATAAATCACCATTCATATTGTTGATAAAAAATAAATAAATAACAACTGTTAAAAATATTTTTTTCCTAAATTTTAAAAATCTTCACTGTGTACAGTGTAATTTGAGCTTATAGTTATAGATAGATCTTATATCTTCTAATTACAGTATCATTTTAACAACATTGTTTGGGGAAGTATCAAGTGCAAAATGCTTTATTTTGCTTTGAAATTAAACATTCAAATAGTGAATTGACTTATTTTTTCTCTGCTAATAAACTATTCAGCTTGCAGTAGTTTTTCGTTTCCAGCGTCCACTGTAAATGTACCGAAACATATTAAAGATGACTTAGCACAGTGCAGAATACAGCTTTTAATAATGGAATAGACTTCAACACCTTGACTGCTGGATCGTCTTCCTTCCTTCCTTCTGATAGATTGCAGAGCAGCTGATGACTCTGGCATACGAGAACGGGATCAATCTGTTCGACACGGCAGAGGTCTACGCTGCAGGAAAGTGAGTGCGCCAAAATGAGTGCTGAAACATGTTCTTTCTGTTCATCGTGTGAATTAGTTAAGTAATGTGATGTTTTAAAAAGTTGACAACATTTGCAGCCACTTTTATAGGATTTTTTATTTCTAATATTTATGTTTTTTTTTTTTTTTAAAGCATGAATAAAGCTCAGGTTTTCGTTACAACAAAGGCTCATTTCAAAAGGTGCGTGAACATTTCTATGGCAGCTGACCCGGGGCGATCCTCGTCCGTGTCTTGCGTGGGAGTCTGTGTTGATCTTGTCATAACGACTCAGCACAACCCAGCAGTGCTGTTCTTGGGATCAGGGAAGGACTCGAAACGATTGTGGCGGATATCACAGTATTATTTCTAGTTGGATCTTGAAGCAATATCATCTCTTAATGTGTCATACAAGCGAGATTCATCAGCTGTGAGCAAGATGAAGCACAATGATCAGCAGGATTATCTGGCTTTGACAATAAACACGGTTACATGACCAAAACCACAAGCCACACATATGGCAGTACACAATTAGAAAATAACAAAGAGATAAGATGATGAAATATCTAAATGCTCACGTTACTGTTTTTATTTATGTGTAAGTGTATAGACTATGTCTGCCATATACACTACATTTGCGTAAATATGTATATGAAAAGATTTCTTTCTCTCTTCAGCAAAATGTTGTTCTTTTGACTTTTTATTCATCAGAGATTTCTTTACTTTAATAATAATAATAATAATAAATGTTTCTAGAGCAGCAAATCATCATATTCGAATGATTTCTGAAGAATCATGTGACACTGAAGACTTGAGTAATGGTGCTGAATATTCAGCTGCGCATCACAGGAATTAATTGCATTTTAAAATATATTCAAATAAAAAAAATATTATTTTAAATTGTAAAAATAGTTCACAATATTACAAATTACTTCTGTAATTAGGGTCAAATATATGTACGCTTGGAAAGCAGAAGGGACGTCTTTTAAAAACATTATGCAACTAAATTAAAAATATAAATATATTTCTTGTAACTTTATACAGGTGCATATCAGAAAATTTGATTATGGTGAAAAAGTAAATTTTTATTGTCAATTATTTCAAAAAGTGAAACTTTCATATATTTTAGATTCATTAAATGTAAAGTAAAACACTTCACATTTTAGTTTTAATTTTGATGATTAGAGTTTACAGCTCACTACTGGAAGGGTTCTGATGGCTTAACCAGAGTTAATTGTGAACGCTGCTGCTATTTCCAATTTGAGAGATTTGTATCCTGACAGTACCGCGTCTGTATATCAGTGAGTTAATCTCAGATGTTATTCTTAGTGCTGAGAATCTATATTAGAGCGCATGTTCCTTCCTCCAAACAAGGACAGTTGCCTGACACATGATGTTTCATAAATAAACTCTGCAAATTAGGTGAGGATAGCGCTTGGTAATCATTAGTGGAGCGCTGTGCGTGGGCATCACTGAACGCCGTTGGCGGCGCTGATGGGGTGAGAGGAGTGGGAAGGTCTGTTTTATTTATCCGATTGGAATAAATACGGCTCCGGCAGCATCTACCATCCAGCTGCGGTCAATACAGTGCATTAAACCCACAGGCCATGACGGGACAAACACTGCTGCGTAAATCTAGCGCCAAAACACTTACATCCACAAATACAAAAACGTGCTGGCACACACGCTGGCATGTGCGTACACACATCAGCTTTTGTGACCTCTCTGTCTTTCTCTCCCTCGCACATTGCTGGCCCTAGGCTGTGGAACAGCCTTCCAGCCTATCAGATCGGCACAGTCTTTAACTGTTTTTAAATCATCTCTTAAAACCTATTTCTTTTTCTAGTTTATGTTATGAATCTGCGGGTTGTCCTGTGTTCTATGTCTTTGTTTGGTCAGCCGTGCTTGCTGTTTTTAAATGTGCTATATAAATCAAACAAACTTGAACATAACCAAACAAAAACACAGGCTGAGCCGCCACCTCACGCTCACGCGTCTGTGTCCATCTCCGTCTCTGTTCAACACTAGCATGCATATTCAGATATCCTCATGAAGATGAGCTGCTTTCTGCCGTCTCAGGGAACCTCCTTTGAAGTTGGGACTTTTTAAGAAAGTGCAGCGTACATTCATGTGGATTAATGAGCCTCTGTCTGCAGATAATGACCACTAAATCAAAGCACAACCGCTAGCATTCAACCGCTTTCTGTTTTCATATAAAGCCTGGATCAGTGTGAAACATCCAATCAATCAAGATTAAAGATGTTCATCATATTAATGTATAATATTTTTTTTTAAGGATTAATACACATTTGTTTCATTTTTATGTACATGTATAAGATGGATTGTTTACAGTGAGCAGGTGTGCTTTATCTTATTTAGATTTGTATTATTTGATGATAATGACCTGCTGACTTTCACTTGTTTGTACCTTTTCTTTCAGTAAGTTTCTTAGTTAAAAGCTTGAGAAAATAAATGGAGGTGTTACTTCACCTAAAGACAGTGTTATTTTAGTATCATTTATCAACTATTATAGTATTTATTCATATTTTAATTAGCTTTTTCCCTTTCTGTTTTAATTTTAGTTTAAGTTTAGTCATTTTGTTATATACTTTTGGTATTTTTCCTTATGTTTCTGTTTAGCTTTAGTCCATTTTATTTTATTTTTAGTACTTAAACATTGTTTATTTCAGTTACTTGCCAAAGCAACATTTTTAATGTATGATTTTTGTTTTTTTAAGTTGTTTAAGTTTTCATCTAATATTTATATTTTGTATTATTTCAGCTTTGTTTCAATTTGCAAAAACATTTTTTAATAGTTTTAGATTAAACAGTTAAACATGTCTCATTACTGATCTATAAGATCAACCCCCATTTTGTTTGAAAAAAAGCAAAGAAAAGTATTCACACTGCTGGTCTCCATATATTGAGAATGAAAGTGGAGGGATGTTGTTGAACATTAAGAAGAGGATTTGCTGTTTTTTGAGCGTGACAGCGTCTTGCTTCATTCACTTTCATTAAATGAAAAAGAGCAGCACTGAAGAGGAGAAGCAAACTCAAGGGGTTTGGAGCAAAATTAGGTTGATTTTTCATTTTAGAGTGAGTATTCCTTTAATATTCTTTGTCTTCCAATAAGATGCCATACTAGAAAAAAAAACAAGATTGCGGAATGAGAGATGAAAGGGGTCATATGATGCGATTTCAAATGTTCCTTTCTCTTTGGCGCGTTACAAGCTGTTCATGCATAGATAAGATCCCTGAAGTTGCAAAGACTGAAGTCTCAAAACCAAAGAGATAGCCTTTATAAAAGTTAAGACTCGACCACGCCCTCCTAAAACATGCCCCCACATGTCTACGTCACTGTGTGGTTAGATTTGCATAACACCACCCAAATGCATAAGCAATGAAAGAAGGTGGAACTGTTATTCTCGCTGTAGTGCTGTAGCTGCTCCATGTCCTGGAGACACTGTGTTTCGCTGTGAAAGAGAAAGTACTTTTTTTTTGGTCTTCCAAAAGAGGACACAACTAGAAATCAGTGGTTAAGTTGTATTTACAACACTGTTCCAGAACAGTTCAACCCAAATATTAGAGTGTGTGCAGTGCATTTTACGGAGGACTATTTCCTGAACCTGCGAGTAGCCTGCTAGCTATGCACAAAGGTTGTTTCTATAAAGTGTGTCTGGTGCTTCTGACTCACAGCCTTTAAGTACGTTTCTGCTACTGACTATTCAAACGCGAGTTTTGAGCAGTGTAGAGTAGCGCTTGTTGTTTGTCGTTTCTTCGATCACAAATGCAGACATGGTAATGTATACGGCACGATGCGTAAAAAGACAGTAAGTCATTATAATCAGTAATTATGTCCCCAATGGATGCAACAAATGCCTTATTTATAATGGGTTTTATTGTTTTTGTTTCGTTGTGCATCGGCATCACAATTTGGTATTCGGCCAATCACAACGCACTGGATAGCTGGCCAATCAGAGCACGCCTCGCTTCTCAGAACGATGAGCTTTGTAAAAATCTGCATGTTTCTGAAAGGCGGAGCATAGAGGAGCAACAGTAATGTACAGTATGTGGAAAATGATGTTTTTTTACCTTAAACCACATAAACACATTGCATTACACCAAATACCCAAAATAATGTTTTTAGCAATGTCATTTGACCCCTTTAATAGTGAAGCAGTGGGTGGGATGTGTGGCGTCTGTGAGCATGGATGAAATTACAGCACAGCGGTTCATTGAATTGACGAGTGTGTGGCTTGAGGGAGAATCTCACTCACCGAGACAATCACAGCCCGAACTGTATTCTCATTGGGCCCAATTAGCACCCTCAGCATCACTAATGGCTGCCAGAGAGCAGGCTGTTGCTGACACTTCTCCTCATCTGCGTATGAAAAGGAGGCACATTTTACAGGGAGTTAAATATACTTTTAGCACCCAGGTTGTGTTAATTACTCATTCACATACCTTACCGCTTTAAAGCAAGACACTACAGGCAAAATCCTTTAGAAATTTTGGCCTATTATATATTTGGCTATAATGTATTGTTTCAGACTAGAAAAAAGAAAACATCCAAAATACACATTTATGTATTTATTGTGTTGCACTTTATCCATTTGTGTCTGTAGATTTAAATTACAGTACATGTCTTTATAGGCTCATAATGAGTTTTTCCTCCTCTACACCAACAGTGTAGTTGTATTTAATCATATTCTGAATTGTTTTCATATATTGTTTGCCTGACTTTAAACAACACTTTATTCCTAAAAATATCAAATTATATTTGTATGGCTGTTGACTGTATTTTCTTGTGCTGGCGCAAGCTATTAGTAAATCTGGCCCTAAATTTCATAAAATTGTAATTCAAAACAGTGTTCGTAGTTATGTTATCGATCAACTGGGAAGGTATGGTGATATCTATTGTTTAAATTAAACCCTATTCAACTGTTGTCTCGCATTCTCTCCAGCTGTTAGTGGAGATGTTATCCTTGTTTAACCCAAGTTATGACCATCACATATGTCACAAAGCAACCAAAATGAATCGAGCACCCAGAAATTGTGTGAAGCACGAAGTAAATAAAAATGTGTCAATTTGTTTTGTGATCTGGATCAGACAGTCCGTGAATAATCTGTTATATAAATAATGTGCTGTCTGAGGTTCACTGGAAGCATCGTAGTATGTTTTCAATACGTGACAATCAAAGCCAAATGGGACATATTGGTTGATTAATAAACAGCTGTTTTCATCAGAAGTTTGGACCAACAAGATTTCACTGTGGGCAGGGCTACACATAGGCATTCACCAATGAGAAACGGAAACAAAAAGGACAAAAAAAAGCTCAAAATTCCTTTGCTGACAGTATTATTGCTTGCTTTGTATGTTTTCATAAACATCCTTGGTAGAGTCTTGTGACATTGAAGTGTGCTTTTTAATTTACACATATTTTATGATATTGGCGTCTTGAAAGAGGTGATTTACTGAACTATGAAATGTCCCTTCAGCGACCTGTTTTGTTGGCTGTATATGTCAATAAAATGATGGATTAGTCCGATAACCATCTGGTTTTCTGTTTTAGGGCAGAGATGGTGCTGGGCAACATCATAAAGAAGAAAGGATGGAGGTATGTTCATTAACAGCATACAGCTTTTCATTTCCTTCGGCCGCTTCTTATCTTGTGCTGATAACTCAGCCCTGTGCCTCAGAGATTGTGCCACTGCAACCCTAGACCGGCAGAAATGTAAATTATTAAAGCCTGGCTCACACAGTAGATGTCTCTAGATATTAAATTATGAAACGGTCACGTGGGTGTGTTTATTGTGCAGTTGATATCCTGATACATGTGTGTGTGTAACGTAACACGAGCTAAAGGAGGTTCATGGTTAATAGAAGCCCTTTTGTTAAGATGTCTTAATTTAAAGCAGGGTGGGCTCTCATAGATTCTGCATAATGAGATGAAGAGTAACAGAGCTCTCTGCATGAAAGGATCGTCGTGTGTGTGTGTGTGTGTGTGTGTGTGTGTGTGTGTGTGTGTGTGTGTGTGTGTGTGTGTGTGTGTGTGTGTGTGTGTGTGTGTGTGTGTGTGTGTGTGTGTGTGTGTGTGTGTGTGTGTGTGTGAGAGAGATCTCATGCTGCTTAGTCATCCTGCTAGTCAGTGTGCATCAATATCAGGGCACTCAAACCTCACCTCTGCAGAGACATAACTTATTTCTGTCCTCCGTGTCTGTGTGGTCTTACTTGCAATTTGTGAGAGAAAGTCAGCTAAATCACACAGAACTTCCATTTGAGGAAAGAATATATATATATTTTTTTTTAAGTGGTAATGAATTATTGTGAAAAATATGTAATCATGCAATCCTTAAAGTAACTGCAATCTGATTATGAGCATCTTAAAATATAATATAACCTACAAGTACTAAATTTATTGGATTCTGATTATTTAATCCAGATTACATGTAATCAGTTACTAGTGTTTGTGTGTGTGTGTGTGTGTGTGTGTGTGTGTGTACATGCATATATGCATGTAATTGCATTTATGAATGTAATAACAAAATGACATGAATATAAACTATATTTATGAACCTTAATACGAAAGCGGATGTCTGTGCTATGTCCTCATTTAGGCCGCTAAATAAACGTACGTATGTGTGACCATGTATTCCTTTGAAATTAAAATGGTTACCGCAAGCCATTATTCTGTTGTAATTACTTGCAACTTGATTATTACTTTTTAAAACCCTTTCAAAAAGTGTGACCTAATTGTTTTATTTGTGTTTTTTTGCAGACGCTCCAGTTTAGTCATTACAACGAAGATATTTTGGGGTGGAAAGTATGTAAATGTTATATTTATTATAAAATGAATCATGGCATTATGCAAACAATGCTTCTGAAGCTTTAATGTTACACTTATGAGTTAATGTAGCTGTTGCTTTTTACTTCTGGTATATGAATACTTATGTCTTTGAAATATTGTTATATTTTGAATTGAATAAAATATATTGGGCTCACTACATCAATGATAATTGCATAATAGTACATATTCTTCTGTTTTTTAGAGCAGAGACTGAGAGAGGACTGTCTAGAAAACACATTATAGAAGGTGAGTGGACCTCAAAGCATACACGCTACAGAGCAGCAGCTGACCTGAACTGCTTTAAACGCCTCATTCATTCAACTAATCGTGTGCTGAATTGATTTGTTACTCTTCTGTAGGTTTGAAGGCATCATTGGAGAGACTGCAGTTAGAATATGTGGACGTAGTGTTTGCAAACAGACCAGACCCCAACACACCCATGGAAGGTACATCTCAATCTCAATTCATTTGCTTTAAATATCCAACTCTACTATAACTCTTCCTGTGCTGTTTGTGCTCCAGCTATAATTGATTCCTCAAATCACGTGTAAGCAAGATCTTTGCAATTTGCCCATTTGGACTTCTGTAAGTCGCCAGCCTGAATTAAATCTCAACCAATGTTTTCGGGAGAAAGGGCTGCTCTTTGAAAAAAACAAGGCAGAGATGTTATTTGTCTACTTTTATTAGCCTAGCTGCCCTTTAGAAAGTTCCCACAGTTCAGTGGTTGAAACACAAACAGCTCAGGGGTCTGTAGACATCTGCTGTTCTTGTCATTAAAGAGCTCGACACTTCAATAGTCTGTTTTTCTCTTAGGACGATATCTTAGACTCATATAGTCAAGCGAGAGCAGTAAATGACTCTCAAGCTCATAAGACTGATGTTTTGACACAGCTGGTGTTGGTTATTAAGGATGGATCTTTTCCAGCCCTCATTTGTTTTCCTTGAGCTGAGGTTGATATTGACCCGAAGCGCAAGTTGTTTATTTTGTCTTACTCATATTGATTTGAATTCTCCAGCTCGATCCAGAAGCGATTTATCATTTAAACTCCCCTCCCTTGCATTAATCGAGCTTGTTTTCTTTTGCTTGTTAATATTTCACACGTTCACCTGTACCGACAAATTCTGATGGCAGTGTGACATGATGTATGGTGCTGTAAGTCTCTGAAAATCTGTGGTCTGATTGGCAGAGACTGTGCGGGCGATGACCCATGTGATCAATCAGGGAATGGCGATGTACTGGGGAACGTCACGCTGGAGTCCGATGGAAATCATGGTGAGTCACAGCCTCCTAACTTTGAGATGTTTGCACCCCTGTAATCAGCATCTTTTGTTCCTGAAGAACTCTTGATGAATCTAAAGATGCTTCTGTTTAAATAGGTGCTGTCAGTGACACCTAAATACTGGGCGGATCGGAGATCTAAAGCAGCACCGCACTGAGTCAGACGAGCTGTTCACACTGACAGAATATTAAAAGACGATCAGTTGTTTGTGTTCAGTGACGCCTTGTCAGTCACAACTCATTTGTCTAGTTATGCATAACATGTACAGAATTTGGTTTTCTGTCCCATCGCCCAATAATTGAGTCGTGTTAACCAAAAATATCCACCATTTACCAAATTTTACATGGACAGATAATTCGAAAAGCGTTCTGTTGTTTTGACAGAAGAATCCAAGTGTGGTCTTGGGGAATTTAGTTTATTAAATCAGGTGACCTGATCTGATCGCACGGCTGCAGTGAATGATTTTTCATATTGTGGGAGCAGAGAGGTTTGAATAGATGAGTGTCTCTTTATAATTATCATTGTTTTACTAATCAGTGACGTGAAAATGGTCTTATTTGTTATAGATGCAGTGATTTAAATTGGACTTTTCAATGTCAAATCTTTTAGTTTTTTGAATAAATAAATGAAAATTATTAGTATGGTATTTTAGTTCTTTTGATATATTGTTTGACTTGTCAAGTCCAGGTATTTATAGATTAAAACCTGATAATTATATTGACCTTAGATTCAAAGATCTCATTCATAAGAGTCATTTGTTCATAAAACAGATTCAAAGACCTGGCTCAAAGGAATCATTTGTGTTAAAGCGGCTTATTTTGGTATCATAGAGATACTATTATATATATTTTTTGTATGTTCTATTTTAATTTTTGTTTTAGTTAAAGCTTTAGTATTTTTGTGTTTAGCATTTCATTTTTTAATGTCTATAGACTTTTAGTTTTATATAGAATAAAAAAAAAATATGTCAAAACAGGTTTTTATTTTGTTTTTCATATTTTTAGTACAGTACATCAAGTTAAACTAAATTATGTATAGACTGTTTTTAAGTCAACAACATAAACAAACATTACTCCGCATGCGCACTTTTGTGGCCCAAACTTAACTTCCGGTAGACTTCTGCAAAAAATCAATAGCAACAGCTAAATCCTCCTAGAGTAGATTATTTCTAATAAGAAGCAAAATATGTTTTCTGCGTAAATCAGAGGGGCTTATTGAAAATGCACATTCATTCTCTGCCAGCAGGAGGTGCTTTTGGAGTGGAAGAGATCCTGTAACGACTGTACACAACGCAGTGCTTTATTCAATTCAAGAGTATTTGTATAATGCTTTTTACGATACAATCGTTGCAAAGCAACTCCACAGGAAATTACATTTCTAAAATAGATTTATTTTATAGAAACTCAATATAATTAACTTATGGCAAAATGTGGTTAATTCCGTATAATCGCTGATGGTTGGCTTCCTCTGAGGTCCTCCGAGGGTTGTCATCATCTCTTCTCAGGTGTTCGGTCATCTCAGATCATTCAAGGGTTGGATCCAGACTGAAGCTTGTGTAATTCTGTAAAGGCATTGCATGCAAGATGAAATGAAAATGACATCGAAGACAGTCAGTTTCCTTCAGAGATACAGTGATATAAAAACACCCGCGTCGCGTGTTGATTTTGAAACGTGCAGTGCTCATGGTTAATCAACGAAGTCAAAGCCTTTTGGAAAATCTTGTGGTGGTCGTTTTTGATATTGTGGCAAGCCACCACAATTTTTGCAACATAATTTTTCTCTTTTTTTCATGGTTTTAGTTTTCGCAATCTATAAAATCCCTGAGTTAAAGAACTTTCTCATGGACAAAGACGTGTTTGTGAATTGTTGTCTTTTTTGTGTATACGTTTTTTCCCCATTACATTAATTTCAGACTAAAAAGTTAAAGTTGATGTTTTACAGTTTAGTTTCAATGCATGGTCCAGATGGACTGGGGAGAGAGTGATGAATTTTGTCACACATTTCATCAAAAAAGAGCAAGAGAAATCCTTTTTTTCATGATTTGACCTTTTTAAGTTAAGTTTTAGCTCAAGTGGCACTGCATTCATACGTAACACTAACCTTATCATTTTGCTGGTGTTTTGTAGGAAGCGTATTCTGTGGCCCGGCAGTTCAACCAGATCCCACCAATCTGCGAACAGTCGGAGTATCACATGTTCCAGAGGGAGAAAGTGGAGGTGCAGCTTCCCGAGCTCTTCCATAAGATCGGTGAGTGATGCTGCTGTCACTCAAGCCACAGAAACGCTGACCAGATGGGTCTTTTCAATAGGGTTTGACCTGTCTTCTCAGGTGTGGGTGCGATGACATGGTCCCCGCTGGCCTGTGGGATAATCTCAGGGAAATACGACAGCGGGGTGCCGGCCTACTCTCGCGCCTCACTGAAGGTACAACACATCCCATGAGTCTCTCTCTGTCTCCTCCTTCCTCTTCCTGGTCCTCTGGAAACATTAGTGGCCTCATATGTGATTCCTTTGTGTTTGTTGTTCTAATGTGAATGTGTTCCGTGTCTTCCAGGTTCTATAGTTGGTGTTTTTCCTGTAGATGTGTTTGTTGTTGATGGCATGAATCCACACGCCTGATCTTCAACATATATTTCTTTATGTGAATGAGTTTCTATGGTAACTCTGAGGAGGATTGGCACTTGTTTTATTAGTGCTTCCATCTCTTTCAAGCACACTAAACCACACACAAGAGCACACTAAAAGCACCCATTTCCCGAGATCTACATAGTCGCATGTTTTTGGCTCATTTGTGTTTTTGTGACCCATCATCTTCCTCCTGTAGTCTTGTGTCACACTGTTGATCATTCCTGATATCTTGTTACCTCTGTGTAACGTATATGTGGATTGACACGTGACTATAACAGAACCGTGCTGGTGGTCTGAACAGTGATGGGTCCGCTGGATTCGGAGGCCCATGAGTGTTTAGATCACTAGACCACACTGGTCCTTTTCCACTGTTAATTCATATTTACCAATGATGGACCTGAAGCTGGATTATTTATCCTGGTCAAGCACACACACAAACATGCTTTTGCTTGTCAGTACAAATGATAGGTTTAACTTTAAAGTCAACATGAAATCCAAATTTACTAGAATCTGACATTTACTTAGCCAAGCCATTCACTTAAGCCAAGCAAACTATCGGTTAATCGGTTGGGTAGTCTATAGTAAAAAAACGATTTAGCCTGTTTCAGTGTTATTTTAGTAGTATCTATATAGTTAATCATATTTTAAAGTAGCTTTTATTTTTTTATTCTTATATGTATGTGTGTGTGTGTGTGTGTATATAAAATATGCATTTTAAATCATATTCACTTATTTCATTTGAAAATATGCTGCATTACCAAATTCAGTGAGTTGCAAATGTGTTTCATGTTGACTTTAAAGTGATAGAAATGTGACATTTTTAGCTAAGCAACTGGAAAAAGAAGTCACTTTTAATATGAAACCATGAAATGATTTACAGGTGCATCTCAATAAATTAGAATGTCGTGGAAAAGTTCATTTATTTCAGTAATTCAACTCAAATTGTGAAACTGTGTATTAAATAAACTCAATGCACACAGACTGAAGTAGTTTAAGTCTTTGGTTCTTTTAATTGTGATGATTTTGGCTCACATTTAACAAAAACCCACCAATTCACCATTTCAACAAAATTAAAATACTTCATAAGACCAATTTCAAAAATATTTTTAGTGAATTGTTGGCCTTCTGGAAAGTATGTTCATTTACTGTATATGTACTCAATACTTGGTAGGGTCTCCTTTTGCTTTAATTACTGCTCAATTCGGCGTGGCATGGAGGTGATCAGTTTGTGGCACTGCTGAGGTGGTATGAAGCCCAGGTTTCTTTGACAGTGGCCTTCAGCTCATCTGCATTTTTTGGTCTCTTGTTTCTCATTTTCCTCTTGACAATATCTCATAGATTCTCTATGTTCAGGTCTGGTGAGTTTGCTGGCCAGTCAAGCACACCAACACCATGGTCATTTAACCAACTTTTGGTGCTTTTGGCAGTGTGGGCAGGAGCCAAATCCTGCTGGAAAATGAAATCAGCATCTTTAAAAAGCTGGTCAGCAGAAGGAAGCATGAAGTGCTCCAAAATGTCTTGGTAAACAGGTGCAGTGACGTTGGTTTTCAAAAAACACAATGGACCAACACCAGCAGATGACATTGCACCCCAAATCATCACAGACTGTGGAAACTTAACACTGGAGGTCAAGCAACTTGGGCTATGAGCTTCTCCACCCTTCCTCCAGACTCTAGGACCCTGGTTTCCAAATGAAATACAAAACTTGCTCTCATCTGAAAAGAGGACTTTGGACCACTGGGCAACAGTCCAGTTCTTCTTCTTCTTAGCCCAGGTAAGACGCCTCTGACGACAACTGTAGCCAAATTCCTCGACACGTCTGTGTGTGGTGCTCTTGATGCCTTGACCCCAGCCTCAGTCCATTCCTTGTGAAGTTCACCCAAATTCTTGAATCGATTTTGCTTGACAATCCTCATAAGTCTGCGGTTCTCTCGGTTGGTTGTGCATCTTTTCCTTCCACTCAACTTTCTGTTAACATGCTTGGATACAGCACTCTGTGAACAGCTTCTTTGGTAATGAATGTTTGTGTCTTCCCCTCCTTGTGAAGGGTGTCAATGATTGTCTTCTGGACAACTGTCAGATCAGCAGTCTTCCCCATGATTGTGTAGCCTAGTGAACCAAACTGAGAGACCATTTTGAAGGCTCAGGCAACATTTGCAGGTGTTTTGAGTTGATTAGCTGATTGGCATGTCAACATATTCTAATTAGTTGAAATAGTGAATTTTTTTGTGAAATGTGGGTCAAAATCATCACAATTAAAAGAACCAAAAACTTAAACTACTTCAGTCTGTGTGCATTGAATGTATTTAATACACGAGTTTCACAATTTGAGTTGAATAACTGAAATAAATAAACTTTTCCACGACATTCTAATTTATTGAAATGCACCTGTATACTACATTTTTACTTTAAACACAGCTTTCTCAGAAGTCACTTCAAACTGATCATGTTTGTGAGTGTGTGTATGAGGTCTCTTTACCCCCTAAAGTTCTCCGAGCGAGTTCATCTCTGCTCATTTGAGCTTTTGGGTGGACAGAGTCACGTGTTTAAAAACAGGCCCTCGCCCACACAGGTGCTGCTGGGTGTTACGCGTCCGTGAGCGTGTGTGTGTGTTTATGTTGTATGTGTGTGTGTAAGTGCACCACTGTAGGCGTGGGCCCCTGTTTTTGAGCAGGTGTGCTGTGTTGTTAACAGGGCTACCAGTGGTTGAAGGACAAGATCTTGAGCGAGGAGGGCCGACGCCAGCAGGCGAAGCTGAAAGAGCTGCAGGCAATCGCTGAGCGGCTGGGCTGCACGCTGCCACAGCTAGCCATCGGTACGCCTAACCCAAAGACACACTGCCGCTCTCTCTCTTTCTGTCTGTCTGTCCGTCCGTCCTGTGCCTCGCTCATCCTCTCCCCCTCTCATCCTCCCCTTCCTCAGACCGCCAGAGCGGAAGCGTCTGTCCATCTGCGGATGGCTTCACCAAACAAATGCAATTAGTTTGTGGCTGTTAATGGAAGAGTGTTCCTCCCAGCATCATATTCTTGCTTAAGTGTAGGGATGAATATAATAGTTTAAGATCGATTTCGTATAGTGTTTTATGATGCTCAGTGTGGTATCTGAGATGGCAAGTATTGCGTAATGCTTTACAGAGAGAATGGAGTGTAACGTATCAAATAAATATGTGCTATACGATCTAGAGCGAAGGCTTTTATGAGGACTGAGACGCTTTGATTTAAGTGGATCCTTTCAAAGTACAGTAATCTAATCTTGAGAGCTGAGAGCTCGTGATCACGGTCTGCTGCACACTGTAATAGTCCAGTTAAAGACAAAACCATGTGTGTGTGTGTGTGTGTGTGTGTGTGTGTGTGTGTGTGTGTGTGTGTGTGTGTGTGCGTGTGTGTGTGTGTGTGTGTGTGCGCACTAAGACTAGGGGTGGGCGGTAAGACCAGAATCTTATCACAGAGCAATTTTATATCACTGTATCACTGTATGAAACACAATATATTTATTTTTGTCGGAAATTCAACTAAAATATAATTCAGATATCAGACAACTATGTGGTATTTTTTTGCTTATTTTATTTGCTTGATTTAACTATTTTATTTATTTTTTAGTATCAATTAATTTTATTAGTTATTGTTTTATCAAATTATTTATAGTAAATTATCCAGAAAAGGAAGAATTATTAATTTTTATTTTCTAATTAGTTATTTATAGCAAATCATGAAAAAAATATTATTTTATTATTTGATTTGTATTTTATTTTTGTTGGTTATTTTATCAAAAAAAGTTATTTATAACAAATAATCCCAAAAAGTAATTTACTGTATTTTATTTTAGTAATTATCTCGTCAAAATCATTTATTAAAAAAAATATTTATCTTATTGTATTCTTATTAGTAATTGTTTTCATCAAAATAAATGTTTTTAACAAATAATTCTAAAAGTAATCTTTTAGGGTTTTTTTGTAAGCATTCGATTCAAATAATTATTTGTAAGAAAAAAAAAGTCTGGCATTTGTGCAAAACCTGCTTCACATTTTGAAACACAGCAAGTAAAACAGTAAAAACATTTCTCTTTAGAAGCTCATTCTTCTTTGTCTTGGTCATGTCCCACTCTGTATTTTCACATTACCGCGTGTTTCTTCACCGCTCTCACTGACTTAAATTATGACTTGATGCAGTCCTGCTCAATCGTACCCCCACAAATGTATGTACCGTGGTATAAATGGTATAGCAGAACACATTACTGTCATCACACAGTCTATACTGCGTCATAGCACCCACCCCAGTCTGATACCCTTCATAACTCGGATGCATAAAGTTTCAGGAAGTCCCTCATCTTCCCGACCTCACAAAGTCCAATTGGCAGCGTGTACGTGACAGCACACCCTCTGTGATTCATTGACCGCGGAACGCAGGGGGATAAAAATCTTGACAGGACCTCAATCGCTAAAGCAGCAGCCGATGGGATCACCTGTCCTGTAATGCAGTCGTACATTACATTTCACAGCTCATTACTGGGTTTCCAGTCCCTCCCGGACTGTGCAGATCCCTCTTCCCCCGCACAACCTCGACCAATCGATTCACAGCCACCGCTGCTCATTTACACCACCGCCAGTGTGTTTAAAAATAGTGCTGTGGGTCAGATCTGCTGTCGGGGTTAATGAACTGCGCACGCATGTAAATGGGTAGATGATTATGAGGGATGACATCGTAGTGTGTTAGTGACAGTGACAGGCTGTGAATTAAATCAAGTAGCTGAACTACAGTGAAGCTTCTCTTGATAAAGTTGTTGCATGAAGTTACTAACAACAAGAGTTTCAACTACATTTAAATTTTTAAATAAATAATTAAAGATAAAAAAATAAAAACTGTATTTGTACTACTATATGAAGAGTATTTTGAATATATATATATACACACACACACAAATAAGTACTTGTAATTAGATTAATTTACATTTTAAAATACTTATAATCATAGCTGCTTTTTTATTGATTACTTGATTACATATATTCACACAATAGCAATAAATTCTTCATACTTTATTGATTCTCCCCAATTTTTATTTCCTTTCTAAAATGCCTGCATATACTATATTTCAATTTTTAGAAGGTTTTATTTTGACTAGAATGATTTTAATTTGACATTTTTTATGATTTAATTAATTATTAGCTTTTCATTAAACTCACAATTATATATGTTATACATTTTTAACATGATGCACAGGCACTATTATTAAACTTCAGATACTTTTATAGTTTTTAGTTCAGTAGTTTGACTATATATTTGTATATTTTACCATTTGCATTAAATATTAAAGTTGTAATTTTATTGAGTTTCTGTCATTTTTATTAGTTTTCTTTTAATACATCTATAGAGATTTAATAAATTTTATTTCAGTTTTAATTGTTTTAGTACATACAAAAACTAAATGAAGTTTTGTAAAAAATCAATAAAATAAAAACAATTAGTAAAATCATTACATGTATTTTCTGCCCAACGCTAGTTAATGATTTTCTTTTGTTATAGTTTCAGCATGATTGTATTCCATATGCACTGCCCTTGTGTGTGTGTGTGTGTGTGTGTGTGTGTGTGTGTGTGTGTGTGTGTGTGTGTGTGTGTGTGTGTGTGTTGTGTGTGTGTGTGTGTGTGTGTGTGTGTGTGTGTGTGTGTGTGTGTGTGTGTGTGTGTGTGTGTGTGTGTGTGTGTGTGTGGTGTGTGTGTGGTGTGTGTAGGGCTAAAGTGCTAAAATCTGCTGTCGATTTACCCAGAGCATCAGAGCTGAATATTTCTTATAATTTGCAGCGTTTCACACAGTGTTGCCTTGAAAAATATGTACACGCTTCCAAATGGCCGCCATATTACAGGCATATATATACACACGCACAGTGGTACAGTAAACACACTGCAGTGCCAACACACACTGCCACAGATGGCACACACACACACACGCAAACAAGCTCCCAGGAGGGATTCAAATCCCCCCAGAGTTTCCTTCCTGTCTGTGTGTGGCGGCGGTGTTGCATGGACCGTGTTTAGGGAACGGCAGCGGTCAGCATGGCTCCTCTTCACCTCCTCTGCACTCCTGCAGGTATCGCTCGAATAAGAAAAAGCTCGCGCAGCTCTGATTTTGAGCTCGCTCAGTGTGTCCTGGTGCTGGGAGCCATGGTAACAGAGTGGTCTGGCAAATGCTGTGTGTTTTGTGAGATGCTTCAGTGTGTGTAGGAGTGGGAGAAGTAGCTGCTTTAATTTTAGAAATGGCTTAATATGTATATACATGTTTTGTTTTAAATAGAACATTTATCTTTTCGTGATGGGTAGGTTTTGCTTTAAGAGTGTCATGTGTTGTGCGTGATGTTATTTATACTGTATGTTCAACATATTTGCTGCTCGTCTCCAGCGTGGTGCCTGAGAAATGAAGGTGTGAGCTCTGTGCTCCTTGGAGCCTCCAGCACGGATCAGCTCATGGAGAATATAGGAGCAATACAGGTGAGAATGCATATGTGCATGTGGAATGTGTCAATCAAATGCTAAGCCCCGCCTTAAAATCATTATTGACCAATCCTGGTGTTGCTGCCATATAGAATACTCCAGCTTCATTGGATTTTGGATCATTGCAGAAAAGGAGCCCTGTGACCAACAAAAGTTCATTCTTTAGGGTTGCAAAATTCCGGGAATTTTCAAAGTTGGAAACTTTCCATGGGACTGAACGTGCATTTTAAACTTTACTCACCTGCGCAGATAATTTCTAGAATCCTGCACACTACAGCAGGTCTATTAAAGCCACACTACTGTATTTCTATTTTGAAATTCTGAATTCTGTTTCATTTTTCCAAGTTCCATTTTTTTTTTTTTTAGATCCTGTTTAAATTTTTCTAGACTCATGTCTAATTGATGTAAATCATGAAATTTACAATATTAAACGGTGATTTATTAAAAGTTTAACACAAATTACATTTTTAAGACCCTATGAAATGTTTTATTTTCTTTCTCAAATTCAGTTTTATTTTTTAAATATATAAAATAATAATTGATTTCACTGCTGGTTATACTCTGTATAATTGTGTATGTGACAAATAAAAAAAAATTAACAAAAATATTCGGGTTTTTTCAAAACCGATATCCGATAATTGTAAAATGCTTAAATATCGGGAAAAATATCGGAAACCGATATATCGGTCGATCTCTAGTTTATATGCTAAACATGCTATATGCTTCATTGTCAATTTAAGAGGCTAGCTATCGTGCTAACTAGCTCAACTGTGATGCTGTTTCATCTGCTGGACAGTTTCGTGTTATCGTACGAGAATGTTGTTTATAGTTTGATTTAACACAATTTCAATTGTCAAATATTTTTACCATTCTAGAATAATTCCAGTTCCAGTATTTACAAAGTTCCCCAGCTTACCTTCCCATGGAAAGTTTCACCCCTTTGCAACTCTTCTTGCATGTTTCATTCGTTATAATAATCTTCACAAATTCTCACAACTTGAATGAATTTTGAAGCCTAAATTGTTACAGAAGTAAAAAGCTAAACATAGGCTATAAATGAACTACACTAAAGTCACATGACTTCTGGCTTTATATTCCAAAACATTTTCCCTGCAAGTCCGTGTTCAAGTAGTTTGTAAGATTGTGATTATAATAAACACAAGGCTTGATGTTGCAGAATAGCTTGTGTTCATCACAGACCTTATTTCAAGCATTTAACTAAAACCCAGTGACTTCAGCACGGTGTAACCAGAGAAGCTGATACCATCCCTACAGCACTCTATTATTAGACATCAGAAGATATTTCTAACTGAAAACCCGACATAAAACATTGCCTAGCACTTAATAGTGATAGAAGGTACCTATATTTTGATATTTCTTGCACAGATGTTTGAGTGAATGTCTATCAAATGAGTCTTCTCTGTGCTTAGCTGGCTGTGAGAAGCATTTGCGTCCGTTCTGATTCAAACTCTGCCATTTGAATCATGTTACAGCGGTTTAACAATATAATGGTGTGCTTTCCAGTCTCAAAAGTGTAATCCGTTCGATTTTAATCACTTTATGAGCCCATTTTACAGCACATGATGCTGTTCACAGAAATCTCAGTTCCTATGGGACGTTCTGTAAAGCCTGTCTGAGCAGGTGGGCGGGGCTTAGCCAAGGGTCAATTGCTGGTTGTGAATATAGAGTATGTATATACTGTATGTATGTATGTATGTATGTATGTATGTGTATATATATATACATGTATGTATAAACGTTAATCGTTTGACATCACTTGACATATATATTAGTGCAGTCAAATGATTAATCGCATCCAAAATAAAAGTTTTTGTTTATATAATGTATGTATGTGTGCTGTATATATTTATGTATATATAAATACACACACATACAGTATATATTTCAGAAAAGTGTGTGTGTGTGTGTGTGTGTGTGTGTGTGTGTGTGTGTGTGTGTGTGTGTGTGTGTGTGTGTGTGTGTGTGTGTGTGTGTGTGTGTGTGTGTGTGTGTGTGTGTGTGTGTGTGTGTGTGTTTAGGTTGTAATCACATTCGTGAATAACCTGGAAATATAAATATTCAGATATTAGGAGGATATTAGTTGGTGAATATGAATTTAAATATTTAATGAGCTCTTTTTGTATCTCAAAATTATTTTAAAAAATGAATAAGAAAGCTGTGCAAATATAATATTTAATTATTATTAAATTGTATGCACATTTACATGAGAACCACTTTGTAAGAGACACTTTTTAACACCTGATTGAGAGCTATATATATATAAATGCAATCCACACTCAGTTTGCAGCTCTTTTCGCAGGTTCTTCCAAAGTTATCCTCCTCCATCGTGCACGAGGTGGACAGTATCCTGGGCAACAAACCCTACAGTAAAAAGGACTACCGCTCCTAGTGTGGAACCGGACGGGACCGGATGCTCCACACACCCACCTTTGCCTGATCCTCCGTTCGCTTCAGCTTTTACTGAATGAGTACCGGCCGCATGAGACGGGCAAGCACCCACAAACCCTGGAGAGCACAAAGGGCAAGAAACGAGAAAAATACACACACACACAAAAAAGACATCACTGACTGAGGGATTGAAATGCAGGATAGAGAGCGATGTATTGAAGATATGTGCTTATGGATTCATCCGTGTGGGTACTTTAAACCCAGATCATTAGGGTAATTAAGAACAAAATGAAAATAATATGCTTAAAACATTTTTTTTTTTATTACATGCTTGCTTGGTTGCTGGAAATATTCAGTTTTTCTCTTTGCTTTTTTTTGTGTTGAATGCATAAATGGAGCTCAAGCTGAAATAGGTGATCCATTTGGGTTTGTTCACATCATCGAGGTGTCCCGGCCCAGAACTCTTCACTGTGTCGTCTGTGTTACGTATGCACACGCCCCCTTTCGCTGGCAAACCAATAAGCACTTTAAGAGAACAGCAGAGGGGGTGGCTTTGTGATAACTGATTTAAAGGCAGCTCCTCTAGTGTGGAACGGGGCAAAAATCAATCGCTTTTCCTTATTCTGCACAGGGCACTGCGTCGTCTCGGTGTCCGCTCTGCGCGGTTTAGCCTCTAAATACGGCGCTGGCTTCTCACGTGTCAATGCTTTGCTAACAGGGATCACTTCATCAGATGTGCTTTTGGAGGGCCTGATTGCTGATGAGCCTCGTCTTCCATCCACAGAAACTGATATTACAGTTACACACGCAGATGTATTAGAGTTTAAGTGTAGTTGAATTATCTGAAGTACTAATGGGATAAGCATGCTTCAAAAGTATTTAATGCGATTACTGCTAAATTGTACATCTGAAGAATAAATGTTAAGAAACGTCAAAACATGTTCTGGTCATATTTCACCTCAAAATCAATATATACAATATAATATAAATATTTCTGCTTATTATTTTAGGACCATTACAATTGATTTATTAATTTAGTATTTTATGTGAAAACGGGCGTTCCTTATTACTGTTAGGTGTGTGTATTGTTGTACTTAATTTTTTTTAAGTGTTCATGCATGATGTATTACAGTAATATGATTTATTTTATTTTTAAAAAGTATAAAAAATTATAATTTATTCATGGAAATAATTGTCACTCAATCATGCAAAAAAAAAAAAACTTTGATGGTCCTAAAATATATATTTAAGATATTCAGTACAAAATTAGAATACTTATTATTAGCAGTGTTGGGGTTAACGCGAGTTACGTAATCAGATTACTTTTTTAAGTAACTAGTAAAGTAACACATTGCTTTTTAATTTACAAGAAAATAGTTTTTCAAATAAGTAAGAGCAGTTACTTTTTCCCCATGTATTGATTGGCAGCTCTTCTATCCCCATGTGGAGATAAATCAGGAGAAAGATGTTACTGTAGCTCTAGAATGTGAACATGCATTAATTCAGCTCACTCGTAAAAAACTAAACCGATTCAGTATTCCTCAAAATTAATAAAACCAGCGACATGCAACTCAGAATATGATGCAAGCCTACAATAATGAAATGTTAAATAACACAAATATCCTTTGCATTTTATTAACCGATGTCTTTGACGTTGTCCTTCGATGATCCAAGTAAACCATACTAATAAGCAAAAATGACTCTAGATAAACATCTGTGCTTCTTTTCTATTGCTGAAGTGTTGAACTTTCTTCTCCTGTACAGATGTGAATGTACTTTCTCTTCAGCCTGAGGTTTATTCATTCACTTTGGGTGTGAAAGGGCTTTTACGATTACCAACAATATAAAAACAAGCAAGCAAGCCCTACCCAGATTGAAAAAGTAATGTAACGCATTACTTTCCGTAAAACGTAAATAATGTAATTAGTTACTTTTTAGCGAGTATCGCAATATTGTAATGCACTACTTTAAAAAGTAAGTTTCCCCAACACTGATTAATAGACCATTACTTTCCTTTTTTTGGCATTGTGATCATTTTCACGATAATTATTACAATTTTTCCTACAAGTTGTCTAATGTTATGTGGGGGAAAAATATATTTCTTATTACTGGAACGCATATATGTATATCTGCTAATATCTGTCTATTTAAATGTTTTTTATGAGTCAATACTCGATGCATTACAGTAATACGATTTTTTATAAGAAATAAAAAAAGAAAGTCAGAGAAAAATGATAATACATTTATTCATGGAAATAATAGTCACATCATGTAAAGAAAAAGAAAAGGTCCTAAAAATATATATTAGATATTCCATACAAAAATATATTATTTATTTTAGGACCATTACAATGTGTTTTTATTTTTTATTATTGTTATTTTTTACCATTTAAATGATAACTAAGCAAATTTTTACTACAGAGTAGTCTTTAATGTTATGTTATTATATATATGTGTGTGTGTGTGTGTGTGTGTGTGTGTGTGTGTGTGTGTGTGTGTGTGTGTGTGTGTGTGTGTGTGTGTGCATATATATATATATATATATATATATACATATATATGTGTGTGTGTATATATATATATGTGTGTGTGTGTATATGTGTGTATATATATATAGTGTAACAATAGTAATAAAAACCTTGATGGTCCTAAAATATTGATTGATTTTAGGGTGAAATATCATCAGAATTTTTGTGACATTCACCTCGTAAGGCAAATTAATTGATTATTAGCAACAAGTAGAAACACGTGGTGGGGGCAGCCTGATGTTTCTAAATAATTGGCTGCTAAAACAAAAGTTGGAGGTTCAATCCTAAATAGAGGTTTCTGAGAATTCACAATTCTGATTCATCACCGTCTATTAGTATTAGTAGCACCATCAGACGTCTATTAGTAGCAAAACCCAACAGCAATTTAACGATATTGTCTGCAGTGTGGCTGGGGCCAGCACGACTCCAGCGCTCACCTGTGGCAGATGTTCCTAGCCAATAGGAAAGAGGACTGTTTAAACGGCTTTCTCTCACCCGCCCAATATGAGCAAAGGCCTGTTTGTGTCAGCAGCTCAGGGACTGCGGTAGCACGTGTGTGTGTGTATGTGAAATACATCGTTTGCTGTTTCTTCATCTCATGATACGTGTGGCTGAAGCCAAAGATCACATCCCGTCAGTAACGTGACTCCCGTGTCCTCTTTCCCACGGAGAGACGATGGCTCACAGCAGCATGTATCCGCGCGTCTTTCTTCACTTTGTATATTTACTCTGCGCTCTAGAAATATTAGTACATATATACATGCTTAGTGCAAGTATTCATAGTGCACCCGGTATGAACGATAAGCAGTCTTAGATCTTTTTTTAACGGAGGTTGGTCGCCAGACGTTGATTAATAATATAGTACTGAATTTCTTGTCAGCGTGCAGCGTTAATCAAACGTCCCGGATCAACCACAAGGGAAATGCATGACGTTCATTTGGAAAGCATGCAGCGGGACCCATGCGCTATTTTAGCACATTTAATGCACAATTCATATCCGATAATGTTGGCGAAACTGAAACTTTTGTACAATTCTGAAAAGATGCGCTTGCTGTTCTTCGTGGTAGTAGTGATTCAAAATACTCTAAAGATAAGAATCAAAGTTATGGAAGTAAAGTTTGTCGTAGTATATCAACTCTGGATCAGCTTGAAACAGTTGAATGTTGAAGTTTGGTGTCCGATCATCTCATCTGTGTTTGTGTTTAGAGTCATGTACTTCTGATTATAATAACGGTGCAGGTACTCCTAACAGTCTCTGGACCATTTGCACTTTATTCGTTAGGCAGGTGCTTCATTGGAGATGATTAATGTACATTCACAGCGTTAACGTCTTTTACTTTTCCCCCTTTTAAAGGAATGTTTCCGGTTCAGGTCGATTCGTGTCATAATTTCAAACAAACTAATTATGTCGTTAACAGAAATGTACTTTTAAAAGCAGAGATGTGCAGCTATGTAAAGAGTTTGGAGTATTAGGTGAAATTTACAACATTTACACACAGAAAGACAAGTCCTGATCCCAGCTGAACACCTCTGGTTCATCACCAAACACCAATGACTTGTACTTATGCAACAGTGGGTTTCATACACTTCAAAACTTGCAACAGAGGTGGAAATACAATTGGTATGGAAGTGTCTTTTTCTCTTCTAAAGAATGGGTGCCAGTACTTTTGTCCATATAATGAATGCACAAGTCATTAGTGTTTGGTGATGAGTTTGTGGCTCATTTAAAGTCACACCAGAGGTGTTCAGTCAAGTTCTTCCACACTGACTGAATCATCATTTCTCTTTGATTCTTGTCTTATACACAGAGACACTGTCATGTTAGAATAGAAAAGAGTCCAAACTGTTGCTATAACATTACAATTCCCTAGAATATCATTATATGCTTAAACATTAAGATTTGTACTCATGGAAATTACTAAAGCAGTCAAACCTTTCATTAGAAGGGGTGCCAATACTTTTGGCTATATAGTGTGTGTGTATATATATATATTCTGGAAATTGCTTTGTGAAAATTCACCCTGTAATACAAAAAAAATCAAATTAAATAATTGATTATTAAAATAATAATAATACAAAAAACTAAAGAAACAAGTGGTTGTCAAATGCTTACAAATAAATTCAATAAAATAAATTGCATGTTGATCTAAAAACAATTAAAGAGAGAGAAACATTAAGTGGAAGCCAAATGCTTACAAATAAAGACAAATTAATCAAATAAAATTGATGATTAAAAAAAATGGTTTCCCAATGCTTACAAATGTGACAGACGTGTTTATGAACATTTAGTATCATGCTAGCATAATGCTGGTGTTATGGTTACTCATAACAAATCATATCTTTATCATTTTGCCTGCTAAGCATAGAGCGTTGCAAATGCATTAATCGTGTTTTTCTGTGTAACGAGCAGAGCGTCAGTCTCACTGACACGGAAACATTCTCATGTTGTACATTGAAACGGCGTCTCGAGAGGGTTCGAGTTATTCGTTTAGTTTCAGTGAGACTGTGTTTGGATTCATCTGCGTCTGACTGGACTCGTGTATCGAATTATATTTTCATTGTATTAGTGTTGTACCTCGTCAGCGTGTTTCTGCTCTCGTCAGAAACGTTTGGTGAAGACGACGTGAATATCATGGACTGGTTTTCCATGCCTTTATGATTTTTATTAGTGATCTGTAATTATTAAATCTGTAATTATCAGTCCAGATCTGACCGATGTGAAGAGTAATTCTATTCAAGTACCAGTCTTCAGTTCCCGAGGAGATTATTTTTCATGTTTAATATTTTGCAAAGATAAAGACAAAAATATGATTTTATTTTTGTACCATTCTTTGTTGCCCTTCGGTGGTACTGACCTGATGATGATGATGATTATGACAAAGAGCAATTATTTGCACTGAATATGCATTTTGGAGAATTCTGTGAAATGTATACAATGGCAAGCTACATTTCCACGCTTTGTGGAGAAATACTGTGTGTCGAGTCAGATATATCTGTATATAGTTTGACCTCTGTACATATATATACATAAGAGTATTCATGGTCCTGATCACTCCAGCCTTTGGTTCGTTATTTTCATCGAAAGGCATTTGCTGACTGCATTGTGCTTGAATCTGAATTTAGACATGTACAGCGCCAGTATCTATGAAATGACAGCTATAAAATATTGACAATGAAAAACCCGGCTGTTTGTGTCTTTTGTGTTTTGCTGAGTTTCTTAAGAAATGCATCAAATGATCAGTGTTTTGTTTAGAGTCATGTACTTGATTATATTGTCAACTCCTAATACAATTACACTAAAGAAATGTTTCATAGATGATTAATTACTAAAATTACAGTTAAGACCTTTACTTTTCCCCCTAAGAAGATGTTAGAAATGGCAGCTGACCTTTATTCAAAAGATTGTTTCACAACACCCCTGGATTTAAAATAAAAACAAACACCATGTGCTGAATTAAAAATATAGAGCACAGCTTCTGTTTGAAGTATTTAACATGCTTAAAAAACCTTTTCAACAGGTTCACATATTAAAGAGTTCGCAAAACATTTACAATTGTATATTTTACAAAACATAAATAAATTCAAACTTTATACAAAACAATGAAAAATGTACCAGTTCTTCTAATATTAACATATACAGGCCCTCCTTTAATAAAAGGCCGTCATAGCACCGTCTCTAACATCGAGAAATGTGTAGTTTAATATCTTTCCATCCACACAGATGTTTCTTTATCAAACGTTACAGTCTGTCAAAAATACAGTTTGTGTTCAACTATTGGTTTGGTGAAATTAGTAAACACCTGTGACTTGTATTTTATGAAACGTCTTAATAATAGCTACGATCCAGCAGCAGAACAGAAAATCCCAAACTGTTGCTCTTTTGTCAAAAGTGAACGTGAACACAGTACTGAAACACAGATATGAGCGCGCGCTGAAGGATGGAGTCTGAGCTGTGTCTGTGTGAGCCGTTGAGCTGAGACCGAATCTCCTCTAGACGTCTGGAGCGCCACCTGAGGAAATACAACCACTGAAATCACATCGCATTTGATGGGTTTATTCATTACAGCTGACTAAATCTATTGCTGCTTTAAAATACTTGTTCACTGAAATTAAATTAAACATATTTCGGCTAAAATAAGTTACTCTGAAATAAATATACAAATAGACTTCATTTCAATCAAACAAAACTAAAGCTAAATGTAACCAAAATGTAAAAATAAAAACTTAGACTAAAAAATATCTAGAAATAACTACAATGAAATATAGAAAATTTCACAGTTGCATGAGATTGTGATTCTCCATTTCTGATTCATATGCAATAATAAATGTAAGTTCTGAAGCGAGAGGGTTTATTATCTCAAGCAGGTTTACGTTGTGAGCACGTGAGGCCGATCCAGCCGCTCAGACACCGGCAGCGTCCGTTCCTGCGGTCGCACTGAGCGCCGTTCTCACATTCACAGCTGAGCGCACAGTCGGGTCCGAACCGGGTCACACTGCAGTCTGACACAACACAGCACACATTACACACAGATCTAATCACGAGCGTGCAGTGCTGTTACTGGACTCACCGCTGTCACACCTGACGCCCGTCTCTCCTGAAGCACAGATACACCTGCCGCTCACCGGGTCACACGGGGTGTCCTCCGCACAGTCACATGACCGAGAGCAGGTCAGACCGAACGTGCCCTGCTCACATTCTGAGGAAGAAAAAGAGGGGTTTGGGTGGGGGTGGGGGGGTGTGTGTGTCGATGTGCATGATGATCGTCTGACCTCTCTCACAGCGAGAGCCGTGTGATCCAGCGGGACAGAGGCACTGTCCGGTTCGGGGGTGACATGAAGCCCCGTTCACACAGTCGCAAAGGCCAGCCGACAGCCGAGGGAACAGAACACAACACACACACACACACACACAGTCAGCACACAGCAACTGTGTAAACGAGCTTCTCGTGGACCTCACCGTGTTCACAGAGATGACCGTAATATCCCGGCTGACAGCGGCAGCTTCCTGTCACTCGGTCACATGTGCTGTTATTCTGACACAAACACTGCAGAGCACAGTCCGGACCGAAGCGACCCTCGGCACACTCTGACAACACACACATACAACATCAGATAAATATTTAGATTTCATTATTTGTGTCATTTAAAGACTAATATGCAGTCAAATAATTCAAAATGTTTTTACACTATAGACAAAATGACAAATGAGCTATTTTTATTTTCACATTCTCCATGAAAAGACCTTCAAGTTGATATGTGTTTGGAATCAGGTGAACAATGTCTGAGCTACACCCGTTTGAATTCAGCAAAGATTCAACAGAGCAGAGAAAACAGCCCTCCTCTCAGAAAACATACGAGTAAAGATCCTTGAACATGTTTCATTAATATTCAGAGCATCGGGATTACTAGACGGGCTGGTGTGTGTGTGTGTGTGTGTGTGTGTGTGTGTGTGTGCATGTTTATGTGGTTTGTGTGTGAGGTTTACACAAATTTGTATAATGACATGGGTATGACAGGTATTACAAGGAGAGAAGGTGATTTATGAGGACATTTTCAGTGTCCCCATAATTTAAAACCTTATAAATCATACAGAGTAAGTTTTTTTTGGGGAAAGTAGAAAATGCAACTCCTGTGAGGGCTAAGTTTAGGTGTAGGGTAGGTGTAGGGCAATAGCACACATACAGCTTGTACAGTAAAAACCATTACGCCTATGGAGAGTCCCAAACCATAAAACCAACGTGTGTGTGTGTGTGTGTGTGTGTGTGTGTGTGTGTGCATGCGTGTGTGTGCGTGCGTGCGTGTGCGTGCGTGTGTGTGTGTTACTTTATATACATAACATAATGTTTTTCATTTAACAGATATATTACTTTATATATAATGTTTAACAGATAATTGATATAGATATATATAATATACAAAATATAATTACTCTTTGATTCATATATTTCAGCTTGATCAAATGAATATTTGTATGTATATTGTATTTCTAGCACATATCAACCTAAAACGAAATTCCAGATCGAACTAGTGTTTAGAAAGAAGACGAAGGATTCATAAGCGTTAACTCGATAAATGAACAGATAAATAAAATTAGTGCTGTCAAGCGTTTAATTGCATCAAAAAATACAAGTTTTTGTTTACATTATGCATGTGTGTACTGTGTATATTCATTATGTGTGTATAAACACTCACATACAGTATATATTTTGAATATTTACATGTATATGCATTTATATATTCATATTCTTATATTTTATACATAACTATATTCAATATATAAACATAAAATATTTTTCTTAGATATATGCATGCATTTATATATACTTAAATATACACAGTATACACACATATATGATCTATTAATCACAATTAATCGTTTGACTAATAAAAAACGATTTCTTCCAGTGGTAATTGGGTGAAAGTAGGAAGTTAATGCCACACTGAAACTGGTTTAATGTGGGCCAATATGTTTGATGTTTTACATCACATCAACGTCATGCCGAGATTCTGACGTTAGACTGATTTGCATATTTGACCTGTTTTTAGACGTCAGTTTGATGGTTTTTCAACATCAATTGCCCACTGGGATTTTATTTCTCTTCCAATCAGATGAATAAATGACTATTAAAGGTAGAGTAAGAGTAGCATTATGAACATATATATATATCACCTCTCTCACAGCGCGAGCCGGTCCAGCCCAGGCCACATGAACAGTTTCCAGAGACGGCGTCACACACGCCTCTGTTCCTGCAGTCACAGCGCTGAGAGCATCCCGATCCGAAGCGGCCCGCGGGACACGCTACACACACACACACACACACACACACACACCGCTGTCAGACGTCAGAGAACACACACATCTACCCTCACAGAACACCAGCTCACCTTCCTCTCCCACACACACGCCGGTGACCGGATCGCTCCTCGCACCCTTCCCACAGACGGCCACGGCCACAGTCCAGCCCGAAGCGTCCCGCCGGACACGCTGAACACAGACACATACAGTGTCTGAGACACATACAGTGTGTTTTACTGAGTGTGTGCTGTGTGTGACTCACTGAGATGACAGCGGGCCCCGATGAATCCGGCCGGACACTCACAGGAGCCCGAGACTGAAAGACAAACGCCTCCGTTCACACACTGACAGCGCCGCTCGCAGCCGGGACCGTAGAGACCCTCCGCACACGCTGCACCGAACAGCATCAGTAACACAGTCAGTATACTCCACACAACCGCACAATCCCCCCCACCACACACACACCAATTATAGTCAAATAACCTTTAATATGAAAGAGGGATTCACATTTATTTATTTATCTTTTAATATTACTACTCTAATATTAAATCATTCATATTTACACCCTTTAATGTTGCAATAATTTAAATTCACGTCACAGTTTTCTAATGTTGTCATGGTGGTAAAATATTTCATATTTTTAGTAAGTGTGTTTTAAATGTTTTTTTAGTTTGTTATTGCATTTATTTAATTTTTTTGTATTTTTATGGTTTTATTATTTTGTATTTTATTTCGTTTTTATTGTAAATGTATTTTAATTTTACATTTCTATGATATTATAAGCGATTTAGCTTGTTTTTATTTTAAAATGATTCATTTTAATTTTAAGTTTTTATTTAATTTAAAAGATTTTGAAAGATTTATTACATTTTAATAAGATTTATTTATTTTAACCTCACATTTATTTTTGTATTAATTTATTAAGTGTTTTTATTTGTTTTTATTAATTTTATTTGAACTTTTATGACTTTTTTTAGTTTTAGTGTTTTTTTAGTGTTTTAGTTTGGTTTTACTTAAAAAATGTATTTAAATGTAAATTTTTGTCACTTTATTTTTTATATGATATGCCTTATAATTCAAATGTTATATTTGTAGGATTTTATTAATTTTGGTAAGTTTCAGTTTGATTGTATTTATATTAAAATAAATAATTGTATGACTTAAGTTTTAATGAGATTTCAATTATTTATTATTATTATTTATTTGTTTTAATTTGCTTTTTGTGTTTAAAAATGTACCTTAAATTGACATTTTATATTTTTTAGGATTTATAAATTTTGGTAAGTTTCTGTTTGATTGTTTTATTTTAAATGTATTATTTTAAGTTTTAATTAGATTTGTATTTATTCATTCATTTATATATTCATTTGTATTTACATTTTTTGAAAGATTTATTACATTTTTAAGATTTGTTTATTTTAACCTCACATTGTATTAATTTATGAAGTGTTTAAATTGTATGTATTTGTTTAAATGTACCTTAATCTAGTATTTGTATGATTTTCTGTATTGTTAATCTAATTGAAATGTTTAGGATTGAATCAGTTATTAGCTCACAAACCTCTTTACAGTTCTCTGATGATCGACTGATCTAAACAAACCCAAAGCGTCCTCTCAGTACTAATATGAATGCAGTGGTCTGTGCATCACTCACCCTGAGCTTCCACACTGCTGATAGTTTCCTATGCTAGTCAGCACACTGCACTTCACACTGTCATATACAATAAAGCATGTCCATACTACACATTACTTCTATCAAATCTCATCAGTCGCTCACCCAGCTGACAGGCTGAACCCGTCCATCCGCTGGGACAGAAGCAGCGGCCGCTCTCAGGGTCACAGGAACCCCCGCTCGGACACAGACACCTCTGAACACAGCCCGTCCCGAAGAGCCCTGGAGAACACCCTGGAAGAACAGCAATACAAAACCTGAACTACAACAAACATAAGAGACCTACTCGACTTCTCAACAGAGAGCATTATGGGTATCGTGTTCCTGGTAACTCTTCTGAAAATACATATGCATGAATACATCATGCATATACTAAGGGCCTGTTTGTGTATGAAAGTGGATTGTGTCGTACTGCAGCAAACCTCAATATTAACTCGGCTGTTACTAGTGTTATTAATTATGTTTATAACTGGATAACTGGTTTATTTATACTGGATATTTTCTCTCTTTGGATCATTCTCTGTAAACCCTAGCCATGTTCAAAGTGCTTGGTTTGAACTTCAAATATAAAACCCAAACACTTTATCTGTTTGGTCCATTCATTTACATGACAATAGCATTTTGGTGGCCTGAAAATGCCAGTTTTTGAAAACAATCCCATTAATGTCTCAGTGTAAACTACAAATGAAAGCATTGACATCATGCACATGTATATTATGTGTTTGGTTTGTGTTTCTTTAAGAGTGACAAATACTGCAGGCATAATAGTGTATTTTTAGTCGTTAGTTTTCGAGGATCTGTGTGAAAACGGATCATTTTGACAGGGATGTCGTCTGTGTGTGAAAAACATTTGATTTTTACATCATCGTCATGTAAATGAACACTAAGTGCCACCCTAAACGTTGCTGCCATGTGATTGGCTGATTAAATATTTCATTAACAAGCAGTTACATAAGTACCTACATAAAGTGGCTGTGAGTGTGTGTATTGTAAAAATAAAAATATACGTATATTACAAATAAATGCATCTATACATCAAAGAATCTGGAAAAATACATCACGGTTTCCACAAAAATATGAAGCAGCACAACTGTTTTTGCACTGATGAAAATAATAAGAATTGTTTCTTGAGCAGCAATATTATTGTGCAATTTTATGATTTCTGAATATAATGTGACACTGAAGACTGAAGTAATGATGTTGAAAATACAGCTGCACATCACAGAAATAATTAATATTTTACAATAAATTCAAATAGTAAATTGTAAAACTATAACAATGTTATGTTTTTAACTGAATTTGTAATTTGTAAAAATGCAGCCTTAATGAGCTTAAAAGACTTCTTTCCAAAACATTAAAAATCTTACAGATTCCAGACTATGTATATATAGTATATGATGTATATGAGTCATTCCACAGAACTGGTCCCATGTCAAGAGTTGCAAACGTCTTTTTCCAAAGAATTTGTGTGTATGCAAATTCTATAATACCCAAGGTATGCGTTTCTAGTAATTGTGCCGTTAATTCTCATATTGTATTTTCAGAGAGGTTTGAATATTTGTCTTCTCCCCAAATGTGTCACTATCGAAACAGTAATAATAACTGAATTAATATCAGCCTATTAAGATTTAGCTTACATCTAGATTGTAAATATATATTTGTTGATATTTTACAAAATAAATCCACGTCAATTACATTTTTAACAATATCTCAAGTGTAATTTATGAGATTTGTTGTATTTTGAACAAAATTATTCTTTGTAAAAGGCAAAAATTTCAAAGTTAAGGATTCATTCATTTGAATGTACATTGAACCAAAACAAAATCATAACATCTTAGCACTTTATGTTTGACAAAACATCCCATGTTTCGGTAGTGAGAGCACATTTTCGGTAGTGACATTAATGCTTTGGTAGCAACCACATCACATCACAGAATTTAACTCGCACACTAAAATACTACTAAAACATACTAAAATACAAAAACAAAATACATAACTGCACCCCCAAATATGAGGATTATGTGTTTGTCCCTACCGAATCAATGATGATATGTTTAACTCCACCTAATGTCTCGGTAGTGACGATGTTAGATCCTAGCTCAAAGATGCTAATCAGACCAGTGCTACACATAAAAACATAATGATATTTAATAACAAGGGTGTTATGGAGAAAAGGTGTTCGGTGGTGACGTTCATTAAAGTTACACACAGACTTTTCAACACATTTATCCCAAAATGATGAGACCTATCTACTCACACCTTGTAGCTACGAGAGAGGGGACACAGGAATATTTCCTGATCATAAATGTATGGGTGTAGTTCAAATCAATAGACTAAAACATACACTGTTTCAGTAGTGACAGAAGAAATATACTGTACTGGAGTACTGAAGACTGGAGTAATGATGCTGAATAGATTTACTTTACCAATAATTATTGTACTTCACTTTTTAAAAGAATCAAAAAGATACAACAATGGAAAAAATGCAAATTATTTCAATATCTTTTTCATAAGTTGCAATTTAGGGGTTAGGGTTCGGGACAGCCCCCTCCCACTTGAAAGAACCCAATAAATAATGATTTTATATATATATATTAAGCTTACTAATATTTGAAATATCATTGTGGGTTTCAATAGATAATCGAAGGATATTAATAAACAAAATGCTTTTTAAATGTGTTTTCTGGTTGCATTCTGTAGAATGGCCCATATACAGTATATATAAAGCATAGTAATGAATGAAGCGTCAGTATCTTACGCTGAGCGCAGGTGTCTCCCGTCCACCCTGCGCTGCACACACACTGACCGCTTACAGCGTCACAGCTGCTGTGATTGTGACAAACACACGTCTGAGAACAGCTCACTCCGTACAGTCCAGCCGGACACGCTACAGACCAGACACACACACAGGGAACAGAAGACAGATGTGCTCGTAAGAGAAGAAACTATAATGCTCTGCACACATCAGCAAGATGAAGCCTTTTTGGTTTAAACATCTTTAGCACTTTCTCAGGTGAAGAGGTTAGCTGATAAACACATGCTCTGAAGATCAGTGAAGATTAGGGGTGAATCCCAATTCTCTGTCTTACCCCTTCCCCTTAGTTTTATGTGTCATGTGAGAGTAAGTGCTATAATTCTGGTTTTGATCAGGGGTAGGGGTAAGGAAGATAGCTTAAAACCAAGAATTTTTATTATTTTTAAACCAAGGAGTACCCAGACACACTCGAGATCAATCCAGAGATATTTTGTTTAAATCATTTATTTAAAATTACGAATATTTGTTTTGTTTCTAGAAGTCCTGTAACTTACATATATATAAAGTTTAATGAAACACTTTTTAAAAATCGCTATTTTTCCACGCTAACGTTACATTGCTGATTTGCACAACAGTCCCACAGCGTTCTCTGAATAGAGAAAACACACTAAAAACACATGTACAAACACACACTTTTAGACGGAGAGTTTGTGATCAAACACACACAGAGGAGAGTTTGTGCTCGTAAACACACACTAGACGGAGAGTTTGTGATCAAACACACACTTTTAGACGGAGAGTTTGTGATCAAACACACACTTTTAGATGGAGAGCCTTTGTGATCAAACACTACTTTTAGCGGAGAGTTTGTGATCAAACACACACTTTCTGAAGATCAGTGAAGATTTGTGATCAAACACACACTTTTAGTTGAGAGTTTGTGATCAACACACATTCTGGTTTTGAGGGTAGAGTTTGTGATCAAACACAATTTTAGCGGAGAGTTTGTACCCAGAACACACTAGACGGAGAGTTTTTTCACACACATTTAAAATTACGACGGAGTCTTGTTTTGTGATCAAACACACACTTTTAGCAGAGTTTGTGATCAAACACACACTTTTAGACGGAGATTTGTGATTTGCAAACACACGCCTTTCTCTGACGGAGAGTTTGTGATCAAACACACACACTTTTAGGCGGAGAGTTTGTGATCAAACACACACTTTTAGACGGAGAGTTTGTGATCAAACACACACTTTTAGACGGAGAGTTTGTGATCAAACACACACTTTTAGACGGAGAGTTTGTGATCAAACACACACTTTTAGACGGAGAGTTTGTGATCAAACACACACTTTTAGACGGAGAGTTTGTGATCAAACACACACTTTTAGACGGAGAGTTTGTGATCAAACACACACTTTTAGACGGAGAGTTTGTGATCAAACACACACTTTTAGACGGAGAGTTTGTGATCAAACACACACTTTTAGACGGAGAGTTTGTGATCAAACACACACTTTTAGACGGAGAGTTTGTGATCAAACACACACTTTTAGAAGGAGAGTTTGTGATCAAACACACACTTTTAGACGGAGAGTTTGTGATCAAACACACACTTTTAGACGGAGAGTTTGTGATCAAACACACACTTTTAGACGGAGAGTTTGTGATCAAACACACACTTTTAGACGGAGAGTTTGTGATCAAACACACACTTTTAGACGGAGAGTTTGTGATCAAACACACACTTTTAGAGGAGAGTTTGTGATCAAACACACACTTTAGACGGAGTTTGTTTGTGATCAAACACACACTTTTAGACGGAGAGTTTGTGATCAAACACACACTTTTAGACGGAGAGTTTGTGATCAAACACACACTTTTAGACGGAGAGTTTGTGATCAAACACACACTTTTAGACGGAGAGTTTGTGATCAAACACACACTTTTAGACGGAGAGTTTGTGATCAAACACACACTTTTAGACGGAGTTTGTGATCAAACACACACTTTTAGACGGAGAGTTTGTGATCAAACACACACTTTTAGACGGAGAGTTTGTGATCAAACACACACTTTTAGACGGAGAGTTTGTGATCAACACTTGTCTCCTCTGGTGACGTAGCAGCAGCTAGCGATGATGTATGATGACGTAACCGTAACCAAGTGGTGTCTCATTTCATAGGGGAATGTTTTCACCCCTAGCGCTTACCACTCGAGGGACAAGGGCTAGGGGTAAGACGAAGGGGAAGGGGTAAGACAGAGAAATGGGATTCACCCTAAAAGTGCACATTTTAATAACAAGCTCACTTTGGTTACAGCGTTGGCCGATCCAGCCGGGCCGACAGTCACATTCCCCCCTGACATGATCACAGAGACCCCCGTTCATACACACACACTTCTGCTGACAGTCCAGACCATAGAAACCCTGCGGACAGGCTGCACACACACATCAATCAAGCATCCCGTAACACGACTGATGCTAATATATGAGAAGTGGAACAATCGTACGCTTTTCACAGAACGTTCCCGTCCAGCCAGTCTTACAGGTGCAGGCTCCGCCCACATGGTCACATGATGCCTGGTTTTCACACTGACAGCGATGCTCACAGCCCGGGCCGAATGAACCAGCAGGGCATTCTGGGACAGACACAGATCACATCACACATGCATGATAAACACTGAAACATGTATGACAGATATTGAAGTATTCGTGGAATACAGAAGGACTGTCAAATATTACATGAGAACATAAATGGCAGATTTGTATGAATTCATTTGTCAACTTGCAAGACAATTAAAGTGATTGACAAAAATTAAATAAAAAACCTACAATAAATATCACAGTGCTTATTCCATAACATACACATACAAATGTTATGTATCAACTACCCATCTTTTTTTGCATGCCTTTAGATTCTTTTCCTAATATTTCATTATCAAATATTCCATAAATACTGTATCATTTATAAGAGACATAGCAGAATATATGAATATAGAGGAACTATTACATCTAAAGTAGTTCTGCTCTACATGGAAAAACAGTACCATATCATATCTCCAAATTTTAAATAATTATTATTATACACAGCAATTTTATGAGCATTTGCATTAAGATGCCACATCAAATGTTTGTACATTTATGAATTCATGTTAAAATGCAAGAACATTTAAATGAGTAAAGCCAAAATGGTATTAATTTTGATGTATTCTTTAAAAACCTAAAAGAAAGGGTTACAGTAACAGTACCTTAAATTAATATTTTCCCTAATATATTCATATCAATTTTATCCTAAAATGATTTTGCTTAACAAAATGCTGTTTCAACTATCCATTTTATTTGTATTAATTGTTTTAATGTATTTACAATGTTTGTTTGCCATATATTTTCTTTGCATTTAATTATAGTTTTTAATAAATACTGTAACAGTTTAACAGATATTAGATATATACATGGAATATAGAAGGACTTAATGCAGAAATGTCACCATTTTAGGACTAAAAACCATAAATAAATATTAAATATGCAACATAATGAAACTGATATTGATAGGACGCTGTGTACTGCATCTTACACAAGTTTCTTTAAAACATGATCACATTAATACATTAGGAATACGCTTTTTTCTAAGCAACTTTGAGTGCATTTAAAGTTTATTTGATCAATTTCTGCAAACCCATGATCTTGTGTTGCTGTGCAGGAGCGGTGTTTCACTCACTCTGGGCACATCGTGGTCCAGTGAAGCCCGCCTCACAACGACAGCGTCCGGTCTGAGCGTCACACTCTCCGTCACTGTTCCCACAGTCACAGACACTCACACAGTCCAGACCCCAGCGGCCCGTGTCACAGGCTACCAGCGGCGGATGAAGAGCACGAATCAAACACTTGAGTAAACGTACAGATAATAACACACACTTCACTTACCTCTCCTGCAGCTGTGTCCCGTCCAGCCTGAAGGACACGAGCAGCGTCCGCTTACAGCATGGCAGCGTCCTCCATTATCACAGACACATCTGAGCTGACAGCCCGCACCGAAGCGTCCCGCGGGACACACTGAACACAGACACATTCAGCACACCTCATACAGGACAGATGTGTTTGAGAAGCGCAGAGATTTACTCACTGTTCTGACACAATCTGCCGAGGAATCCAGGAGCGCAGACACACGAGCCGTTACGCCGGTCACAGCGTGCTCCGTTCTCACACGCCGGACACCACTCCTGACATCCAGCACCCCAGCGACCCTCTGCACACTCTGATGCAGAAATATATCATACAGCATTATGATCAGAGGTCTGTTTGACTCGAAATGTGCTGTTCTGGGTCGATCTGACACATTATACTGTCTACCGAGGGTCATGAACTGATACTCTGAGTGTGCATACAGCATTTCCAGTACGATTGTAATGGTGTGATGTCAGTTATATTAATAAATAAAATACTGTTTATAATATTCTCATTTTGTGATTTGTTTTTAATAACAGTTAACTATTTTAAAGGTAGATTGAATAATGTGTACTTGTTGTTGATTTTTGGTTTTTACCTTTTATTTTTGTTTGTTTGAATTTGTTTTAACTCTATTGAATCCAAGTACTCCTTTAATGTAATTTTTATTTGTTTTATATTTATTTTAAATCTTTATTTTGTTTGTATTTTATTTTTAGATTGCATGTTTTAAAATTATTTACATTATATTTCATTAATGTATTTCAAATCTAATGTAAAATCAAAAAGGTTCAATTGTGACTGTATGTATCAATTACACATATAATTATTTCATTTATTATTAGATGTTTGAACACAATACGAGGGTTAAACAACATGTACAGTTTTCTTACAGGATAATAGAGTCATTAATACAAGTTTACAGAACTAAAATACTATAAATATCACTGTAAATTAGTTTTATTATAAGCTAGGGGTCTCTTTTATAGATGTGAAGACTATATTAAAATATAGAACGATATACGTATGACGTGTTGGTGTCAGAATGACAATATTACCTTGTTCACAATGTTTTCCAAACGTTCCAGCGGGACACATGCATTGGCCAGTGATGCGGTCACATGGTGCCCCTGAGCAGTCACATGACTGAGAGCAGCCAATCCCAAATCTCCCATCACCGCAATCTATCACAGCAAGGACAAAAACAATGTGCTGAACATCAAAGCAGCTTTATTGATCTGATCAGTGACTGAAGCATGTCTAATACTTCAGCTCTAATGGCCGTGATGTCATACGGACTTTATATGTATCTTTAATTTGACTTTATTGATCTGATCAGTGACTGATGCATGTCTAATACTTCAGCTCTAATGGCCGTGATGTCATACGGACTTTATATGTATCTTTAATTTGACTTTATTGATCTGATCAGTGACTGATGCATGGCAGGTACTTTCCTGTAGCTAATGACCTTATTATTATAGAGACACTATCTATAATATGACTTGATATACCCTGGTCACACTCGTCTCCTGTCTTTCCAGCTGGACACTGCGGCTGACACGCTCCGGTCACATGATCACAGGTCACTCCAGCCGGACAGGAGCATTTATTATCACAGCCAGAGCCAAAGAAGCCTGATTCACACTCTGTGAAGAACAATCACTACTGATCAGATCATATACTGTACCTCCAACTACAACTATACATTTAAATAAAGGAGTTCATTTTCAGATAGCATGTTTTCCTTCCAAATGCAAAAATAAAAAAACACAAAAAAAACATTTAAACTCTATTTTATTTGAATTTGTTGCTTTTTTATAATTTTTGTCTTATTTTACATAATTTTTTTATGAATAGCTTTCATATGATGTATTAATCTCAATTTAGAAAAATTGACCTTATGACTGGTTTTGTGGTCCAGGGTCAAATATAATAATTATTTGACTTTATTACATAAATACACAAGACAGGAAGACATAAGAGATCTAATGTACCGTTGCAAATGGACCCTGTTTTTAAGTGCACCATAAAGCACAGCGAAGTCATAATGTCAAAGTACAGCACTCACGTAGATGGCAGAACCGTCCATAGAGTCCCGGGTCACACAGACACGCCCCATAAGTGCGGTGACACCGTCCGTTATTAGCACAATTACACTTCCTATTACAGAACTTTCCATAGAGACCCTTGGGACAACCTGAAGTGATTGCATCAATATCAACATTATCAATGGTTCTCATTTTGTCTTTTATGTTCACAGTGACAAATGTTCTGTAACACGCATTGATCTCCTGACATGACTGATGCAGACACCAGCTCAGGCTGACAGGACACATGCACAGACAGCTCAACGAGCACAACCAGCTAATGACACGCTGTATTATTATAGAGACACACATAATAGCACATATACGCACGCACACGCACGCACGCACACACACACACACGCACTGACACGCACGCACCGCACAGACACACAGACACACACTACACACACACAGACACACACACACAGCACAGAGACACAGACAGACACACACACACACACACAGACACACACAGACACAGACACAGACACATACGACACAGACACAGACACAGACACAGACACAGACACAGATACACAGACAAATGACACAGACACACACACACACACACAGACAAAGACACAGACACAAACACATACACATACACATACAATACACACATAGCACGCACTAAGACACACACACAGACCGCATACACACATCACAACACACACACACACACATTACATACACACATACACACACACACACAGACACACACACACACACACAGACACAACACACACACATGACACAGACACAAACAGACACAACACAGACACAGACACACACACACAGACACAGACACACACAGACACAGACACAGACACAGACACAGACACAACGACACAGACACGCTGCACACACACACAGACAGACACACATACACACACACACACACACACACACACACACACACACACACACACACACACACACACACACACACACACACACACACACACACACACAGACACACACACACACACACACACACACAGACACTGCATACACACTACAGATTAGCACAACACACACACACACACAGACACACACACAGAACAATGAAGTGATTTCACAATACAACATTATCAACACACACACACATACACTACAATACAGTGAAGGAGCAAACATTGACAATCAGAATTGCAAGATATAAATTCGCAATTGGGAGAAAAACACACAATTGCAACATTATATCATGCAATTCTGAAAATACAAAACATGAATTGAAGAGACGTGATTTTATTCACACACACAGTTCACACACACACACATACTGTATTGCTTTAAACACATAGACACACACATAAAAACTACATTTAAATATCATCTTACTAAGATTACACCTCATTAAGTCATCTTACTATGAAATATTATTGGAGATATAGAGGGAAAACTGATATTTGCTGTATATTATTTTATGTAAGTAATCTGCTAAACTGTTATAAAGATCAATCTTAATGATTTACAGTACAAGTTAGCATTTCATCTTTTCATCACTTTTTGACAATATAAATATCAGCATCTGTACCAAATTGCAGATTTCTGCTCAGTTTGGGTCTCTGATTAGTATGAGATCCATATTCTCATTGTATCAAACTATATGAGCCATAAAACCTGATGTATCAAATATGATACTCAACAAAAAACACATGCAAAGATCAGATTTAGTTTAAAGGTTCAATAAACTGTTCATTTCAAATGACATTTTTCTGATTAATATTACATACATCAGGCTTTACAGGGTTCTAACGGGATCGTATTAAATGTGTCAGGTTTTAATGTGCATGATTTATCTGTTTTAATCATCTTTAATCAAAAAATCGAATCTTTCTCCACCTGTGAAAGTACTTTCTGTTGATGTAATCAAGCCTGAGCTTTCCGTTTGTGGATATATTTATGATCAGTACTCAGTTGTGGCTCTTTCAGAGAAACTCACTCTCATTACACACGATTGCCGTCCATCCGTCAGGACAGTCACAGCCGTTTCTGAGTTTGTTACACCGTCCTCCATTAGTGCAGTCCTCACACGACAGACTGCAGTCGAAGCCGAACGAATCGTTCAAACACACTTCACAAACCAGAGGAGACAAGATTCGTCCGTTAGAAACAATCAAAGGCATTGCATCAGGGTTATTACAGAGAACCAAATCTAAAGATAAAGTCATAGAAACAAAACCTTTGTGTTAACAGAAAACAATGTTAACTTAAAATAAATATAATTTGTATTATTTCAGTTTAACTTTAAGTCAGGCCTGGATTGGCCAATCAGGAGCACCGGGAGGACACCCGGTGGACCGGTCTGTTATTTTGGCCGAGAGGGCCGGTGTTGTCTTGCCACTGGGTTGAAATATGGATGTTGTCCCTAGACTGCCTGCATAACAGCCCCACTCTTTTTATTTATTATTTTCTCGCAGCCCATATTATATTATTTGAACCAGACCATATCAATAACAAATTCGCAATTGATAAATCTTTTTGCACAAGTCATTGTTTTATTGTGAACGTAGCCGTATGAGGAAGGCTTTAAGACCAAGCGGAATCCTCTGTGGGACTCGCGCTAACGCAATTTACTTTTGATGAAATATTAAGCATATATATGATATCACAGTAATCCAATACTGAAAATGTTTTAGCTGCTACCAATCTCTTCCTTGCTGCAATAGAAAGACAATACTCGACTCGAAAAAAAGGCCCAGTTTCGACTTTAATTTTCTCACAAGGTATTGAATATGAGGCCCAAAAGAAAGAGAATCATCAATTAAAAACCCCAGGTATTTATAGTTAGATACTACTTCAATCTCCAAACCCTGAAGAGTAGTAATTGAGCATGAGTATGAATGTGCAGACTTTCTTTTGTAAACATCATAAGTTTAGATTTCTCTGCATTTAGAACAAGTGTTAAATCGCTCAGTGTCTGCTGAACTGCATCAAAATCAGATTAAAGATGACTCAAAGCCTGATCCAGTGTCAATGCAGAGTAGAGGTCTGCACGGGCTCAAAACTGAAGCCCGAACCCGGCCCGTACCAGAGATCGTCTGACCCGACCCGACCCGACCAGCGGCACAGTTAAATTTAGAGCCCGAACCCGACCGAAATCCCCCGCCCACAACGAATAACAAAAAAGGAAAAAGGTTGCATTTCACGATTGCATGCAAAGAAACAGATTAATCAAGGCTCTGCCATTTCACAAACATTTACCAGTTATGAAAGTTTGTGAACATCAGGTGCAGCGGTCGCATACATTCTGCCGAGTTTATGAATTTTGTATGGACAAGAAGATGATAACCGTGCAAATTATGGTCATTTTTTGTCAGTTAAGGCTCGTTAGCATTCTGTCTACTTTAAATCAGACATAAGCTCTTAAATAAGATTGTATTTATTTGAATGAATTAATGAGATTATGAGAGCCCAGAGAGAGAAGAGAGAATCATCAATTAAAACCCAGGTATTCTATAGTTAGATACTACTTCAATCTCCAAACCCTGAAGAGTAAATATAGCATGTTGTGACTTAGTGCAGTACTTTCTTTTTTACTAATAAAAGTTTAGATTTCTCTGCATTTAGAACAAGTGTTAAACAAACCTGTATGCTGAACTGCATCAAAATCAGATTAAAGATGACTCAAAGCCTGATCCAGTGTCGACAATAGCAGACAATGCAGAAGAGTCAATCACCATATCATCTGTGCGTAAGTGAAAACTTGAATGTGCAAGGTTATTCCCAATATTATTAATATATAAAATAAATAATAATGGCCTAAGGACCGATCCCTGTGGTACGGCGATCTTTACATTTCGAGTACTAGAAGTGAGTCCCTCTATATTTATATTTATATATTTAAGAAATTAACAAACCATCCAACAGTATTTACTGATAACTCTTCAGTAGTTGCCAAAGCAACATTTCTCATTTTCATTTATAGTTTATCTAGTAAAATTACTAAAACTAAAGAAACATCAAAGAAGCTAAAACTATTTTATATATATATTTACATATTTAAAAGAAACTAAAAGCACAAGAAAACCCAAACTTTGTTTCTTACAGAATTTCTCAGTTAAGGTGCTCTCAGCGCGCAGTTCTCCCGCGTCGTCCTCGTAGTCGTCGTATCGCTCCAGGATCTGCTCAGACTCCTGCAGAATAGTGAGCTGAGGTCGAGGTCGAGGTCTGTCCACCGCCTGACCGCTGCTCACCAACTCCTCCAGCACTAGGACAACAAACCAATACTTTGAGCATTAATTAATCGAACGAGTATCAGTACAATTAATCGACTAATCGCAATAATTTCACCGATTAATCAGTGGGCTTTAATCGATTATTCAGCTTTTCCAATTAGTTAAAAAATTACGCTATGCATATTCTAAATCACTTCAGATTTTGAAAATGTAAAACAATTATATTAGTATAATACAATTACAGTTATTATACAATTATTTTTTACAATGCAAATAAATATATTTTGCATACAAAATGAGAAAACTGACACATCATTCTGCCTAACAACTCCTTTTGTAAGTCAGCTGAATATGGAATAAAATGAAGGTAAATTATGATACGTTTTATTTTTGGATAAACTGTTTGATTTACAATGTTTTTAATGTCTTTGTCACGAGCATGATAGAACTCAGAATTTGACCAAAATTCCAAAAACGATGCGTGGATTCCAAACACCTCTGATTGGCCATAGCGTTTTAGAAATCAACAAACATGTCTGTGATTGGTTACATTGCTCACCTCTGTGAAAATGAATTGTAAAATCATTTGACACTTTCCAAAGCAGAAGGGCAGATACACTGGGCTGTTTGCCAGGGGTTATGGTCAGCAACATCTAAAATCTACCAGAAGGCAGTTGTATGAGTAAGACTATTATACACGTTAAACAAGTCCGACTGTCCCCCTCAATCCGAAGGGGGGGCACAGGGATGTCCGTGGGGGCAAAAACTTATTTTGAAAGAATTTCAGTTGAGCAGAAAATTTGCACGACACGTTGTTGTGCAGCGAAGAGCTAATTTGAAACTTCCAACAACAGGTACAGAGCGGCAACAGTAGTTTATGATGGAAAAAATGTCAGAAAGCAACGTTGTTGTTGTTGTTGTTGTTCTAGTTGTTGTGCATGAAGACACTTCTCATTGCGCGAGATTGATGTGAAAAACATCCAGTATTGTAGAGAAAGTAATACGATGTAAATATTCAGTTCACTTTTGGTGTCTACGCATCATTAGTATATCAGGGGTTTCACACATGACAGCATTTTTTATTTATTTAATTGTTTTATTATTTATTTTATTTGTATTGGTAAAACTTTCCCACAGTCAACTGGTTCAGCTACGTTTGTACTCTGGCATGCTCTTATCACCACTGTGTGTGTCTCTTCAATTGAATTATCTAGGATCGCTGAAATATAGTCGTGCGCTACAGCACCACACTGGCTAAACCGTGTTATTGCAGGCAATTACATTAGATCATATAAAATTCAACAACAAAAATATTGTTATCTAATATATATATATAATATCAAACAAAATTCATCATTTCAGCCCTATCCAGCACTGACACAAACACACACACATTTACTTAAATTGACTATATGGACTTCAGTAACGTTACATAACACAAACTATACTTGAATATCTGAAATTTGGGTGAAAAATCTTTAACTTTTGATGTTTGATGACTTATAACAAATAAAACATGTTAAAATATGTCAAGGAATAAAGATCTGATCACAGCCTTCTGATCACATCACTGCAGAATGCAGTTACGATGACCTTGAGTAAACTAAATGAGGTTTTTACATTAAATCACTTCAGCACAATGAGCCAGTCTACACACAGTTTACCAGGACAAACCTTGACATTAAAAACACACTATACGAGAGAAGATAGAAAGTCTTTTTTAGAAGTCTAATTTGGAATAAATCTGGAAAAAAGTAATTAAAAGCAAAAAATAAATGTATTTATAATATAATAATTATCGTAAAATACATATTTTAAAAGTAGAATGATTGTTTTGCATTTCTTCTTCTACAAAATCATTCTAGCTGGCAGAATATTTCACATATTTGATCTATTAATAATATAATATAATATAATATTTTTTGAATTGGACAGAATATTTCCCATATTTGATGAATCTCTCATTTACAGGTTTTCTTTGCCATGTATTATTTCAGTAAGCTCAAAATCCATTACTTGTCGATATTAAAAATAATTAATAAAGGAAACCGGTTCGTGACAGGCTTGAAAACTCACATAAACATGAGTGTCTGTCCTCATCGAGATGATACCGGCGTCTACAGGAGCACTGGAAGGAGCCGGCGCTGTTCTGACACAGGTGATCACATCCTCCGTTTGCAGCCAAACACTCGTCTATATCTGTAATCACACACATATCTGGATCTAGATGCCTAAATCACTGGAAATGTTTCTCTCTCTCTCTCTTGTCGTACCATCACAGCTGCATCCGTCAGCGTTCAGTCGATATCCAGCTGTACAGTAACACTCGTAACCTCCAGGATAGTTTGTGCAGTCGTGCTCACAACACGAGCTGCCATCTACGCACTCGTTTATATCTGACAGACGAGAACACGCAGATCTTTACCTCACATGGTTACTGTGACTAAAACAGGAAATGGTCACATTAGTTTTCTTTACCGATGCAGGTCTTGTGGTCGACGTCCAGCTGGTATCCTTGTTACAGCTGCACACAGGTCCACTGGTTGAATGTTCACAGTGATGAGAACAACCGCCGTTATTATGATCACAGCTGTTGACGATCTCCATCTCGATACCTGAGAGTGAAACACACACACACACACACACACACACACACACACACACACACACACACACACACACACACACACACACACACACACACACACACACACACACACACACACACACACACACACACACACACACACACACACACACACACACACACACACACACACACACCACATTGGAAATGGATGGGAAACTAATTTCATCAAGTGATCATGTTTGGTACTGCTCCCAAAGAAAATCCTACTGAAAGCTCATTTTTTGAGATATCAACCTCAAATTTGGAACATAACTTGTTTACACTTACGACTTTGATTTCTCATAGAGTAAAACATGTTTTGTAAAATATATAATATATAAATATATATTAATAAAATGTGACCCTCTCTGTAAAAACCAGGCTAAAGTCTAAAAATCTAATTCTGAGATAACGAGCATCAAATTTTGATTAAAAGCATTAATTTCACTATGATTTCAATCTTTGACATGGCCTTACTCAGTCAATATTAAAAATACCAAGAATATAATTTCACAGAATGTTCTTAACAATATGTAGAATGATTTTATGCAGAAAAAAGTTAATCTCCAAAAAATGACTTTAGCTGAGTTTTCACAGAGATGGTCACAAATATATATTTTATATAACATTTAAAAATATTATTTTTGTGATTTTTTTTATAAACGTTTTATTTAGATTTTACAAAACGTTAAATGAAAAACATTATTGAACTATATGAAGAGTTTATTTGCCAAAACAGATTTTTTTTATGATGCTATCATGCTTTTATTGTGTTTTATTGTGTTATTTGTATGTTTTATTTTTTTACCTCATCAAAACAACCCAACTGCCATTTGATCAATCTGTTTATTCAATATGCCGTTTTAAGATTAATTGGAATGCACAATGAAAAAAACATATTTTTGAAAATTGTAAAAATATATAGTAGTGCTGTCGATCGACTACAAAAATAATATAATTAATTGCACATCGTGACTAATCGCGATTAATCCCAACTAACAGTAAAGTTTTTACATATACTGTTATATTGCAATAATTTCAACTGTTATATTGCAATAATGTAAAAACAACATAAAGGCAGTATTTATAGTTTTAAGGCAGCTTTAGTCGCTTTTTTTAAACTTTAGGACTTAACTGACGAAATAACTAGGACATTGCATGCTTGTAGTTTCTTTCGCCCTTTGATTTGAAATGATAAAGTCTACAGAGCGCGCTGGTGTATTTGTAGGTGCAGTTAAAGAGCACACGCTATGAGCACAGTACTGTTTCCACGCTCATTTGACTAGCGCCTGTCACTGAAGTGAAGCTGGAGTGCACGTCTCCAGTTTGATGTGGTTATTTCACACCATTCAACAGCATATATACACTCACACATATACACTCACACTCGTGTGCGTATTTGATTTGCATTTAAATGTATATAATTCATTCTATTCTATAATTTGTTCCTGTGGCTCAGTGGTAGAGCATTGCGTTAGCAGCGCAAAAGGTTGTGGGTTCAATTCCCAGGAACACATACTGACACAAATGTATAGCCTGAATGCACTGTAAGTAGCTTTGGATAAAAGCGTCTGCTAAATGCATAAATGGAAATGTAATTTACACTACAGATGATGAAAATCAAATGATTGAATGGCTTTTCTTGTTTTGAGCACATATAGAATGAGATGTGTTGCATACGATCTCAGATCATACTCACGATAGCACTGCTTGCCATCAACACCCAGCTCATAGGCAGCGGGACACACACACATGAAAGATCCCCTGGTGTTACGGCAACCGTGAGCGCAGTCCGCCTGGCCCGTCTGACACTCGTCAATGTCTGGTGCAAAGACAACACACATACAAAGATGTATGCTACACTTCAAAGATCATTTGAGTATGAAGACATGATGACCATTGCACCATTAATGACGTAAGCTTTCTATTCTATAAGCATCTGACACAAACTCTATAATTCACACTAAATTTTACCTTCACAGGTCTTGCCATCTTCAGCCAGCTGATAACCTGGACGACATCCACAGCGGGCCTGATCTCCATCCCTGAGGCATTCCTGAGAACAACCACCGTTTCTCTCCGCACACGGATCCTTCGCTGATGACACAAGAGCAGACTGTGTCACAGATTTACTATTAATGCCATTATTAGGTTGTTGGCACGAAGTGGATTAATCTCACAGAACCTGCAAAAAAACCTCATATTTCACCCCAAACTAAAAAAAGCATATTTGTTTTGTTTTCTTTTTGTTTGTTTCTTTTGCATTGTAATTATTATTTTTTAGAAAGACAGCACATTTTCTCTGTGAAATATATATATAATGTAAATAGCATTTTGATTTGCAAGTATTTATATATCATGGCAGTATCTGTAATACTGCTATTAATTTATGCTAAAAAACTACAAGAAAACCAAACTATATGACTGTTTTAATTAGAATTTATGAAGAAAATGTGCCTTTTTTTTCTCATGAAAAAATGTCAATGCAAAAAATAAAAGATAACAATTAACAATTGAATGGTCCAAAAATAGGTGTGTGTGTGTGTGTGTGTGTGTGTGGACATATATCATTTTAAGGACCAGTATGCAATGCACTAACTATTTGCATATTGACTATTTTATTTTATAATAATACAAAAACGTTCATACATACATATATTATGTTGGGATGAAGTATGAAATAAGAACACTTTTTCCTCCTTTTTCCTTTCTCTTTCTAAATTTGATCGTATTGTTATTATTATTATTTGTAGGGGTGACCTGGACATGTTTTTGTGAGATTGTTTATCATATTTGCAACACAAATGTTCCATCATGTTCATCCAGCTGCTCTCACACACACATGTTTCTGTCCGTCAACAGCTGCAGTCAAACGATCTGTCTGCAGCCAACAATTACACTTTTACAGAAATTATTCTGCAATCATGATACTTCATCAGAGAAAGACATGTCTGTGTTCAGTTCCTGATGACCTCCGAGACGAGACACAAAGACATGTCCCTGCTGAAGTCACCAGTTTGTGATATTATGTCATCAAGTGAATCAAAGGGCAACTTCATCCCAAAGACCAAAATCATATTTCCACTAAATCTCCTCAAGCAGTTTTTATGATTCTTTGGGAACTTCAAAGATGAAAACTCTTGGCTTGAAATACATTTGAACAATTAGACATTAAAAGGAAGGCTTTATATTACTTGTAGAGTTGAACCTCAGTTTAATTCTCTGTCATTAGGACACTTATCTGCACCTGGGAATAGAAGTTATCATGCATTACATGTCAATGATGTTTGATGAATGCTTCAATACAGCAAACAGCTCCACTATGACCTGTTCATCAGAGCAAACACATTCATTCATCATTACAGCCAAGTTTTATCTTTATTCAAGTTTTATTCATTGCTAGTGAAATTAATTAAACAATTACAACAAAAAAAAACATAATTTTCTTTCCCTCATATTGACACAAACCTGAATGACTTTATACTGAATGTCAAAAGGACATAAAAACACACAGATGATTCATAAACGTACTACATATGACTGTCACACTATTTCAAGTCTTCTGAAGTTATATAATGACAAAAGTGATTTTTCCCTGCAAAAATTCTCCCAATCTTACTAATGGAGTTAGACATAATTGGTGTTAAACTTGAAGCATTTTTAGTGAACAATCACTTTTTTTTAATTGTTGCATAATTAGTATGGCTTTCCAAAACTTGTAACAGAATTATGAGTATTTTATGGTTTTGTCCCTTTTGGAGCTTCATAACTCCTGCGTTTGTTGTATTGAAAGAAAAGGGATGAAAACTTTGCTCAACTACTATGTTTGTTCCAACATTTGTACTTTGTTGTTTTATTTTTTGTTCCACAGAAAATAAAAAAATCATATGTGTACACTCTTAAATAAATTTCACATCATACTCATTCAAACTGTAATGCAATTTTGACTACTTTTATGGTGCTTTTTCCATTATGGAGCTTCAAAGCCGCTAAGTTTGTTTTAGGAAAGAGAAGAAGAAAAACTTTGATAACTTCACTGTTTGTGTTCCCACTGGAAAAATAAAAGTGTGCTTTGAACATGACAAATAAATGCTTTTTAAAGGAATACACACCCTATTCTTAAAAAACATATCTATTTGATGGTTTTAATTGGAAGAGGTTCCATAATAACAAAGGAGTATAATGTCAACAACTGTGATCATAAATATGTCTTCAAAGGCTACAGCCAGCGTCAGTCGCTAGGCGCCTCTTTTGAGATCAGGAGTGAGGTTTACACACAGCCCTTACTGGCATACATCCGTTACACATGCTACCATCATAAATCTGTAATGTTCATGGGCAAGTCCTGCAGTTGAATATCAGTGTGGTCATACTCACATTTGCAATGTTTCCCGTCCACGTCGAGTCTGTAACCGGGTCGGCAGCGGCACTGGAAATGACCCGCTGTCTGCTGGACGCAGAAATGCTCACAGCCACCGTTCCCACCGCTGCAGGAGTGGATGGCTAAACACACGCAGACAGACAGACAGACACACAGGTGGAGACACTATCAAGCACGTCATAATAAAGGAAAGACTCTTCATGAAGTGTTTGACTCTAGCAGACCCCGAGTTCAAATGACTCCTGCTGCAGAAACATCAATGACTCAACCAACCAAAACACGAATGAAGGATATCAGCGGAAATTACTTTAAACTTCTCAATTATAAATCAGTCTCTATAAGCACACATACAGCAGACAGATAAAGGCCAGAAACGCAATTTATTCTGTAATAGCATACTCCACTTCCATCCTCTGTCATCTTTGTGTCTGATCAGCTGTCCGTCATTCTCTCTTTCTCTCACTGTTTACCTTTAGAGGAGGACTGCACTGTACAATACTTTTTATCAGTTAAATCAAAATGTTTTTCAGATGATTACATATAAATTATCTTGTTTTGTCAATGAAATGATAGATAGATGGAGATGGGATGGCTTGGAACGATGGATGTTTGTGATGGATGGATTTGGATGGATGGATGGATAGTTTTATGGATGGATGGATGGATGGATGGATGGATGGATGGATGGATAAAAAGATGGATCGGATGGATGGATGTACGGACTGTTAAACAAATTTCACGGATCATACTCATTCAAATGTAATGCAATTTTGACTGGACTTTTGATGGATCCATGGATGGAGCTTCAAAGTAAGTTTGAAGGAAAGAGAAGCAGAAAAACGATGGATGATGGATGATGGATGTTTGGATGTTCGGATGGATGGAAAAGATAAAAGTGTGCTTTGGATGGATGACAAGATAAATGATGGACGGATGGATGGAAAGATACACACGATTCTTAAAAGAACAATATCTATTTGTTGGAATTGGAAGACAGAGCAATAACAAAGGATGGATGGAACGACAGAGAGATGGATGGATGGAACGATAAAGCAATGGATAGATGGAATGATAAAGCAATGGATGGATGGATGGACAGATGGAACGATAGAGCAATAGAGAGATGGATGGAATGATAGATCAATGGATGGATGGATGTACAGATGGAACGATAGAGCAATAGAGAGATGGATGGAATGATAGATCAATGGATGGATGAATGGAACTATAGAGTGATGGATGGAACGATAAAGCAATGGATGGATGGATGGAACGATAAAGCATTGGATGGATGGATGGATGGATGGATGGATGGATGGATGGATGGATGGATGGAACGATAAAGCATTGGATGGATGGATGGATGGATGACGATAAAGCATTGGATGGATGGATAGATGGATGGATGGATGGATGGAACGATAAAGCATTGGATGGATGGATGGATGGATGGAACGATAAAGCATTGGATGGATGGATGGATGGATGGATGGATGGATGGATGGATGGATTACTTTAAAGCATTGGATGGATGGATGGATGGATGGATGGACACGATAAAGCATTGGATGGATGGATAGATGGATGGATGGATGGATGGATGGATGGAACGATAAAGCATTGGATGGATGGATGGATGGATGGATGGATGGAACGATAAAGCATTGGATGGATGGATGGATGGATGGATGGAACGTTAAAGCATTGAATGGATGAATGGAATGAAAGAGCAATGATTGGATTAAATGATTGAGCGATGGACAGATGGAACGATAGAGCAATAGAGAGATGGATGGAATGATAGATCAATGGATGGATGGATGGAACTATAGAGTGATGGATGGAAGGATAAAGCAATGAATGGATGGATGGAACATTAGAGTGATGGATGGATGGATGGATGGAACATTAGAGTGATGGATGGATGGAACGATAAAGCAATGAATGGATGGATGGAACGTTAGAGTGATGGATGGATGGAACGATAAAGCAATGAATGGATGGATGGAACGTTAGAGTGATGGATGGATGGAATGATAA